>JZKD02S1997662.1:754363-780135 GCA_000966675.3 Picea glauca | reverse complement strand
CATTATTACACACACTTGGAGTACACAACAAGTTAAGGAAACACAAGCTTGCATAATTAATGAAATTCAAGAAGATGCAATATAAGCACTCAATTAAGCTGCATTCATTCAACAAATGGACACATCAAGCACCTAATATTTAAGGACTCATAATGTCATCAAAGAGGTCAACTTTGAAGATCACTTCAACTTCAACATCAACTACAAGTAATGTACTTGCAATAGTTTTTTTTGTAAGTGTCGAAATAAAATTGAGTTGAATTGTAATTTTCGGTGCATTCTCGGTTGAGCCCGACACCCAAGATTCATTGTAATTTTGAGTCAAAGTTGACAAGGTTGTTGAGTATCTTAACTCAAGTCATTGTAATCACAAGTTTGGGTGAATTTTTTATGGTAACTGACATCCTCAACTTCCTGGAAGCAAGTACAAGCGAGCGTGAAACAAAATCAAGTGAGCATGAAGTTCAAGCAAGCGTGTTCAAATGGAGCGAAGTCATGAAATATTAGAGTTATTGAACACTATAATAAAAATTGCTAAAGATAATACAATCATACTTCACAAAGAAACACTTCAATCAGTGCTAACTTGTTTGCAAGTGATGCAAGCTAAAGTTATACTTCTTCAAGAACTATCCCATCTATTGAATGATAAGTTGATAGAACTCAAAAGTCAACAACCAGTGAAGTTTTCTAAACTAGTTTTTGTTCAGAACAACTCTCTCTATGATTATAATGATAATGATGATAATGATGATCAACAGTCAGTGAAGGAGAACATCAACAAGCCAACTTCAGAAGTAACTTCCAATGAAGATGAATTGCAAGAAGAATATGCCAAAGCACAAAGTGATACAACAAGTATAAGTTAAAGTAAATGTGAAGCACGTCATCAAGTACAACATGATCTTTCCAAGCCCATCATCAGACCTTGGGAAGAATTACACTTCAATAGGAATCGACATGGCTTAGGATATGAAAATCAAAACAGTTTTCATATTCCAAATTAATCCAAACCAATTTTGTTTCTGAGCGCTGGATTCCTTCAAGAAAATTCAACTTCACCTGTTCAAGTTCAACATCAGAATGCTAAGTGAAAACATTGTAATCGAATTGGTCACATGGAGAATCAGTGTTTTGATATCCATCCTTGCCATCATTGTGGAAAGCATAACCATTCTTCAAACAGATGTTCAATACTGAAGAAACCTCCAAGATTGAAGATTCACTATGAATGGATTGATGCTCGAAAATGGTCATCAACTGCCAAGTGATTATATAAGTCTTACCGAAGAATACAATCTCGAGTGAAGACATGTCTTGCACCAGCTAGTGAAATGTGTCTATAACTTCAAAGTGGTCCCCTTATGGTGTATCTTTTGAGCATGGATCTCATGGGATGAGATAACATGTGGTTTTTTTCGCATGCCCACTTTGTGTTGTATTCAAATGGAACAAGTATGGTACTCTCTTGAGCATAGAAGGTGGGAGTAAAATGATGTAACTCTCATACACCTTAAGGGGGGGAGTTCATAATTCTAGTGATGATGGTTCATGAAACCACTTGTGGTCTCTCCTTTCAGCTGACAAAGGGGGGAATTGATGATGGAATTGATTATGGAATTGAAGATGGTTGTCAGACAAAAAGTTTCGACAACAACAAACATCAAGTATGCCAGATGGGGATCAAATTTGCCATATGGGCAACTGCGGTCTATAGATGACAGATTTTGGCAGAATGATGGTTCTATATTGAATCATACATTGGGATGTTGATTTTGAGAGAAATGATGTGGACATTTGGTTCACCTAGATGGTCATTGGACCTAGCAGAGGACATATGGATCCTACTGCATTTCATCTTGGCATTGATTGAGTTGTCAGGCATTTTCAGGGATGTGGAAGACTTGCAGCTAATTCACTTCTCTTTGTTTGCTCTCATCATATTGGAGTTCACATCAGTGAACAAATTGTTAGCATTCTGACTCACATGTTTACATAGTGGGATTTTTTCACATTTCGTAGCATCCATATTTGGCGGTTTTTCTGGCAGTTCTTCATTGTGATTCAGCTTAGGAGTTTCAGCATGAAGACATGGAGATATACCAAATTATGCACCATATTTGTTGGTATTGTTTTTTGTAATTATGATTGAGGGGGGGAATGTTAGCCTCTTTCTCATATAAAATCATTAAGTCTTAGTATAACACCTTTATTTATTTTACATACTAGGATATAGTTGTTATCCTAAGTGTGTTTCTAGATTCCTATATTGTCTCCTCCTACCTTATCTCCTAATGAGTGTCGATGTGAGAACAATTGAGGTGGTTTAATTATTGTATTATATATTTGTATCATTAAGATGAATACAATGTTGAGAATTATGGCTTGAGGCCTTTTCCGCCAATCTTCTTGTCCTAATTTTCTTATGCTCAATTTCTTCAAACATATGCTTGAACTGTAAGCTCATCCTTTGGATGAGTCCTTCGGAGTATGTTTAACGAACCCTAGGAAGGATTGGTTCGGTCCCATATGGGCCTTTCGGTGTTTTTTTTGCAAGTCCAAAGAAAGAAAACTCAGGGGTTTTTCATGTTTTGAGAGTCTAAAAAACACTTAAAGAGAACTCTCTCAGTTCCTTTTTTTTAAATTAGTCTTATGAGACCAAAAAATGGATAAACTATTGCTCAAATGACGTTTTCTTCAAATACTTTAACGAGCATGAAAAGAACAAGGTCGCTTGACAATATTTTCATGTTTGGAGAGTCTGAACATAGCTTAAAGGGAACTCCAAGGGTTTCCTTTTTTGTATAACCTTTACGAGTCCGAAAAAGTGATAAAAGTATACTCGGTTACATTCTCATTTATTTACGAGCACAAGAAAGAACAAAGACTAATCTTGGGTTTGTTTTCATTTTTACACAAGCTTAAAAAAAAACAAAAATATGCTTAGGATAGATTTTATTTTTACACAAGCTTAAAAACTAAACAAAACTATGCTTGGACCTGGTTTCATTTTTTACACAAGATTGAACTAGAGGAAACTATGCTTGAGGTAGGTGGTTTCATTTTTACACAAGCTTGAACCAAAGAAAACTATGCTTGGACTTCCCAATGCATAACACATGGATGGTTGGTACTTAGCCCCCACTTGAGGCTGAAAGCATTTCCCCCCAAGATTCTATTCATCCAACGGCATAGGAGGATGAAAAGAAGCTTCAAATACTATACATAACAAAGTACTTGACTCAAACAGAGAGGGGGAATTTGTTTCATTTTTTAATGAGCTTGATGCAGAAGAACAACTATGCTTGTGACTCTAGGTTCAATCCCCAAACCTTTGTTTTATTTTTTAATGACCTTGACACATAAACAAGAACTATTCTCGTAAGAACTATTTCATTTTTTAACGAGGTTGCAACAGAGACGCAAAAAACTATCCTCATAACTGGTTTCATTTTTTAACGAGTTTGAAATCCGAAAACCATGCTCAAAGCTGGTTTCATTTTTTAATGATATTGAAATAAGAAAACCATGCTCAAGGATGGTTTCATTTTTTAATGAGCTTGAAATCAAAAAACCATGCTCAAGGCTAGTTTCATTTTTTAACGAGATTGAAATTAAAAAACCATGCTCAAAGCTAGTTTCATTTTTTAATGAGCTTGAAATCAGAAAACCATGCTCAAAGCTAGTTTCATTTTTTAACGATCTTGAAATCAAAAAACCATGATAATAGCTGGTTTCATTTTTTAACAAGATTGAAATAAAAAAACCATGCTCATCACTCTTCTTGATCACGGCTTCCAAGAGGACAGTTCTCTGGAAGGACACCATGTCAAGGGACAAAACTTGGTCATGGACTCCAAGAGATCTTCATGTGATGGAAGAAACACACTCTAGAAGGAACACATGTTAAGGGTCGTGATAGGGGTAACAAGATCAGGCTCCAATAGCCCTACTGAGAGATTACCCTGTCAAATATCGTATCTAATTCATCGTCATCGGCAGTGGAAGGCATGGGAGACAATGCCACATAATTGACCCATGGAGGGGGTGATACCATCTGCATATAAGAATCGTTTAGGGAGTTCATTGAGTTGATGGTCAGGTAAGGGCCAACAAACGAAATTTGATCAATAGTCACCATTATTTCATCGCATGGGAAATATATCACACAAAAAAGAGTGGACATAATAGCTTTCATGGCATAGACATAATCTTTCCCAAGGAGTAAATCAAAATCCAAGGGGTCTTGGACTACCATGACATCAAAAAAGACAGTTTTCCCTCTGAAATTTACAGGAAAATGAGGAAGGATCCCTAAAGGGTGATTGGTTCTTCTGTTAAAAGAAAACAGAGTCTGAGTAACCGACACAAGATGAGGATAACCCAAAGCTTGCCAAGAAAGAGAGGACAAAATACTAACGGACGAACATTCATCTATAAGCATTTGAGGAACGTCCCAACCACAAACCTATACTGTAATATTGAAGGGAATATGAGAGAGAATATGAGGTCCAGTTAGTACCCCCCAATTAAAAAGGATGGCCTCATTACTTGGAGGGGGTTCTACAGGAGAAGGAGAAATGCCCCCTAGCACGGTAGAGTCTGTATCAACAAGAAAAACATGGGCAACATTGGGTTTATTATCTAGTGAAGAGTAGGATCGACTAATAATGACATCAAATAGACCACTTAGGTGTCATTCTCTAAGGGGAGAATGGGGTCGACATGTGGAAAAGGATTTATCGCTTGGGCTTCACTCTCTAATGGGAGAGTGGGATTGACCAAATATGGGATCATATCGACCACTTTGTCAACTAGTTCAACTAAGGACGTGACCATATTGACTACATGATCAACCAAAATGACCAACGAAGGGACCGGATTGATCATTCCATCAACTACAGGTGGGTCGAGAGTAAGCTTGCGATAAGAAACTGGAAGTTGAGGTTGGGAAACAGTCATGTCTTCTAGTAATTTCGAGGCTTCATCCATACATGGGAAAAGGTGAGTTTGATGACTCCCTTCGCACAACATACACGAGAACTTGGCTCTACTTTTCTTCTTCCCAACGGTATCTTGACTAGTTGACGGGAGGTCATCAACATGTTGTTTAGAGGCTGACGACATGGGTTAGCGAGGGTGTGTAGACCATGATTCTATAACCTTGAATAGACCAGGGCAATCCTTAATAAGATGGCTACCCTTACAAAGTCTGCAAGGGTACTTGGGCTTATGGGTTGTTTGGGTGATCTTGACACCATCAACAGTCCCAACACGATTATCAGTAACTTGTTGTTTTCCAACATGTCTGGAAGTGGTTGGAAGTTTGGATCCTTGTTTATTTTTCTTCTTCTTATTCTTCCTTTTCTTCTTCTTCTTATCCACTGGGTTACTAGCTGTAAAGATTTCACTCGGCGAAGAAGAAGAAACAGAAGAAGACCTTGCAAGTGAAGAAGGTGAAGAAGATCTTACTAGTGAATAAGGTGAAGGATCAACATGAGGTTGATGTTCTTGGGGGGAAGTTCTTACTACCGAAGCACTAGATGCATTCGGGATTACCTGAGTGGAAAACAACCATACTAGCAATCCAATTGTGAGACCTGGAAGGCTCAAAGTAGCGATGTGAGGAGGACCAATGTTTTCGTAAGAAGGAGAAACAAAAGGTTCCCCTGGAAAAGGGGTTCCCTCATTGGTCATGCCAGGAATAGACGCCATTAAATAAAGATCCAACCTAGACTATGTTAAGGAAAACAAACAACACATGCTAAAAATCTAGTAAGCAAGCAAGCAAACAAAACCTTCTCCCAATGAGCACACTAGTTGATGATGAAATCCAACGTCAAGAGAACAATATAAGAAGGGTCTAAGATAGAGCGGGTGGAAAAGTTACGTTGATGAACTTCTTAATGGACTTACACCCTGGTTCAAGTTCCCACACATAATCATGGGTATACCCTCCAAGGAGCCTGAGTGAGTTTGGCCAATGTCGATTATAGGTACCGTGAAGACTTGCCCCTCCATAGTCACCTCGTGTAAAGACCCTAAAGAGATAGGCCACTAAGGTTACCAATTACTACAGTGATTCTTGGGGAAATAGTCGGCAGTCCAATCCACGCGCAAAGGTAGGGTATGTATCTCGAGATCAACTTTAAAGGCTTCTACTCATCATTGTGGGTATACCTTCAAGCGACCCTCGTAATACGCACAATATCTACACCAAGACCAACAAAGCAGGGTGAGTAAATCTGTCAGTCTTAATACGACCTTATATTTGACCCTTGTGTGAGAATAAGGGTTCACAATAAATCAAAAAATCTGTCAGTCTTAACAATAAATCAAATGGCTAATATCATAGCATCAATCACAAAGAACAACAAGATATATATGGTTCACCCTCTCTCTAGGAATATGTCCACAGAATTGTGTTTCTTGATATATTAGATGAAAACATACAGTTCTATATGTGCACTTAGTTGCAGATCTCTTCCTCTCTTCCTCTCTTCCTCTCTTACCTCCCTGCGCACTCAGCTGCAGGGTTGATCTTCACACCTAGCTGAAGATATTACAATACAGACTCAATATCATTCTCAACAATAACAATAGAAGTGACTAATAATAAATTATTGAACAACCCCATCGACTCCCCTAGACCTTTATTTATACATAACATGACCACAGTCTAGTTATCAAAACCCTAGGTCCACTTGACCCATGCTTTAAGGGATTCGCCAGCCTATCGTTCCTTCTTTTCCATGAGGTGCTTCAAAGCACTTGTTGGTGTCTTCTTCTGCTTGATAAGTTTTCCACGATCCATATTCCTTACCTCTTTATCTTCCTCGATCTTCTCTTCCAATGACTAGCTTTTCCTTTATTTTCTCCTTCTTTTCTGCTTCTTTTCTGCTTCTTTTCCCACTTCGACCCTTCCTTAATTTATGTGCCTTCCGCGCAGTTCGTACTTCACCTTTCTTCCTTAATCTTTACTTCCTTACCTAACCAAGGGCCAACAGAGCTAAATGTGCAACTTATCTCATGTCCAGCATTTATAAATGAGAAGATATCACCTGGGATTAACAAGCCTGCATTAATCCTTTATCCACCTATGCATGCTGAGAACATCAAACAACATGTGAGCAATGATGAAATAAAGGAGGTAACGTTTTACCGGTTTAGCATGCCTTATTATAAATTTTATGTCTCTATGGGGTTATATATGGAGTTGAACTTTCCAAAAGCATTGGTGCCTACAAATTTAATCATATTATCATTATTTGGAGGTATTTTCAGTGTTCCAAAACATGTTTTCATTATGTTGTCATACTTCCCTTACCTTTTATGGATCATTTGTAGTGAAGACAAGAATTATGTTACCAAACAGTTTGAGTGGCTATGGTGGAAGTTTGTTTTCACCTGAGCATTGTAAAAGTCAGTTAGAGTAGGATCTTGTATATAAATAAGCTCATATAAAATATTTTCAGTTTTGAGTTTGTTTTTAGTATTTGAATAACGACCCCATAGCCCTAGGATAAAACATTGAAGCTGCTTGTTCTTGGAAGCTCACAGGAAGGATGACATCCCCTTTGGAGCCAATGTTATCACATGTAGTTGTTAAGGGTCACATGTAGTTGCTATGGGTCATTCATCCTTATATTTTTTATTTTTTATCCTTAGTCTTGTTTAAGTTTTACTTTTGATCTCCTCTTTATGGTGTTCTTAGGTCTTAGCACAAATAAGTTAAGGTTGATGTTCGTTCATATCTTTGGTTTATGTCTTCATCTCATCACAATATTATATGCCATCACCATCACCATCGTGTCACCTCTTCCATTATTGCACCTATGAGGCTTGTGTCAGTCGATCTCATTGTTTTCAGCATCCATGATTTAAAGGAAATAATTTGTAATTGAGTCATTTAAGTTTGTCTAACTATTTTCTCAAAGATTTCAAATTTTATCCTAGTTTGGCGCTACAAAAAATCCTAAGTTCGGACAGACGCTACAGAATCTATTGCAGATTGGTTGGCAGAGAGGAATTGGAGGTTAGAGTTGTTGTAGGTGGTTCTATACAACCTGAAGCATATCTATTGTTACGCCATGGTGTCCAGGAACACCTTGATTTTTTAGAGCTCTATTGAATATCAGATTAAGGATTTTCTTGTGTTTCCCCTCCTAACCGCTACGAATTAAGGATCCACATTACCAACATGCCCCTTTTACCTTTGTTATCACCAATTCTCGGCTAGCTGTAGTATTTTCAGCTTCTTTTACTACAATTGAACCATGTTGATGTCAAAGCCATTGCACCTATCTCTTTCTTGGCCCTTGATGTTTATGCTCCATAATATTCTACGGATTATGCTACAAATCCCTTATTTGGTATTGTGAACCTGTACATTAAACTCAGCATTGTTATCCTCTAATCATATAACCTGTATTAGCTCTTTCCCTTTACAGTTTCAAAGGTTATTTCAAATCTATAGTCTGTCGAAATTGAAAAGTTTAAGAGACTTGCTTATTAAAATGGTGATGACCTTGCAAATGATGATGAAGTGGCTAAAAGAATCTAAATTTTGAAGGTGATTATCCTTTCATTTTGAAGTGTTCATGGAAATATTATATTTTCACCTATTGGAGGCATTTATAGGCTCATAGTCCATCTACTAAGACTTTTTTTGTTTTTGAGGATTCATTGCATAACACAAAAAAACACTGATATTTCGTAGCGCATGGCACTACGGAATCATCTACACGGACTGTTTTTTAGTTGTGCTACCAAAGGCACTATGGAATCACCTAGCCAGACATAGAAAAAGTTCTACGGAATCTGCAAAGTAATTTTATAGGAGGGAGCTACGGAATTTCCTATAGCGGATATTGTTACAAATTTGATCACAAAACCAAAACTACCAAATTTCAGCCTAACGCAGTTGGTAATTTGAGAGAAACAATTAAAACACCAGTGCGTTGGGAAATGTGTTGCAAATTCTTTGTTTTGCATAGTTGATTGGATATTCAACTTGTTGGAAGGTTGACAGTTGTCAAGGAGAGTTTGAATGACTTCTCATGGATCAATTAGATGTCAAGGGACACCTACACCTAAGTTTTATCTCCATTAAGACCTCATGCAGTGATTTGGAAACAACTCTTTAAAGAGTTCCAACAATTTCCTGAAAATTAGCAATTTGTTGGATTTTTGTCTCTTTTAATTGTTGTCACCTATCTCCAAGGCCTAGAATCCAATGAAAGAGATGAGATTCGACCTCCTAAGAATATTTTGATTATTTTTCTATTTAATGAAGAAGGGATCTCTTGGAGAAGGGTTGGATTCATGAACCAAGAGAGGCTAGAGAGAGTAGGAGCAGGCAGTTTCCTTGTGTCTGTTCATTTGTAAGACTGAGGGCATTTTATGATTGTAATCATTATTTCTATTAAAGACTCATGAGAGATGTGATTTCATATTGTAATTCTTTTGTTTTATATATCTTCTTATTTGAATATATTGCAGATTTGAGGTTCAAAGGCTGCCAATGATTTATGGATCCCTAAGCAGCAGAGGATCTGTTGTATTTTTGTATTTATTAAACTGGCAGGATCATTGTTTAGTGAACATTCTATCTTATGTTTTCCTTCTTCATTCTTCCATCTATCAACATATAATATTGTTTTCTGTTGAGAAGCTTTAGTGCCTTCAATGAGTAGAATTTTTATCACTCCATTGCCCATTGGGGTAGCCTACTAATCTACAGTTTGTTTCCCTCTCCCTTTCTTTCTCCATCTTGATGATCCACCTATTCAAAACCAAACTTATATTTTACATTTTGATGGGTACTGGTCTTATCCTCTAGCAGTCTGAGGGTGACTCTCAGTGCTAACACGGTCTATTGTCAACTAGTTATTGAACCGAACCCAGGGTCCTTCCTCCTCGAACCAACCAGATGGTGTTGATTCCTTTCATTCTCTGAATTTTCAATACAACTATTTTCATCGTGACCCCTTGTCTTCCCCAAGTTGAGGTTAATAAATTTGATGGCTTTGATCTCACAGGTTGGGTCACTCAAATGGATCATTATTTTTCTCTGCATGGTATTACTAATGAGTTGGAAAAACTTCACTATGTTGTGCTCTATCTAGATCCCGAATGTTTGCAATGGTGGAAATGGCGTAAAAATGCACATCAGGGGTATATTGCATGGACTTAGTTTGTTTCTAAGCTCTACGAACACTTTGAAACTGACACCCACTATATAGGTCATTTGACCAAGTTGAAACAGTCAAGCATAGTGGAAGTCTTTATAATTGTTTTGGATCATTTGGCCTTTCAAATTGAGGGCATGACAGATGTGTTCTTCCAGGAATTCTTTATTAGTGGCCTAAAGGATGAAATTGAATCACAGGTTCTCATGGCTCACCCTCAGACTTGGTTGGAAGCTAATAAACGTGCCAAAGAGGCCCATCAAGTTTCTTTTTCCCATAACAAAAAAAAAATCCTCTTTTTTTCCTCGCCCTTAACCCACAAATAATGCCCCCTACCACTCCCCTCAAGGTCCAGAAATTAACTAGGGATGAAATGGTTGAGCACCAACTCAAGGGTCTTTGCTATAATTAAAATAAAAAATATTTTTCAAGACACAAGTGTAAGGAACAAAAACTTTTTATGGCCATTTTAGAAGATGTTGTTGAATAAGAAGCATCAGTTCCCCTTGTTGAATATCCATCCCTTCCCGATGCTACCCAGGAGCCTGTTGACCCACCTGAAGTTGACCCACTCATTTCCTTGCATGCCCTCACTGGATTCTCTGCTCCACAAACCCTCACACTCATTGGCTATATTAAGCATTAAAAAATCATCATCCTTGTTGACAATGGAAACACCCATAATTTTATTCATCGTCACATTGCCGAGGAAACTAATTGCTATATTTGAATCGTCAATAATTTTCAAATCATGATAGCTAATGGTGGGTCCATGAAATGTGGTGGGAATTGTGAAAATGGATGTATTCAAATTAGACAGTACCACCTAAATCTCATATTTTTTCCATTGACATGGGTAGTTATGACATTGTGCTAGGTGTTGAATGGTTACACACTTTGGGCCCCGTTCTCATGAATTTTAAGGCATGAAATGATACGGATTATTTTCGGCATGAAATGAGAGAAGAGATATAATAAAGAAATGTACAGAGATATTTCGGATATCCAATAATATAATAGAAATGTATCAGATATGCAACCATAAACACAAATATACATAATACACAATTTTCTATTAATGATCAAAAATGTACAAAGATTGTAAAAATACAGAGTGAAAGACTTGCTAGAATGGTGGCAACTTATCTATGAGAAGAGATGTGATGGATACTCGCATTTACAAGAAGATGATTGTTACAATGAGGCTAAAAAGGCCTTTTTCACATAAGTAAAATCTAAAACCCTAACCCCAAAAGGTTTGCGGGCCCCGATGGGGGTAATTGATAAGTCAACTTCCCACGGGTGTAACTTTTGCATACAATCTTTGTTTGGGGTGCTTGATACGCCGTTGGAAAGGTCTAACCGATAAGAACGATTTTTGACTGGCCTAGGTCACTACCTTTAGCAACCACCTCGGCCCCAAATCCCCAAAAAACGTCGTTGAGGTCCTCAAAACGACCTCAAAAGTTTGAAACCCGAAAAACTGTCGGAAAACTGCCAAGATGGAAAACTGTTTTTTGAGCCCGTGGAATAGGTGGGTGGCCACCGATATCCACCTAGATCAATCCTTCCCCCCAAGAATCAATGGTCTCAATTGCGTTGAGTTCCCGGGGGATAGGGGAAAGTGATTGTTGAATCTGAATCTTGGTGAGATGCTTGCCTTGTTGGAGACGTCGCGTTGCTCAGTATGTGGAAGGATGTCACGAATATGTTGTTGGCGGGGTTGAATCTAGTCAACCAGTTGGGCTACCTAAGATGACTGTGTGCAGAAGGAATCTTTGTGTTTTTCTGCAATCTTGTCGACCTGCTTCTATTGGACATAAGGTGCTTGGGCCGAGGGTGTAGTGGTTGCAGTATCCTTTTGTTCCCATTTTGAATAGATTATGAAGAAGCTAAATTTTGTAGTATGAGATACTACCATGTGGCACTGTTTAGGTCGAACAATATTTGGAACTACCTCTGGTATTCTATGGAGATGAGCCCCCAGAGAAACAATGACACTGCGGGGTTGAGACTCATAAATATCATTGCATTTCCACATATATGGTTGGCCCAAGAGAACATCACACACATCCAGTGGGGAAACATCACATAATACCTCATCCTCAAAGGGTGGAACTACTGGATGACACGAAGATCTCAGCCCTAGCAAAGCCACCCGATGTCGTATGGTTGTGGGTGTGGTGTTGTAGACAATCCCAACTATTTGACGACCTCTGTTGAGATGAGGTTCTTATGGATTCCACTATCAACAATAAAATGCAGTGGAGTCCCCTTCACCCACATCTGTGAATGAAAAAGGTGCTCCCCCTCTTCAAGATCTTTTGGTTCTTCTGGTTGAATTATTACGGTCACAAAAATAACAGTGGGATCTGCGTCAATGATCCATCTTTTACCAGTATTTTCGTAATCATATTTTGAATCAGGGTTCGACTCCTTGTCTTTGATCTCAGCCACCAATGACTGTTTTGAGCGACATTCATCGGTGTTGTGCCAAGGGATTTTGTGGAAATCGCACCATTTTCCGGTGTCCTTATTTCTCTTCCCGTGACCCTTATTTTCCTGTGGCTTGGACTGGTTTTCGGGAGACTCTTTGTTAGGATTGTCTTTATCATACTTTGGTTGTTGCGGATTTGCAGACCCGAACTCCCATTTTTTCTGGTTCTTAAATTTCTGCTCGATTTTAACAGCATATCGATAAGCAGCACTGAGTGATGAGATGTCCAAAAAATTCATTTTAGTTTGGATGTATCTATGTAGAACCCCACGGTATTTCAGAACCAAATGTCATTCGGAGTCTTTGATACCCAACTTGATGTGCAAGGTATGGAAGGTATTGGTGAAGTCCGGAACTGCTTGGCCCCTCTCTTGTCGTGGTGTGGTCCATCTCATATACTGGTCCTCATAGTTTCCAACAGGGTAATATTGTTCCTTTACAGCATCCATAAAAAAATCCCAAGTGGGATCGGCCCCATATATTCCAGACTCTTTAATGGAACTTTTCTCCCAATAAGTTTCCCATCAATGTTTGACATGGGGGATAGATTTAAGGAGTGTGAAGGTGATTTTTTCCTTGTCGGAAAATGGTGAACAGAGAAATAACCTTCTAGCAGATTTAACCATTTTCCTAGGGCATCATCATATTTTTGTCCTTCAAATACGGTAATATAAAAAGTAACCTGTACCTTGAAAGGAGAGGTGTTTCCAAAGTATTTTTTTGATGAATATGCATATGTCTCTATCGACATACATTGAAGGATGTGGGAAAAATTCTTCATCATTTCGTCCCTATGTCACGTGAGAGCCTGCTCAAGCAACAGATTGATAGAATCATATGCTTTGTCATTTTTCTTTTCTTCCGCCATGAAGGTTTTCTTGGGCGTGTGAGAGAAATATTGTCTTCAAGAGAGACAAGCTTGAGACCCAAATTTCCATACTCAGACCTCATCGGGGACATGTGCTAAAAAAAATGTTCAAGTGCAGCCTGCTCTGATACCACTGATCCAGATTATTCTTGGCACGAGATAAGAGCAGAGATATAATAAAGAAATGTACAGAGATATATTGGATATCCAATAATGTAACAGAAATGTATCAGAGATATAACCATAAACACAAAGATACAGTAATACACAATTTTCTATTAATAAGCAAAAATGTACAAAGACTATAAAAATACCGAGTGAAAGACTCGCTAGAATGGTGTTAGTTTATCTCTAAGAAGAGATGTGATGGATACTCACATTCACAAGAAGATGATTGTTACAATGAGGGTCCAAATGCATTTTTAAAATAAGTAAAATCCAAAACCCTAACCCCAAAAGATGAAAATCCAAAAGGTTTGCGAGCCCCGAGGGGGGTAGTTGATACGTCAACTTCCCAGGAGTGTAACTTTTGCATACAATATTTGTTTGGTGTGCTTGATACACCATTGGAAAGGTCTAACCGAGAAGAACATTTTTTTACTGGACCAGGTAAGTGCCTTTCTTATTCACATGGGCCCCAAATCCCAAAAAAACATCGTTTAGGGCCTCAAAACGGCCCCAGAAGTTTGGAACCCGAAAAACTACAAAGATGGGACATTGTTTTTCAAGCACGTGGAATAGGTGGGTAGCCACATATATCCACCTAGATCATTAACTATTCAATTCAAATAGGAGGGGCAATAGTATCAATTTCAAGGTCTCACATTCGGTTCTCCTGGGATCATCAATTCCCATCCCATGGAAAATCTCCTCAAGAAAGGTCACTCTGGTATTATTTCCCAACTCCATTCCATTCAAGAAGTTGAGCCACCATCTATGCATCCTGACCTCCAAGCTATCCTCTCCAAACATCAAGTTTTTTTTCCACTCCTCAGGGAATTTCACCTTCTTGTGGTGTTCATGTATTGGACGATTGGTTGTTGTCATTGATGTCAACCCTAGTCATGGGTTTTGGACCGCAAGATTGATGAAGGTATTTGGACATGAAGGAAAATGCATATGCAGATAAAACACCCATNCATATATATTGTGCATGGTGTATTGTGGTGTATTGATGTAAATCTTATACTATTGTTCATTTCTCATTGTATATAATTGAATGGTTTAAGTATAAGTTGGAAAAGGTTATAAATTGTACTTGATACTGATTCACCCCCCTCTCAGTATCAACATTCATGATCATTCCAGCCCCCCTTTTCCTAGCAGTCTTCCTCCTAGTGTTCACCCTTATCGTCATCCCTTTGCCCAAACGAATGAAATTGAGAAAACCGTGCAGGAGTTGCTCCAAGTAGGTGTTATCTTCCCTAGTACCAACCCTTATTCTTCTACGGGAGTCATGGTGCTCAAGAAAGAAGGTACTTGGTGCAAGTTTCCTGACTTTTGTGCCCTCAATAAACTCACCATCGGGGACAAGTTTCCCATTCATATCATTGATGATCTATTGGATGAACTAAGTGGTGCTCAGTACTTTACTAAACTTTATCTTCATTCTAGTTACCACCATATACGTATGAAAGAAGCAGACATCCCCAAGAATGCCTTTAGAACTCATGAGGGTCACTATGGATTCTTGGTCATGCCCTTTGGCCTTTGTAATTCCCCTCCACCTTCCAAAGCCTCATGAATCATGTCTTTCGTCCTTTTCTCCATCATTTTGTCTTAGTTTTCTTTGATAATATTCTCATATATAGTAAAACTTGGCCATCCCATATTTCCCATGTGGATCAAGTTCTTCATATACTCTCTCAGCACCAACTTTCCTTCAAACAATCTAAATGTTCCTTTGGAGCCTCATAAGTGGATTACCTAGGTCATATTGTGGGAAAGGACGGTGTACGGGTGGATCCTAAGAAAATTGAAGCTATGCAGTATTGGCCTTGCCCTAAATTATTAATATCTTGTGTGTATTTCTGGGTTTAACAAGTTACTATTGCAATTTTGTTAAGAATTATGGAAAAATTGCAACCCCTCTCATAGCTCTCCTTAAAAATAATGCCTTCACTTGGACTCCAACATCTGACCAATCCTTCCAGACCTTGAAAGCAGCTATGTGCATGACTCTATTCCTAGCCCTTCCCCACTTCACCAAGACTTTTGTCTTGGAATATGATGCTTCTTGAAAAGGAATTGGGGCAGTCCTCATGCAAGATGGTCGGTCTTTGGCTTTCACTAACAAACAACTTTCAGACCAACATTTGGGGCAATCCATCTATGAAAAGGAAATGGTGTATATTATGCATTTTGTGGACCTTTGGCATCCTTATTTATTGGGGCAATGCTTCTAGATTAAAATAGATCACCATAGCCTTAAGTATTTTTTGGAACAAAGAATTTCATCCCCGGAGCAACAAAAATGGGTCACCATGCTCTTTGGCTATGATTATGAGATCATTTATAAGAAGGGAAAAGAAAATGTGGTCGTTGATTCTCTTTCGAGAAAATATGAAGAAGAAGGGTCCCTCTTTCCCCTGTCTTTCGTTGTACCGGCTTGGCTCCAAGCAGCTCACTAGGAATGGTTGCAAGATCCCAAAATATCTCTCTTGATCCAACAATTCCAAGAAAATTATCCATCTTCTCCAGGATACTCTTGGAATAATAATGAGCTTTGCTACAAAGGTCACCTATATTTAAGAAAACAGTCACAACTTAAATCTACGGTTCTTTCAAAGCTTCATGCTTCATGCTTCACCCACTGTTGGGCATTCAGTGTTTACCAAAACCTATGAAAGGGTCAAACGTTCTTTTTTGGGGGATGGTATGAAACAGAACGTTCGCAAGTTTGTGGTTGAATGTGATGTTTATCAATGCAACAAGGGAGAAACAGTCAAATACCCCGACACGCTCCAACCCCTTCCAATTCCCCCTTCTATTTGGTGGGATATCTCTATAGATTTCAATGTGAGCCTACCTAAATCTGAAAACAAAAGAATGATCATGGTGGTGGTTGATCATCTTTCCAAATATGCTCATTTATGTTATATGCAACATCCCTTCACCGCCTCGATAGTGGCCCAAGTTTTCATGGATAATATCTTCAAACTTCATGGCATGCCACATTCTATTGTCTCTGACAGGGATACCACATTCCCCAGCATTTTTTGGAAAGAATTGTTCAAGCTACAGGGTACCCAATTACATCTCAGCACCGCTTATCATCCCCGGACTGATGGCCAAACTGAAATTGTGAACAAGTGTTTGGAAACCTATTTAAAGTGTTTTGATTCAGATCGCCAGCATCAGTGGGCTCAGTGGTTACCACTAGTTGAATGGTGGTACAATATATCTTACCATACAACCACTCACGTGAGTCCTTTTGAAGCAATATATGGACAAAATCCACCATCAATTTTCTCATATATTCCAGGTGTCTCTAAGGTTCAGGAGGTTGACAAAAATCTTACCATACGTGGGGTCGTTCTTCGTACCCTGAAAGAGAATTTGGTGCTGGCTCAAAATCACATGAAGCAGCAAGAAAATCAAGGTCATTCTGAACATCAATTTGTTGAAGGGGATCAGGTGTTTCTTCATCTGCAACCTTATAAGAAGACCTCCCTCAAAGTTGAACATTGTCAGAAGCTTGCTTCCAAATTTTGTGGTCCTTATACCATTCTCAATCATGTGGGGCCTGTCGCTTACCAATTAGCTCTACCCAATGATTTTGAGCTCCATCCAATTTTTCATGTCTCATGTTTAAAGAAGGTGATTGGAACTAAGTGCCAAACTCAAACCCGTCTCCTAGAGTTGGATGAAGAAGGTTGCATTTGGTTATAGCCCCAAACAATATTAGACCAGCGTGAACATTGTCTTCGTCAGCACACCATTGGGGAAGTATTATTGTAATGGAAAGATAAAACCCCAGAAGATGCCATGTGGGAGCCAACAACCATTTTGCAACAATTTCTTCATCTCAAGCCTTGAGGACATGGTTGTTTTTCAAGGGGGAGGGCATGTTAGGGACCTAACCTCCCTAACCCCTCATGTAGGTAGAATAATATATTTTACATGTAATAAAGGCCAACATTAGTCTATAAAGCCTATTTAATAAATGAGAACAAGTCAATGTAAGAAGATCTAATAGAAGCTTATGCTTCATGAAAGATCTTCCGCTAGAAGCTTCTTTAGAAGATAGAATTAGTATAAATATGAGAAAGAGGCATGAGCAGTCTTTGTCTTGAGAATAATTGTAATAGAGCTCTGCTCTGCTAGAGATTGCCCCCTCGAAGAGACAAGTGAACATGGTTTCCTATCAATAAAGGTATTATTTTGGTGTTGTGATTTCGTCTATTGTGTTGTTCCATTGTTATTCTCTACAATATTTTTGTTTTCTTTTATTATAATAGATTTGGTACCTTACACAAATCCTCCACACTTGATCTGGAAGATTCAATCGACATCGAGTCCGACGAAAACAAGGGAGACAAGGTACTAGCATCTAGGTTAAATTCGCAGTGCCTCAAATTTCTCGACACCCCTTGCAAAATTACTCACAAGATCCTTATACGATCCATCTACAATACTTCCACCTAGATACGTTGATGTTCCACCCACCCGAGATAACTTTTGGTCACTTTTTTATACCACCTCACCCCCCAAGGAGTTAGTGAGTCTATGAACAATAGAGGATATACTTGCCGATTGTACGAATATTAGGTCTTAGGATAGCATATCCTTCGAGTAATCCACAAGATGGATGTCCTCGTCCATTCTCCAAGCTCCTTATCCACAACGGAACCCTGAATACCCAATTCCAGCGAAACCCTAAGCTCAAGACTCAAAAAATTGTTGGCCATAATTCACTAATATAATACCATATAAAAGTTGTCAAAAGATCCCTGCAATGGCCAGGTCATGGACATGGAGAAACATTAGTTTACTATATCCAATGAAACTTTGAAGTGAACACTTTGTTTTGTTATCAAAACACACCACAAACAACAACAAATTTGGTACGATGCATTTAATACCATCTCCATATAACAACAATTTTCATATAAAGTTAACTTGATTTAATTATAAATAAAGTAAATTAATCAGTATATAAATTCATTCCTTTTTTAGTTTTGTCTTTCTAAAAAAAGTCCTTCGATATCCTTATCAAATCCACTTTTTTTAAAACGAGATTTGCAACCATTCAAAACCAACGATGTCTTTCTTCAAGAGTAACCATGTTCATTAACCATTTCTCTTTATTCCATTACCATTTTTCCTTTATTCCTTGAAAATCAATTCTAGTTTTGTCTTTCTAAAAAAAGTCCTTCGATATCCTTATCAAATCCACTTTTTTTAAAACGAGATTTGCAACCATTCAAAACCAACAATGTCTTTCTTCAAGAGTAACCATGTTCATTAGCCATTTCTCTTTATTCCATTACCATTTTTCCTTTATTCCTTGAAAATCAATTCAAAGTGTCATTACCTTTTTCTTTTCTTTTTTAATAAAAAATGCACAGATTCATGCTTCCACTAAGTCTATCATTTCGAGTGATTATTTTGCTGCTTTTCCATTCAATCCAAGGGATATGGCTTTCAAGATTTTGTTCCATTGTCTCAATACGTCATCGCTTTCCAACTCATTCGAATTTCCTTTTCACGCTCCATCAGAGTTCAACTTGCATTCTTTAATTGTTGATGGAGACCACCATTCTTTATTATTGATAGAGACTCTGGGCTTCTAGGCTTGCTTCGTCTCTAAATTCTATGCCTCCACAAAGAAAGAGACTCCCTTAGACGATGCTTCCCTTATATGGATATTAAAACGCTTTTCAATATCTCCATGCAATAATATTATTATATTCAAATAAAATCATTAATCATTAGAAATATTTTAATAGTAGAAATATTTTACTAGTAGTTTATAAGGGGACAAACTTCCTCGTTATTGTCAAATATTTACGAGTCTTAAGTTGTTAACATGTTTCCTTAAATTCCAGGAAGAGGAGCTCTTAATTGATTAGAAGTAATTTTAGACCTTATTTTGAAACTAAAATGCAATTTCAATTACCCACTATCCCATGTGGTCATTATTGAAGCTACAAGAGAAAGATAAGTGGTATCCAAAAACACATAACCTTTAACCTCATACATGAAACCTCGATACTAAAACTATGTTGCAATTTAATCTCATGCCCAAGGAGAAGAGGGGGTCTTTGTTATTTCATAAAATGGATAATAATGAAAAAATATATTTCATTATTATTTTTCATATGTAAAGTAGTTTTCCTTTGTAAAACAAGGAGAAGTTGTGATGCAACTTTCCTTTCCCACTTTTTCTTATTTCAAACTCCCAAGCACTTCTTTACATTTTGTGAATGGTACATGATAACTTGTTTCCATCTCTCTCGCATTTTGAACCCCTAAACACTTTTTCACATTTTGTGAATGGTACCTAGTGTAAACTCATTGCTCAAGCACTTCCCCATATTTTGCAAATGGTACCTAATGTAAACCAATTGGTGCTAATTATGGTGTCGAGGGATCGACCCCAAGATATCCTATATAAAGCTCAAAACACTCAACCACTTAAACTAACCAACTTCTTCTTCAACCAATCATCCAACCACGCAAGATAGACTATACCTTTTCTCCAGTTATATTTGATCACTAACCCAATAGATTGATAAATTTCCATCATTACAATAACAAATTCCACTTTAAATATTTAAAGCTTTAATTGAATTTATAAACTCCGTCTTAGAATTAAGCTGACCATTAGAAAGCTCTCTCAAGCCCGAAACCTATTGCTACCAACCTAGCTTATTTCTTTTCATATCAATCTTTGTCAAAATAGGATTTTCAAAAACAAAATCATTTTATTATATGAAATCTAATTTATTAATCTATTTTATAACAAAGTAATCAATAAACATGTTTCCACAAATTTACCTCGTAATAAAACATTATTACATGATAAGTCTAAATCATGAGCATAAGCCAAGAATCGATGAGAACGATTCAACATGCTCTTTCAGATCTAGAAAATACAATAATGAAAGATTGATTATAATTAAAAGTTAATCTATTTTTCTATATGAGAGAAAGTGTTAATAAAATCTGCCAAAATGCTTTTAGAGAAGTGATAGAATTTAAAGTTGTGATAGTAATGTAATGAAAAAAGTTTCATTTGTGATAAAATATTTAATATAAAAATTATAAATATTTGAAATTTATATAAGATCAATAATTGTATATTGATAATAGATAAATGAGATGATTGATATAAGTTTTCAAATAGGGAGGAAGCATATAAATAGAGGAGAATTTTATTTGCTAAAGGTATAGTTGGAATCAGGGTGGCAAAGTGTGAGGAATGTTTCTAGATCTTGGAGGAAAGCTTAAAGCAAGCTTTGTCTGGGGTTTAGGAGAATTTATGATAATCAAGTCATGGCTTGTGCACTCCTATAAGATTTTCAATGAGTAATTGAATCGATATTCAAGAACCTAATAGTCATAGGTGACTTAAGTGTAATTATCAAATTGATGTCTCGCTATCTCTCTCCTTCAACAACAAGATAGCTTCCATTATTGCTCATTCATCTAAAAAAGTATGTTATTTCCAAAAAACATCATTCCATCTGATCCTTCTAGACCATAATCACCAAGCAGATGCTCTAGAAAATGAAGACACTTCATTAAAAATGGGAGTGCTTAGGAAAAAAGAGAGTTTATCCTTCCAATTAGTTCCTTAACCCATCATATCCCAAATCAAGGCACATAGCATCTCATTAATGCAAAATATGTCACAACATCAAGTGCACTGGATTGCATATGAGGTACACGAATTCAAAAGGACATGTGCATCCCTTCATCGCATGCCTGAACTTAATTTTGGCTTTCCCTTTGAACTTTGTGACGAGCTTTTTGGTGTTGTGGGATAATGGATTTTGAAATGGGAGATTGCAATGTTGTCTAGAGAAAGGTTGTCCCATTGGAAACCCAATTGGTAAGAATATCTCTCAATACTTGGTTGGTTATATGGAACATCAACTTGAAGGTTGTTGGTTCAAACTATGCTCTGTGGGTGGAATCTCCATTGCACTAGATTCTGAAATTTTATTGCATGTATGACTTTACAGGGTTAGTCTATCCTTGATTCATTGGTTATGTTTGGTTGGTTGTGCTATTCACCGCTCTTTATTGGGCTACCTTTGGTTTTCATTTCTCTGGTTTCTTGGGGATCAGCCGAAAGGGGTTGTTGTCTATTGGTATTTTGGGCATTAACATTTCGGGTTTTGCTTCTTCGTTCTATATAAAATAGGGTAATATAGCCTATGCAATTCAAGGACGTTAGGCATCCTACTAGTTTTGTCTAGTTGGTCATGCAATGGGGTTTTCAAAGTACTTTGGTTTCAAGTTTCAAATATGGGGAATTTCAAAAGTTTTCAACTGTGCTTTTCTCAACGCTCTGAACCCATGGATTACAAATAAGATCAAGAGAGTTGGAGATATTTTTGTATGTGTGAGGACTCCATCCAACGTAATTTAACTTCAATCTTCTTTGTGACATCAAAATCTCAGAAGAATAAGAATCAATGTAATTCTCAAATTGCCATAATCATGAACACAATGGTGCAACATAAACAACAAATTGACTCTCTGGAGGTTAAATCTAACAAATTAGGAAATTTGGTTCTCAGTCTAAGTAGGGGATCCCATTTAGTATCTTTGATAGGGATTATCATATGTATTTAGCATATCACATTATTTTTGTATTAGGAGATTATTCTTGTGGTTTGGTTTCACAAATCCTTTTGGTTTCCTATTCTCATGGAATAGTTGAGATCATATCTCTAACTATATATATTGTATTTTGGTTGTTATTTCTTAGGATCTTTCCTCCTAGTTTGTTGAGGTAGTTTTCTTTATGTAAAGCTATATAATCTTGTGTTTCATTTGATAAAATTCAATGACAGATTGTATTTTCACACTTCCATGTAGAACTTTGCTCATGAGTAGGATTTCCCACATCATTATTGTAAAATCGCACATCAATAGTAGACAATTTTTTTGAGAATTTTTTATTACGATGTGGAAATTCATATAATTATCATTAGATGAAATAAGTATTAAGTGGTCTATTCAAAGGTTTTGTGAATAGTATATGATACAATGTAAAATATATAATTTAAATTTATGTATAATTTTCATTATATGAAAGATAAAGGATAATGAATATTTTAATAATTTCAAATTTATAAAAAATTGGTGATTAGTGAATATTTTCAATAAAAATAGAAATACATAGTTTAAACTGACATTTCTTTAATAAAGATTGTGAATACTATACAACTAGGGTTTTGTAGTGTCTGCACCAAATTCTGCCTCTCATTTGATGGTGGAAAAAACAATGAGAAAAGGAGCTTTGGATCAACATCCAAGCTCTCATCAAAGAATCAATAAGCCCCTTCCCATGGTCAGAGGAAGCTACTCAGTCTCTAGGGTTTGAAAAGACCTTACTTGAAAAGTGGAAATTTGAGCAGAGCCCTCTCTCTTTGGTCAATGCAAAGCCCAAAAATAACAACCTTTCCCTATAAAAATGGGAGAAACCACCTAATGTATTTGTTAAATGCAATTTTGATGGGGCTTCTAAAGGCAATCCAAGTCCTATAGGGGTGGGTGGGGTCTTTCATGATGATACAGGATCAATATTATTCATGTATGCCTCAAATTTGGGAAGCACCACTAACAATCCAATTGAGCTCTCAACCTTAGTGAAATATATTCAATTAGCACCTAAGCTTGACATCATTCAGGGAGAGTCATATATCATTAACCAAGCTCTCACTAAAATCCCATGTGGAACAAACCCTAACAAAGTCTCAAACAATTGGTGTCTCTCGACTAATTACAAGCAAGTCTCAAAGATGGTAAAATTGATTCACTCCATCACTCCCTCCCATGTCCATAGGAAGGCTAATGGTCTAGAAGATTATTTGTACAATGAAGGAGTAAAGATAGAAGGTCAAAATCTCCAATTAGCCTAGAACTCAAGGATTCCTAAACTAGTTAGAAAAGAGTGGTGTGTCCTCAACAATAGGGACAACCACCACCTAAATGGGGTGACTTACTACTTGGAAGGTAACACATAGTAAGAGGCACATCTAGATTGCACATCTCCAAGCATGTTTTGTTGACCTTACCATGTTTTCTGGCTAGTTGAAATCAATATGTTTTCAAGTTTCCTCATCTCTCAGATAGAATATGTTCTCGTATATATACTATATAGGCATATACAAAGCTTGGACATAGCAAGTAAAGACAATAATGTTATAGATGAACAAGTTATGGCTATAATTTTTTACACCTTGTGGCTTGGTTTCCTTAATCGCAACTCCAAGGGGGGTTACAGATGTAAATAAAATTGTATAATTTTAATATAGATACTAACATTAAAAAAAAAAAAAAAAAAAAAAAAAAAAAAAAAAAAAAAAAAAAAAAAAAAAAAAAACGGAATGTAATAAATAAATTCAATATAATATATAATAATAGTAAATTAATAAATTCATGGAAAAAATGATCATGAGTAAATGTTATTAATGGAAAATAGATTTAATAAATAAATTGAAAATTAAATATCTCATTAATTTACATTTATATATATATAAACACATTATTTTAAGTTGTTGTGTCGAAGGCATGTAATAAAGGATAGGTGTTCTCGAATACCTAATATAGTATACCACTTGTTTCTCAATTAATTATATCATCGAGTTGTCTAAACATTTGAATTTTTGAAAATTTTCATTGGAATCCAGTGAAATGGATCTTGGTGAAATCTCTATTTTTTGTTGTTTAAATTGCATTTTTGAATGCATAAATGGGTTCAACACCCTTAAAACCCCACAGGGCACTTGAATTATACAGGCTCAATCATTCAAATATGGAGTTGCGACAATTTTTGGCCGGATTTCAGTAAAAATCAATTGGAAAATATGCCCGTAAAAACTCCAAAAAGTCGATCGTTTAGACTACGCTCTATCATATAGTACATGTCAATCATACCTACAGAAACTACACACCATCGTGACACGTATGTGTGAAAGCATTTAGTTGTGATGTAGCCGAGGGTTTTGTTGACATTAGTGGTGGTGAAAGACCTCTAGCCATGTTTAATCAAATGGGCAAGACCAAAGTCACAGAAGCGATTTTTTCGAGCATGATGTTTTTGGATTTCACATCTTGACATATTACCCAATGCCGCAGTGTTCTTTAACCACTTCCTATATTACATGTTGTCATGGTGCTCTCCGACCATTGCCTATAGCTTCATATATTTTTTCCAAGGAAACCCTTGCAGAAAACCCTCTGAGAACTTCCCCATGATCCATGGATGGTAAACAGGATAAACTGTCAGCCCAAATTACAAGGCCTAACCCGGTGGGGAAATCAAGTGAGGCCCAACAATCTCAGCAATATAGTTGGTCAGAGACTTGACCCCAAGACATCTTGCATTAAAACCACAACACTCATCCACTTGAGCTAACCCATCATCCTATAGCTTCGTATATATATCCAAGTGCCAGTGTGTTTCATTTTAGTTCATATTATTTTGGATTCACTGTATCATTTGCATTATCTATACCTAAAGCATCATAATGTCTTGGAACATTTATTTAGGGTGAGTAAACAACCTCTAGTGAACATGTTATACATACACTCTATATGTTTTCCCATGTATCTATGGATTTTTCAAATTTGCATTTACATTTGTTTACAAGTATAGTATAGAAAAAATGATGTATGTGTATTGCAAAAATTTAAACATATGTGATGCAAGTTTTGACATGCTTCCATCAACTAAATCAAGGACCAACCTTTGGAATAAATGGAGGACATACAAGGGGGAATATTCTCATGGACGAATTCAACTTACACTTGACAAGAAATATTTGTGTTATTATACTTGAAAACAATATTCGTGTAGTTGTAGTTGATCTTGATACACATATTTTTCGTGAGACCTCCTAATCAAACATTGTATTATTCAGTAGACTAAGACCCATAAACAAAAAAGTAAGCATTTTTTTGTGAGACCTCCTAATCAAACAATGTATTATTTAGTAGACTAAGACCCATAAACAAAAAAGGAAGCAATTTTTTG
>JZKD02S1997662.1:726914-743125 GCA_000966675.3 Picea glauca | reverse complement strand
AGTAGACTAAGACCCATAAACAAAAAAGTAAGCATTTTTTTGTGAGACCTCCTAATCAAACAATGTATTATTTAGTAGACTAAGACCCATAAACAAAAAAGGAAGCAATTTTTTGCAAAAATCACAGTGAAATGTATAAAGAAACGGGGCACTCATAAGAATGGTCCTAATGATCTCACCCTTGAGAAGGTAAAGAAAGTTATTATATTTAACAGAAATGAAAAATCCATTATTTAGATAAGAGTTATGAATGTCAATGGAAAATTACGATTGGTTAAGGCCCGGATGAAAAAGGAATGATAAGTCAAATTGGTTTTGATATATATGTAGTTAGTGAAATCATTGTTGTTTTATCCCTTCCAACTTCTCTTGCATATATGAGAAAAAGTCTAAGGAAAATGGTGATAAAAAATAGAAGAGAAAAAGACTTTATTGTAATGCATGATCTTGGTATTAGTGATGTTATAATTGTGCTCATGAAATATGTAATTCATTCCACACTAATGCAAAATATTTGATGAAACAAACAAACTTATAATTTCAAATTAAGAATACAACATTTAAACTCCATATATATGTAAAACACTTTGATGAAACAAACAAACTTATAATTTCAAATTAAGAATATAACATTTAAACTCCATATATATGGAAAACAATTTGGCCACTATGATTGATAACTTTCTTATTCATTTTCATCACTATGTCCCATGTGTATTTGTAATCCAAAACTAGAGTTTGGGAGTTCATTATGCATCTTTCAACTTGGAACCAAAGAAAATAAATAAAAACAGTCATAAATATGTTGAAAAAACAAAACCATGAAATGCTACATATTTTAGCATTGAAAGAGAAAGATTTTGAAAAAACAAATTCAAACTATGAGAATTCACAATCTAGTCTACTCCCAATGAATTACTTTAAAAAACATTTAATTAGCTACCAAAATCCAACAATAAGTGCAACTCGAATTACTTTAAAAAAACATTTAATTAGCTACCAAAATCCAACAATAAGTGCAACTCTTTGGTTGCTTCTATGATATGCAATATTACAATAATGATGTGACCATCATTCCACCACTTCCTAGTGTTCTTGTTAGGAAGATGGTGTTGCAAAGCTCTCGCAAATCAAAATGTCCTCTAATTACTAATGCAAGTTTTTAATGAAAGTTGTGACCTTATAAAATTATTGCATTGAGTAGCGAGGTGTTGTACATTTCAGTATACATAAGATGTTGAGGCGTTAGTGTGATGAGGTGTTATGTGATCCGCTTAATTAATAAATAAATAAATTTACTTAATAATAAAAAAACAGCGTAATTAAAAATAATAACAATAATAATAAACAAATCCAATTTAATTAAAAAAACAACAACGATGGAAAATTAAATAATTAAATGAAACGAAATAATAAAAAAATAAAAGCATGTTAAACTCATATCTATAGAAAGATCCATTTTTTATTATTTCAAACACTAAGAGTAGCAAAATGCTCTACAACCCAATATGAAGAAAATGTTGAGACATTAATGTAATGAGATGTTATGTAATCCACTTAATTAATAAAATAAATAAAATCTACTTAATTAATAAAAATAAAATAAACTCAATTAAAAAATAACAATAATAATAATAATAATAATAATAATAATAATAATAATAATAATAAATAAATAAATACACATTACTAAATCCAAATTTAACATGAATCTAAAGTAAAAGTTTTAAGTTTTAAATCCATTGTATTGTATTAATAAATATATTCTCACTTGAATTTACAAGCAAAACTTGATGATCCCTTAATAATAATAATAAATAAATAAATACACATCACTAAATCCAAATTTAACATGAATCTAAAGTAGAAGTTTTAAATCCATTGTATTGTATTCATAAATATATTCTCACTTGAATTTACAAGCAAAACTTGATGATCCCTTAAGGTTGTTTTATTTTTAAAAACTAGTCACACAATAAAACCCGTAGTCTTATCCTAAGCTCTCTTCCAATATCATCCATCATAATAATTAAATTTATTTCTCAATAAAAAATATTTGTGTTTTATATAAGTGCTAAAACATTGGCTATTATAAATATTACACATATATTTTGGCTTAGAGGGAAGCAATCGGTAGTCAACCTTTAATTGAATGCAATGATCCATGTGGCAGCATGAATAAGAAGAGAAGAGGATTATTGTACATGGACTTAGCAACTTGTACTTTTTGTTGGGTAATGAGAATTTATTTTTATTTAATATGAAATAATATGATGCATAATAGATGTTGATTTTCATATTAAGGTGGAGCTTGAATCCACTTGGGTCAAGCTTGAACCTCAGGAAATTGATTATTTTTCTTAATTTCAATTATATGATGTATGTATCCTCTTACTTCCAAGGCAATAATAAGCAAAAATAGTTATACACCACAAATTTACTAGGTGAGTAAAAGTTCTAAAAGCGATAGCCATTAATTCTGGATGTTTCTCTATATTTATATAACAATGCATCAAGGATTCCACTTGCTTCAAGAATGGTTATAATGATGTCTATTTACAATCTATTTCATAACATATTTAAAACACATTATGATGTTATGTGTTAATAACAAAAAACTATTCAAATCAAAATCATTTGTCCCAATGCCATATCATAAAGTTATGGGTACTTGTGAAAAAAAAAAAAACTTCGCTACATAAAACACAAATTGTATGCTTCATTCTTTATGATAAACACATACTCCTAGTTTTTTCATATGTCCATATCAAATTGTACTTTTTGAAAATGTATATATCAATATGTATAATTGGGTTCTTAAATGTTTCGGACCTTGAGTCTACAAGTATTTATTCTATTTTTTTCAAAACGCCTATCAAAAATTGGAGAATCGTGGTAGGAGATCATCATCAAAATAGTGGATCAATTCTCAAATACAATAATTCTAATGGAAATATCTTTATGGTTATTATTAACAACATTAATATGAAAATCTCCTTTGAATCACTTTGGCATTCCCCTTTGTTGGTTTAGAAGGTATGTTAGTATGAACAATTTTTTGTTCACTACTTTTTAAAAGTGGGGCTTATATCTCAAAGGCCTCACCAACACAAATCCTCTACAAAAATGAAATTTGTTCTCTATAAATCTTGCTCATAAATAATTATAGGGCTTCTATCATTAGTGTCATATGCACAAGAAACAACCAACTGATAATGAAATGATAATTAGAACTTTGGACTCAAGTTCCTTTATTGTTAATCACTAGGTAGTGTTATCACATATAGTTGTCAAGGGCAGCAGGTCGTCCAAGTTCGTGGTCTGCACAGAGAGCGTCCGAGTGCAGCATGTAGAGCAGCTCATTTTGGGCTTAAAATACAAAAAGATAGGTTGAATTTTGTCAGCGGTGGAAATTCCAGGAGTATTCTAGCTTAACGCCCCCCGGGTATTCAGGATTTCAAAATTGCACGAAGTATAGCGCCGTGAGAAAGGTCTGAAGTCTCGAATCGCGAAGCAGTTCTCGGTCGTCGATTCAAAAAGGGAAGATCTGATCCATTGATATGAAGAGGGCATATTTGAGCCCCTGATCGTAAATACTTACCCAAGATCACAAGAACGATGGCTACAGTCCATTGCGGGGATGCGACGTGCTCGGGCAATAATTTTCTTGAGCAGTCCCGCAATTGAAACCATGGTTTGGAAAAGGGACTACGTGGCAAAAGGTGGTGGATTGTGGGCTGGAAAGCGGTGTGAACCCAAACCACCTTTGAGTGGCCCCACAATCACGTGTTTATATAGCGTACTATCCGAGAGCAGTGTGTGGCCGCCCCCTGGACATTAAGTCATGTTTTAATCCTGATGTAGTGTGTTAATGAAAGTGAGAGAGGTGGTTGAAACCTCGTCTCACCACATAAATGGAAAGTCAGGTCGAACTATCAGCACATCGACTCCTTTGTAGATCCCTACTAAAACATGATTCTGTCTGATAGAATCTCGTGTCTGACAGAAGACTGCATGTGTAGTCTGCCAAAGAACATGCATATGTATGGCATTGGATGAGAAGCTCGAGAACGCCTCTGTTGGACGAATTTCTGAGTATATGTATGTAGTTTTGATATTTTTTTATGGTCAATGGTTAAGCTAGGCTCCCTTATTGTAAAATTTTGAGGAAGAACTCTAGTTTTCTGGTTTTGTATTTTGATCTGAGACTTCTTGTTTAAGGAAAAACAACTTCTTTTTCATCTATTTGCCTATGATATTTAAGTGTACATGATTGAAGGATTCACATGGATTTTTTTGACTATATTGTAATGTATATTTGATTGCAGTGTTGTTATTTACGTTCTTTAGTTTCCTGAAGTTTTGAATCCAAGAGGATCTTGCATTTGAAGATTTTCCTCCTTAGGCTGTTGGAAGACCTGATGTCTACAGCAGACCTCTACACTCTCCTCATCAAAGTCTTCCCTCTGCTCACCCTTACTCCAACTTACTGACTAAAGTTAATCAAGACCTCACCTACAGGTGCATATCAATCCAATTTTCTAAGTTAAAACGATATCATATTGAGTCTGTGCCCATTTGACCTCTTTAAAACCAACCTGTGACATAAAAATTTGATGGGTACTAGGATTATCTCCAACGCAATCTGGAGGTGACTTCTAGTGCTAACACTTTTGGCTTTGTTGCCGGGGAACAAATTGAAGACCTTTCCCTAGGTAGAACAACAACGAACTTATGATTATGAAGGTGTATCAGATATCAGAACCTTTGAAGATTGCGCTTGCACTCGGCAAATCCACTGTGGCGACTCCACCGTCTCGAATCCACGGTTTCAGTGTGGCTACCTCTGGCTACAGCTATAGCCCATGGGAGAACAAAACGATCAAATCTAGTCTTTGATGGTGAACAAAGACCATACACACTCATGCTGCATATCATTCACTTGGCGACTCCATGGTTAAAGAATCGATTGGCAACTCCACTGGTCTGAAATGGACAAAATTCTGGCTCAAAGGTTTGCTCCTTTTAATTTCTCCTATGTTCCTAGTTTTCCAAATGTTGTTCCTATTATGGATGAATGGAGTGATTTTTTTCCCATATTTAAAGAGCTTAAACAGGACAACCATACAGAGCATCTTCGCGAGTTTCATGAACTCATGCATCAATGGGAGATACATCATGAGGATGTATTATTAAAGATGTTCTTGTTCTCATTATCATGAGATGCTCATGAATGGTATCACTCCTTACCCCATGCTAGATCTCCTCCTTGGAATAATTTCATGGAGATTTCAATAAGCATTGTCAAAGGTATTATTCCTCTGAGTTAATTTGTCATACCATGCTCAAAGTATGACTGTTTCAAATGAAATCTATGAGAATGAAAGATGTGAGGATGAAATCTATGAAAGTTGTGAGGAGGAAGGATGCGAGGAGGAAGAAGATCACTCGGAGGATTTGATAAATCTAGTAAAATCATTTTCTGCAAGAATGGAAAAACTGGAGGCAAATCGTGCTTGTTTCTCTTATGAAGGAGATGCAGAGGATATTTTGGTCCTTGAAACGGATGTTTTGGGAGGCCCTTCTTATGACGAAGAAGTGATTTCAAATACTGACCAAGAGCAGCCAACTTTTGATGAATATCCCAATGAAGAAGAGGAAGAGCCATAGGGACAATTTATCTCTTGTCCAGAGCCTATCAGTGAGAAACCATCGTCCAAAACCAGTCAGCCTGCATCAACTGTTCACCCACCTGTGATTACCAGAGATATTCAACCCTATGTGAGTAGTTGTGGAGCAAATCGGGCTATCTGTTACAAATTTTCTGGAGTTTTCCACTCATTCTATGAGCCTGTCAGCGAGTACTTGGAGTGGAATTTCCTTCATATCTTGGAGTCGCCCAACTTTATCTCAACTTCAGCCTTTGGAGAGAAGCTAAAGGATGTAAATGTATTTTTGTCACAGTTTCATTATCTTCTATTGATCACTGACAGAGTAAAGGAGCTTCCAGTTAGGAAGCTAATTGAATGGCTATGGTGGAAGCTTGCTTTCACCTAACACTATGTAAAATCAATTAGTTTAGGACTGTATATAAATAAGCTCCTTCGGAGCCCATGTATTATGCTTTCATTTTTAGGATAGTGTGTTTTTAGGCCTTTAATCCTCAGCAGGATGTTTTTTGAGCATGACTCCATAGCCCAATGCAAAAGGCGACTGGAACTACTTGTTCTTAGCAGCTCGCAGGTGTTGGTCACTATAATTGCTTAATTATAGCTCGCAGGTGATACATAAATTATCAACCCAGGGAAGTCTTTTATTTCAAAGATAACCACGCACTATATATGCTCAATTCCAAAAGCAACTTAGTGTTGTAGTAAAGAAACTTATACTAATCACACTTGCTTAAATAAACTGAAGTTCTGAATTAAATCACAGGAAAGCAGCTTCCCTATTGCAGATCTTTAAAGATTAATCTAAGAATCCTGGATTACATTATAATAACACTTGTAATGGGAAAGAACAACTATTCTGCAATCAGAGAACAGGACCCTTACTCTCAAACAGAGACTTCAGTGCTAACACTCTTTTATGAAAACAGTAAGCAGAAAACAATTAACTCTATCTAACAGAGAACAAAGTTGTCTAGTTCCTTCCTTTCTAAGCAGGAGCCTTGAGCCATATTTTTGTTTAGCACACTTGTGAAATTAAAGTTTACAGAGAGCAGGATGGTCTGATCCCTTCCTTTCTGAGCAGGAACCCTTCACCCAACCCCTGGCTAGCACACTTGCAGAATTAAATGAGATCTACAGAAGATAAGGTGTTTTGGCTTCTTCCTATCTGAGCAGGAACCCTTAACCCAATCCCTGGGGAGCACACTTGCAAAATGAAATCTACAGAAGACAAGGTGTTCTGATTCCTTCCTATCTGAACAGGAACCTTTAACCCAATCCCTGGCTAGCACGCTTGCAGAATTGAATGAAATCTACAGAAGACAAGGTGTTATGATTCCTTCCTGTCTGAGCAGGAACCTTTAACCCAATCCCTGGCTAGCATGCTTGCATAATTGAATGAAATCTACAGAAGACAAGGTGTTCTGATTCCTTCCTGTCTGAGCATGAACCTTTAACCCAATCCTTGGCTAGCACACTTGCAAAATTAAATGAAATCTACAGAAGACAAGGTGTTTTGATTCCTTCCTGTCTGAGCAGGAACCTTTACCCAATGTCTGGATAGCCTCATAAAATCATCACACAATATTTCTAATAAAAAGGATTACAAATTTCATTCAATAAACTAAGACAGAGTCAGTAGTGTTTCAGCAAAGCGGAATCCATTAAAAACAGTGTTTCAGCAACAAGTAAATCAAATCATAAACAGAAACTATACTAACACACTTCTAAACTAATGGGTGAATCTTGTGATGAAGGTGGGCCCTCCCTTCTCACAAGATTCCCCTAAGACGAAAATCTTAGAGATGGATGCTCAAGACAGTTTTCTATTCATCTGTCAAAATGTCATGTTACAGTCTGAGAAAAAAAATAGAATGCGTCCCTCTCTCTGAAGCCTTTCAATACATAAAAACTTTGATCCCTTGAATTATGATTTCCTCTTACTTAAAGAGGAAATCCCTTCGATACAATTGATCAAAAATTACAGTGTGTATCTGAGTCCTATCTTTAGCCAGGTCTTCTTTCTAATTCAGAACAGGATGTCCTAATCTTACGCAACATAAATGCTATTACAGAAGTTGACTGAGGTATTGTTGTTACGGCTAGTGTAACAGCTTCTTCTCGTTGTTGTTGATTTTGTTTCAGCATCGCAATTCACGGGTTGTTTCAGCCACGTGGATTGCGCTCTGACTGTGTTGATCGCTGACTGTAACGGCTTGTATTTCAGCATCGTCGGTTCTGGCGGTTTCCTCTTTGTTTCAACATCTGCAACTCTGGTCTGTGTAATAGCTCTGTGTTTAGCAACTGCGACCTTGGACTGTATGACAGCTTCGTGTTTCAGCAACTGCGACCTCGGACTGTATGACAACTTCGTGTTTCAGCAACTGCGACCTCAGACTGTATGACAGCTTTGTGTTTCAGCAATTGCGACCTCGGGTTGTATAACAGTTCTGTGTTTCAGCAACAGTGACCTTGGACAGTTCTGAGTTTCAGCAATAGGCTTCAAGTGCTAATCTGCAGTTTTGAACACTTATGCATTTCTAATCAATGGTTAAGTACGAGAGTGATGTAAAATATTATGCAAAACAAATTAAACGTATAGTAATGAGAAGGGACGTTGTATACCTTTGGAATGGTCAGATAAAGTAATAGTATGAGTCTAAATATGGATGATCAAGAGTATAATAGTGGCAAAAAGTATAGGCAAAAAGGTACATTGTGTGGTCCTAACAGCAGGGAGCATATCATCCCCTGTGGAGCCAAATGTTATCACATATAGTTGTCAAGGGAAGCAAGTCATCCAAGTTCGTGGTCTACACAGGGAGCATCTGAGCACGGCATGCAGATCAGATCATTTTGGGCTTAAAATAAAAACAAACGGGTTGAATTTTGTCAACAGTGGATATTCCAAGAGCATTCTAGATTAACGGCCCCCGGGTATTCGGGATTTCAAAATTACATGAAGTATAGCACCGTGAGAAATCTCTGAAGTCTCGAATCCCGAAGCAGATCTCGATCGTCAATTCAAAAAGGGAACATCTGATCCATTGATCTGAAGAGGGAAGATTTGAGTCGTTGATCGTAAATATGTGCCCAAGATCACAAGATCGACGGCCACAGTCCATTGCGGGAATGCGACGTGCTCGGGTGATAATTTTCTTGAGCAATCCCGCATTGAAACTGTCGTTTGGAAAAGGGACTATGTGGAAAAAGGTGGTGGATTGTAGGCTCGAAAGCGGTGTGAACCCAAACCACCTTTGAGCGGCCCCACAATCACGCATTTATATAGTGTCCTATCCGAGAGAAGCGTGTGGTCTCCCCCTGGGCATTAATTCGCATTTCAATCCCGATGCAGGGTGTTAATGAAAGTGACAGAGTTGGTTGAAACCTCGTCTCACCACATAAATGGAAAGACAGGTCGGACTGTCAGCACGTCGACCTCGTCTCACCACATAAATGGAAAGCCAGGTCGAATTATCAGCATGTTGACTCCTCTGCAGATCGCTATTGAAACACGATTGCATCTGACAGAAGCTCACATCTGACAGAAGACTGCATGTGCAGTCTGCCAGAGAACATCCAGATGTATGGCATTAGATGAGAAGCTCGAGCACACCTCTGTTGGGCGAATTTCTAAGTATATGTATGTAGTTTTGATATTTTGTTATGTTCGATGGTTGACCTAGGCTCCCATATTGTAAACTTTTGAGGAATAACTATGGTTCTTCGGTTTTGTATTTTGATCTGAGACTTCTTGTTTAATGAAAATCAACTTCTTTTTCATCATATTTTCCTCTGATACTGAAGTGTCCATGATTGAATAATTCACATGGATTGTTTTGACTGTATTGTAATGTATATTTGATTCCAGTGTTGTTATTTACGTTCTTCAGTTTCCTGAAGTTTTGAAACCAAGAGGATCTTGTATTTGAAGATTTTCTTCCTTAGGTTGTTGGAAGACTTGATGTCTATGGAAGACCTCTACACACTCCTCACCAAAGTCTTCCCTCTACTCACCCTTACTCCAACTTACCGACTGAAGTTAATCAAGACCTCACATATAGGTGCATACCAATCCAATTTTCTAAGTTAAAACGATATCATCTTGAGTCTGTGCCCATTTGACCTCTTTAAACCAACCTATGACATAAAACTATGATGGGTATTGGGCTTACCTCCAATGCAATATGGAGGTGACTTCTAGTTCTAACTTTTGAAATTACTAAGACGATTGAGAGGGGGGGTGAATCAGTTGTTACAATATTAATTCAATTAAAACATTTTTAATCTTTCTCCAAGTGACCATCAATATTATACTACATATGGACAACATAAATAATGAGCATCACTCACACATAAGATATACACATAGACATATTTTCACAAGGAAACCCATAAAAGGAGAAAACCTCTTCTTCTTCGAAATGATAGGCAGTCTTTTAAGTTCTGTACATCATCTATAATTGAGCACCAACTCAATGTGAGGCTACTACCTCTGTTTTACAAGCTCCAACTTGTTTGAGAGCACCAACTTTATGGTTTCTCTAGCACCCACTAGAAGGAAGCACCAACTCCTTGAGTGTTTCAGCACCAATTTCCAGTTACATAGGCTCCAACCTGTATAACAGAGAATAGTTGTTCTCCCTTGCACCACCCTGCCACCCTGGTTTCTCTGGCTGCAACCAAATGGAAGCTACAACTCCCTATGTTCAAGCACCCACTTGAACCTCTGAGGACAAAAGTCCTCCCTAGAACCTCCCAACCACCTTGAAATATAAATAAATGATTGAATAATCAACAACACAGATAAATCAATTCTTACCACTTCTTCTCTGTTCTATAAATCCGGTCTGCTTCTAACTGTTCTGCAATTCTTCTCTTCCTCTGTCTGTTCTGCAATTCTGCTATGCTTCAAACTGTTCTACAATTCTTCTCTGCTACACTATTCTTCTGCTTTGATCATACTTGGTTTGACTTGTTGTCTCTTTCTATTTGTTCTTTCTCTATCCTTCTCATGCTCTTTGATATGTGCTCATTCTGCTCTCTTCACCTTTTTTCTTATGTTCAACTTTTGTTCCTTATCTCTGAGATTTCTTCACACTACGCATGTTGTAGTTTTACCTTTCTACAGTTCAACTCATTTTTCAGTCAGAACAGCCAACCACACACAGTCACTACATGTTTCTTTTATACATTACAACCCCTTCAGTTACCCCTTAAAACCCTAGAACAACAACGCTTCAGAACTGAAACGCCAACCGTCCAAGAACCATAATTCGGTTCTGCTAACTGAATCATAACTGAATAATTAACTGTGAAGTGAAACAATATCCCTCCGATCATATTCAAATTCACCTGCATCGTTGGATTAAATCTGCAGGGTCTTGCGTTTATTTCACCATTTCGCATTTCGGCATTTCGGCATTCCTGTGGCGAAGTGTTTCGACACTCCAACTCCAGGTATCTGAAACCTACACCAAAAGGTGTTTTTTTCATTTCAGAATTCCAACATTTTGGCATTCTTGTAGTGAAGTGTTTCGACACTTCCAACTCCCAGTATCTAAAACCTACACCAAAAAGGTGTTTTTCACAATTCGGCATTTCGACATTCTTGTGGTGAAGTGTTTCGACACTTCCAACTCCCGGTATCTGAAACCTACACCAAAAGGTGTTTTTCGCATTTCGCCATTCTTGTGGTGAAGTGTTTCGACACTTCCAACTCCCAGTATCTGAAACTCCGAAATGGAGTCAGATCAACGGTCCGGTATTTTGTCATTTCGCATTTCGGCATTTCATCATTTCAGCGTTTATGTGTTTCTGTGATGAAGTTTTTGACACTCCAACTCCTGGTACCCAGAACTTCGAAATGGAGTTATTTCCCTGTCTTCAAAACTCTTTGTTGATGTGCTTGTTTCAGGATTTTGGCATTTCGCATTTCGCGACTTCAAGACTCCTATGATGAAGAGTCTCGAATCTTGACTCCTCCAACTCCCGGTATCCAAAACCTTTGATTTCCCAAAATGGAGTTTAGCTTCTCCCGGTATCCGAAACCTTTGATTTCCTGAAATGGAGTTTGGCTTCTGATCTTTCCATGCGATCATCATTGTGTTGTTGGTCGTGATCTTTTCCATCAATGAAAAACATGCATACTCTGCCTTCTGATCTTGCCATGCGATCATCGTTGTGTTGTTGGTCGTGGTTTTTCTTTTCCATCAATGACAAACACACATACTCTGCCTCTGTCTAAAAACATGCCAACAATCTCCCCCTTTGGCATTGATGGAAACCCCTTGAAGAACATCCAATTATAATGCCAACAATGTCCCCCTTTGGCATTGATGACAACCCCTTGAAGAACATCCAATTATACCACTGTAGCATCTTTGAAATTACCACGCTTTCGCCCCCTTTGACATCAATAACAAAGAAAAAATACACTCCCCCTGAGTTGCTGCAGTACATACTCCCCCTGTCAACTATGAGCAGCTTAGAAATACAATAGATATTCAATAAGTACTCCCCCTGACCAGGTGAACAGATTAGACGAAAGAAGTTATAACCCCCAACTTTTGACGAAGATATCCAAAAGGGGTCGCTACTAACAGCTTAGTAAAGATATCATCTATCTGTTATGTGGAAGGAATATAATTCACCTGAACAATTATGTTTGTAACTTGTTCTCTAAGAAAATGGTATTTTATTGGTATGTGCTTAGATTTTGAATGAAGTACAAGATTCTTAGAGAGACTGATGGCACTAGTGTTATCACAGTGAAGTGGAATGGGATCAATGTAAGTTACCTTCAAATCTGCAAGAGTTTGTATCATCCATACAATCTGAGTGCAACAAATAGCAGCAGCAATGTACTCTGCTTCTGTAGTTGATAAGGAAATAGATCCTTTCTTTTTACTAAACCATGCTACTAATGAGTCACCCAGGAAGAATGCTCCTCCACTGGTGTTTTTTCTCTCATCAACACAATTTGCCCAATCTGCATCTGAATAAGCAGTTAACTGAAAATTCTGATTTCTTGGATACCATAGGCCATAAGTCATTGTTCCCTTCAAGTATTTGAATATCCTTTTGATAGCTACCAAGTGACTTTGTTTAGGAGCTGACTGATAATGACCTACCATTCCAACAACTTGCATTATATCCGGACAGGATGTTGTGATGTACAAAAGACTGCCTATCATAGAGCGATATGTCCTTTGATCAGCATCTAATGAAATATCATCTTTACTGAGCTTGCAACCAACCACCATAGGTGTGCTAACAGGAGAGGAATCCTCCATCTGAAATTTCTTCAACATCTCTTTCAAATATTTTTCTTAAGATATAAAAATTCATGCAGAACTCTTTTTTACTTGTAAGCCAAGAAAATATGACAGTTATCCTATCATGGACATCTCAAATTATGTTTGCATAGATTTAGAAAACCACTAGACAGATGATTCATTAGTGCAGCCAAAAATAATATTATCTACATAAACCAAAACAACTAGTAAATTATCACCTTCAGACTTAATGTAGAGATTGTTGTCAACAGTGCCTTTCTTGAACCCTTTGTCTTGTAAAAATTTGTCCAGTCTATAATACCAAGCTTGTGGTGCTTGTTTCGGTCCATATAAGGCCTTCTTCAGCTTGCAAACATAATTAGGATTATCTGTCAATGAGAATCCTTCAGGTTGCTCCATATATACTTCTTCCTCTAGATCTCCATTAAGAAAAGATGACTTAACATCCATCTAATACACTTTAAAGTTATTATGGCATGAATATGCAAGGAACATTCTAATGGCCTCCAATCTTGCCACTGGTACAAAAGTTTCATCAAAGTCCAGACCTTCAATTTGTGCATACCCTTTATAAACCAATCTGGCTTTATTTCTAACAACTTGTCCTTTTTCATTCATTTTATTCTTGAACACCCATTTGGAACCTATTACATTCTTATCTCCAGGTATAGGTACAAGCTCCCAAGTATTGTTCTTCTCAATCTGATCAAGCTCTTCATTCATTTCTCTAATCCAATCATTATGTTGGTTGGCTTCATCAAAAAATTTAGGTTCAGTCATAGATAAAAAAAGAAACATGAGATTGTTCTGAGTCTTTAATCAATTTCCTTCTTGTCTGAACTCCTTTATTTATATCTCCAATTATCTTATTTTCAGAATGATTCTTTCTAACAATTCTGAGAGGTGATTTTGCTTCTTTTTGTTGATTTGTGTCAGCCTGAGTATTCGTATCTTCATCTGATTCAGATTCTTCCCTTTCTAATCCTTGGACCTGTTCATCTTCATCTTCAACTATATCTTATGTGCTTGGTTCAACACTGCCTACATTTCTGACTGGGATTTCTTCATCAAATTTTATGTCTATACAATCAACCAGTTTATGCAGTCTCTTATTGTAACATTTGTACCCTTTACTATTTGTAGCATAACCCAAGAAGATACCTTCATCATCCCTGTCATCATATTTGCCAATATTTTCATCATTGTTCTTGATATAACATTTACTCCCAAAGACTTTAAAATGCTTGATTGAAGCAGGTCTTCCAAACCATAGTTCATAAAGAGTCTTGTCACTGTGTGGCCTGAGATGAGATTTGTTAAGGATATGAACAACTATATGAATTGCTTCTACCCAATATATCTGAGGTATGTTCCTTTCAATCATCATTGATCTTGCCATTTGTTGTACCGATCTATTCTGCCTCTCAACAACTCCATTTTGTTGTGGAGTCCTTGGAATTGTGTACTCTCTTTTGATCCCATGTTTATCACAGAACTCTTTGGAGTTCCATGAACTAAAATCTCCTCCTCTATCAGACCTTACTGTATTTAACATTTTTCCTTTTTGATTCTCAGTCAGAGCCTTAAACACTTTGAATTTTTCAAATGCTTCAGATTTTTCCTTCAAAAGGGCAACCAATGTTAGTCTAGAATAATCATCAATAATCAACATAAAATAATTTTCTTTTCCTGCACCTTCTTTCCTTGATGGTCCACATAAATCCATATGTACTAACTGGAGAGGTTTTTCTGTTGAAGGAAAGTTTTTAGATTTGAATTGAGTGTGAGTAAGCTTTCCTATCTGGCAAGGTTTACAAACAAAGTCGTATGGCTTTGATATCTTTGGAAGATATTTTACTGCCCCATTGTTTCTGAGCTTGATTATATGATCAAAATTTAGGTGTCTGAGTCTCCTATGCCACAGCCAACTTTCATCATACTTGCTTAAGTGGCATTCTTCTTTTTCTTCTTTTAACACGTACACATTGTTTTCTGCTCTTATCCCTTTTGCAACTAGCTGTCCTGAATTCACAGATTTTATTCTACAATCTTTAGAGGTAAAAACGACTTCACATCCTCGGTCACAAACTTGACTGACACTAAGCAGATTATGTTTCAGACCTTCTACAAAAAACACATATTGAGATTTCCCTTTTCCATTACTCAAACTTACCATTCCTTTACCTTTTATTTTTCCTGGTGCATCATTTCCAAAAGTTACATTCTCTGATTTGCTTTCAATTAGAGTTAGAAACTTACTTTTGTCTCCAGTCATATGTTTGGAACATCCACTGTCAATATACCAGGTATTCTTTTGTCTTTGGGATGATAACACTAGTCCACACTTGTCATCTGCTTTCTTCTTCAAAACCTTGACATTTTCAGCAGTGGGGATTAAATCTGGCTTGTAATTACTTAAGTGACAATCTGCAGCTTTATGTCCATAGTTATAACAGATGTAACATTTTGGTTCACTATATAGAAGATCATAGCGATTTTTATGTTCATAACTATTGTTATGTTTAAGCTGTGTCCTTTTCCTAGCCATCGCATGATTTATAGTCTGAGGTTGTGTGTTGCTTGGTTGTCTCAATCTTTCTTGTGGAAGAAGGTTATTCGTTGAATATCTTGATTGTTCATATCTAAATCTTAAAGAACATTTTATAGCTTTGTGACCAAAATTAGAGCAGAAAAAACAATAACCATAGAAAAAAACCTTTGTACCTTGAAAAAGTCTGTCTTCTTTGAGGAGGTCGATTTCTTTCATGCTGATAATCTCTTTGATCTACAGATTCGGTTCTGGTACTTTTTCTTTCATTCCTTCTTGGTGGTTGATTTTCTTTCTTTGTTTCTGTAGAGTGACTGTTGTCAATGTTTGAGGATTTGATAAACTTGATAGGTTCTGTATTACTTGGATGATCACTACTTGATCCTTCTTCATACCCCAATCCAGCTTTCAACTTTAGTTTTCTTTGTTGATTTATAATGGAGGTTAATCCTTCTGAGGCTTTAATACTTGGCAGATTTTGGTGATACAATCCCTTAAAATTCTCCATTTCTTTTTTGGTTTTTACTATCTCTTCTTCTAAGGCTTCACACCTTGCTTTCTTCTCTGATAATTTTTGTTTTAGAATGTCTTCTATTTTCTTTGCCTCTTCTAACTCCACTTTTAGTAGAGCAAAGTCTTCATCAGGTTTTTTGTCATTCATTTTAAACTGCATCAACAACCGTTTTTGTTTTCTCT
>JZKD02S1997662.1:690775-704383 GCA_000966675.3 Picea glauca | reverse complement strand
CAGCAGTCGTGTTCCAGCAGTCGTGTTCCAGCATCCGTGTTCCAGCAGTCGTGTTCCAGCAGTCGTGTTCCAGCAGTCGTGTTCCAGCATCCGTGTTCCAGCAGTCGTGTTCCAACAGTCGTGTTTTAGCAGTCGTGTTCCAGCATTCGTTTTAGCATCTACGTTTCAGCCTCTGTGATTCAGTATTTGTGTTTCAGTATCTACGTTTCAACATCTTAGATTCAGCATTTGTGTTTCAGCATCTACGTTTCAACATCTGAGATTCAACACTTGTGTTTCAACATCTGTGATTCAGCACTTGTGTTTCAGCAGTTCGCATTTGTGTTGCAGCGTCTGTGTTTCAGCTTCTATGTTCCTGCCTCTGTTCTCCATAAACATTCCTGCCTCTGTTCTCCATAAACAATCGACTGCCATCAATGACAACCTTGATCATCTGCATCATCTCTGCTGTAGCCATATTTCCAACACAATTGGTAGTCCACGCTGTAGATTTTCAACTCATAGATGGATAGTTGTATAATATGGGACCAGACGAGATCTTGAGGAGATGTGTTGTGGAGGCAGAAAGACCACAAATTCTTGCAGAAGCCCATGAAGGCATCACAGGAGGACACTACGCAGGGAAAGAAATAGTGTAGAAGGTTCTCAGAGCTGGCCTTTGGTGGCCTACTTTACATAAATATGCTAAGGAATACTACAAATCCTACAATGCATGTCAAAGAGTAGGGAAACATTCCAGAAGAGATGAGATGCCTTTAACACCTCAGCTAACTTTACAGGCATTTGAGAAATGGGCCATTGATTTTGTGGGACCTATCAATCCACTAGGAAAGCGCACATGAGCTCGATACATCATCATCGTGACAAAGTACTTGACCAGATGGGAAGAATAAAGAAAAGTTAAATATTTTAGTGAAGCTACAGTTGCACAGTTCATATCTGAGGATATTATAACCAGGTTTGGATGCCCAAAGATCCTCATGAGTGATCAAGGCACACATTTCATCAACAAAACTATTAAAGCCTTGAATAACGAATTTGAAGTTCACCATCGGAAGAACACTACATACAACCCACATGTGAATGGTATAGTTGAAGCTTTCAATAAGATCTTGGAGATAATGCTGACTAAGATTTGTAGTGTTAACAGAGATGACTGGGATTTAAGAATTCCAGCAGAATTATGGGCCTACAGAACCACCTGCAAGAAATTAACAAAGAAGAACCCATTTAATTTGGTATATGGCTTAGAAGCAATGATACCTATGGACTACTTGGTTCCTAGTTTAAGAATTGCAACATTCACCATTCACAGGCATGGATGACACCAACGTTGTTCAAGATAGGCTTGCGTAGTTGCTGGAACTAGAAGAAGACAAGTTTATTGCAGGATTTCATCAGCAGGTACAAAAAGAAAGAGAAAAGGATTACCATGAAAGACACATCAATAGGAAGGCATTCAAGCAAGGAGATCTGGTATTGTTATATGAAAAAAAGTTCATGAAGCATCCAGGGAAGTTCAGGAAACATTGGCTAGGTACATTTTAGGCTACGTATGTTACAGAAGGAGGAGATGCACAGTTGAAGACCCTTAATGGAGAATGGAAAGACGGTTTGGTAAATGGGAGCCGATTGAAATTGTATTATGACAACCAGCCACCTCGTAGCTCTCAGTAAAAGAAAAGAAAGAAGGATCTAGGTACCAGGTGCAGTTGAAACTGGGTACCAGACACAGAAGAGACAGTCTGCACACAACAAGGAGGGATAGAGAAGAAAGAACAATCTTCTTCACGCAGTGTGTAGTCAAAATAAAAAAACAAGTTCAATCTTGCAGTGACTCGAGATGAGTCACATGTGAGTGTTGGGGGCCTATTGGTCCTTGGTTAGGTAAGGAAGTGAATATTAAGGAAGAAAGGTGAAGTACGAACTGCGCAGAAGGCACATAAACTGAGGAAGGGTCGAAGTGGGAAAAGAAGCAGAAAATAAGGAGAAAAGAAAGGAAAATCTAGCCATTGGAAGAGAAGATCGAGGAAGATAAAGTAGTAAGGAATATGGATCATGGACAACTCAAAAAGTGGAAGAAGACACCAACAAGTGCTTTGGATCACCTCATGGAAAAGAAGGAACGATAGGCTGACGAATCCCTTAAAGCACTGGTCAAGTGGGCCTAGGTTTTTTGACCTAGGGTTTTGGTACCTAGATTGTGGTCATGTTATGTATAAATAAAGGTCTAGGAGAGTCGAGGTGGTTTCTCAATAATTTATTGTTAGTCACTGCTATTTTTATTGTTGATAACAATATTGAGTCTGTATTGTAATATCTTCAGCTAGGTGCGAAGATCATCCCTACAGCTGAGTGCACAGGGAGGGAAGAGAGAAAGAGATGAAGAGATCTATAGCTAAGTGTGCAAATATAACTGTATGTTTTCATCTAATATATCAAGAAACTCAGTTCTGTGGATGTATCCCTAGGAAGAGGGTGAACCACGTATATCTTGCTGTTCTTTGTGATTGATGCCGTGATATTAGCCATCTGATTTATTATTATTGCATTATTGTGTTAGATCAGAGATATAACCTGCGAAGTAAGCCTAGGAAGGGTAAATATTATCTAGATTGATGTGTGTCGTTGTCCAGGACCCACTTTGCATTTCCCCTGGCTATATACACCTGTGACCTGCAACCCTCCTATTGCTACTTCGGGTGAGACTGCATCTACGTCGTAGGTGTTGTTGAAAGGGATGGTAGTTAGTGTTTGTTGGTGCACTGTTAGAGTTGAACCCTGGGTCTGCCCCTGTGCCAACAAGCTCTTCATTTTCTCCTTCATGTCTCTCCCAAGGATCAAATTCATAATTATCATATATAGGAACCATGCTATGAGGTTCTAGAGAAGCTATGAAAAAATTCTGCTCATCATCATCTTCGCTGGGATATTCATAAAAAATAGGTTGTTCTTGGTCAATATTTGAAACAAATTCTTCATCATAAGCAAGGATGGTAAAGACATCTGTTTCAAGAACATAAATATCCTCTGCATTTTGTTTGTAAGAGAAATAAACAAAATTTTCCTTCAATTCTAAAAAGCTAGGAAAAAACAAAGAGGAATCTTCCCTAGTTTTTTAAACTAACTTATCATTTATCTCAACTTCATAGTCAAGAGAGATATATACTATATTTTTATGATCATAACTATCATTTTAATTTTCATCCAATACAAAAGAACAAGAAGAAGAAAGCATTGATCCTTCACTGATTTCCTTGACTAGGTTATCCTCTTCAACTTCACAGTTAGGAGAGCAACTTAATGCAGCTTCAACACTTTTCTCATATTCCTCACAACAATCATAAAAAAAAAACTCAGAGGAGTAATACTTTTTACAATGAAAATTGAAAGCAGCATGGAATTCTCTGAGTGAATAAATGCTAGAAGATTCAAGAGACTGATACCAAATACAAACATCTCCTTGAAGAGAGTACATAAACAACTTCATACGTATGTCTCCATGTTGGATGCCAATATGCTACATCAAGGCATGAAATTCTATAACTTCTCAATAGGGCTATCATTCTCACCTTCATAAAATCTTGGCAACAAATCTTTCCATTCATCAATTTGAGGCACAGGATGTGGATAACCAGCTAAAGATGAGAAATTGAGTCGGGAAAACCTCCTGGCCAGGATAGCCTCCGTAGCCATTTAATTTGTCTCATTCCAGTTGAGTCACCAACAAATTATGAAAAATGGAGTCGCCATGGTGAATATGCAGTCTTTAAGGTGTCCAACTTCAGTCACCATCTAAAGTTGGAGCTGTGCAATGTCGTTCTTCCCAGGGAGATTTTCAATCTGATCAAATCTGTCCCCGACAATGACGCAAAAAATGTTAGCATTGAGATTCACCCTCAAACTGCTAGAGGATAAGCCCAGTACCCATCAAAATGTAAAAGATAAGTTTGGTTTTGAATAGGTGGATCAACAAGATGGAGAAATAAAGGGAGAGGGAAAACAACTACATATCAGTAGGCTACACCAATGGGCAATGAAGTCATAAACATTCTACTAATTGAAGGAACTAAAGATGCTACACAGAAAAAAATATTATATGCTGATAGATGGAAGAATTAAGAAGGAAAACATAAGATATAATGTTCACTAAAAATATATCCTCTCAGTTTCACATATCAACAAATACTTGATTAAAACAATGACTGTGTTGAGGGGTCCTAAATCCCTTTAAATCAACAGTAGGAACTAAACCTGCCATCGAGGCCCAATTAGACTCTGCAACATTTAATGCTGGAATGGTTCTCCATATCTATGTGATACGACCAATTAATTGATGGGATTTACATAGTGATTTACATGATATCTCCTCGCGAAAAATCCTCCTTTAGTTTGAACGTTCTCTTTTTGTGTTTTTCTCTTATAGGTAGGTCCGATACAAGATATGTGTTGGTATAAACCAACTGGGTAACAAAGGGGAAAAGGTCTAACTAATGAAGAAGGATGAGCTTGGGATAACCCTCGTACTCAAGCATGCAGCCAATGATTCTTACAACTACAAAAATCCTAGTACTAATACATTAACTTGCTAGTGTTCCAATTATTGACGTAGATACAATTATTAGAAGAAAACATACATGCAATAAAATTATGGCAAGAAAATTAGTTTCCTTATCCCTAATCACTAATCACACATTAACACAAAGATTTTTTTTCCATCATTAGATATAAGAACTATAAAATTATTGAATCAACTAACTTATCAATAGATTCAAAAACCCTTACTCATTACAACATCCATTCATGAGGTAAAGTTAGAAGTAATTCCATCTTAGATCTAATCATGCATGCCTTTGATGAAAAAAAAAAGTTTGTCTCCGGTCCTAAATATGACTTCTCAATTAAGGTAGTTTGGAAATAGTTCTTTACAATTCCAAAAATAAGGGTCTTTTAAAAAACCATCAACCTATTCTAAAAGGTCGATCCTCTTATTTATAACAAATTGTTAACTAAAAATAACTATAAAAAGTGAAAAATAAGTAAAACAAAACATCACCACATGGCACTTCCATCTCTCAGTATTCTAAGAGTCATCAAATGGTTTCACTTGAGTGGATGGATCTTCTCATACTCCGACCATTTGATGAAGAGTTCCTCGCATGTGTTGGCATACAAGAATCTTTGTTGGTCCATCATGGCTGAAAGGATCTTCTTTATTTTCACTGCTCGTGCCAGCTAATTGACTACTTTAGCACTTAACTATTGTAACACTGTCCCAGTATTGATTGTGTGCTCCATGAACTACTATACTTGGATTGGTGCCATGTTCGCCATATTTTCTATCTCTTCAGTCCACGATGAGTCTTGTTCTGCATGTATTTTGACTATGTCATGGAAGTCGAAAAAGTCCTCGGGTGTGTCAAATTCTGGGAGACCAATGTCTCTCATTGCCCGATTGATCTTGGTCCAACTCCTTTCGCAATAAACCCATTTCTCTTTGATATCCTGATGAGGTTCTTGGGCCATTTTCACCAGTATTCAACCGACTTTATTATGCGGTCGATGTTGCTATCCCTTAGTACCTGAATGCCGTGCACTTTTGTGTCAGAGCCATGTACAACCACAGTGATGTAATCGATCCTTTCCACCACTTGGTGTGCTTTATCATACCATATTTCCATGTCCTTGCACATTGCCATCGACATAAGGGTGTCTTCTTGGAAATCAACTATCCCTGCAGTGAAGAGGTGTTGCTCATTCGTGAATTTACTATAGGCATCCTAGAATTCGCTTCTCAAGAACATTATGGCTTGCATGGAGTCCTGATAATATTTTTCCAAATGGCGTAGATGCTCCATATATTTTAGCATAGTGGCCAACTCCTCTTCATATTTCCTTTCTCTATCCAGGGTGGCATTTGTGATTTCCATCCCTACACCAATAAGTTCAGACGTCTTGGCATGCTCCGTGCTGATCAATTTCGCCTATGTGGTGATGAGGATGGATCTGTCCAGAGTAAGCCTCCTCTTCTTGGTGTTTCTCTTTATTATGGCTTGTATATCGATGCACTCATCCAGGGGTTCAGGGATTTTCTACTCTCCCCAAGTAAGTGTGTTTCCCAGGCTCCCAACGATGTATATATGTTCAAGAATGGGTTCTTGAACCTCTTTCGTATGTCTTGAAAGTTCAACCTTTGGTTGTTTCTCATCGGGAGGTAAATAACTGACCAAAATTGATGAATCAGGGGTAGGCTTGGTACTTACTTGATAATCGTCTATCGATATGATGATTTCCTGTTGTGGAATCCCTCCTTCTTGTTTTCTCGATCGTAGCTCATCCTTCAGGCTGTCCACTTGGGTCCCCAGTGATTCGAGTATCTCAGTGTCTAAGACACTTTTGAACTCCTGGTCACTCTATGGAAGGCTTTGAATTGGAGCATCGCGAGCTGGGGAAGATACTTTCTCGGGTTCATTTTCCTCTGTAATTTCTACCGAAGTCACCAGGGAAACCTCTGAACTCTCCTCATCATCATAGATAATTATTAATTCATGTAAGGGGTTTGGTGCACTTTCTCTCCCTGATGTCCTCGCTATCTTGGGATGAGCTGAAATGTCCCCTGGTGAGCCGACCTGTGGTGTTGAAACTTCAGGGTTATCTAACTCGATGATCTCTTCAATTTGTATTGGCTCTAGGTCACTTAGACCTCCCCTACATTCGATTGGGTTGTCGATAGGAACCCTTGTCATATCTACGAGGTTCGGGTCATTCTGCAGCTGATTAATTACTCTTTGTGCCTCTGCCATTGTAACAAGACTAGTTAAATAATTGCTTAAGGTTTATCAAGTATAATTAATTAATAATTAACTGTCCTAATGTGTTTTAGTTAAGTAATGATTAATTATTAATAATATTAATTAATTAATCAATTATTTATTTATTGTTTAATATATGTTGATTAATTAATTAACACATTTAATGTTTGGATAACAAATTAAAGGCTTAATAACTTAGTATAAAACTTTACGTATGACAGGGGATAGGGTATTGAATGGAGGGATAAGGTAGTAAATGGAGGGATAAGGTGGGTGGGATTAAATGAAGGAGGAGGCATTGAATGGGGAAGGATATGAGGGGGTAGAGGCCTTCCAGAGTTTTTATGAAATTTTGGGGAGGAAGCATTATTGGGAGGGAAGGACTGTATTTTCTGGTTTGGAGTTTTGGGAGGACTGTTACAGGGGTGCACCAGGTTGCTGGAAGTTTTGGGCTCGGGGGCCAGGAATCCTTACAGAATCCTGGAACTAACGAGCCGGATAGGCTGCTCCTAGCTGGCTGGGTGGTTAGTTGGTTTTGGGCAGGGTTTGGTTAGAGCATTAGGTAGAATTCAGGCAGAGCAATGGAGAGGACAACCGGAGATTGGGAAATTAGCATCAGACAGAGGTATGTAATTTTATGAATTTGTTGTGTTATGAGGTTGTTAATTAAATTTACTTTCATGCTGTTGATAGATTTAATTTATGCTTTAATGATGAAATTGTACCACATATAATTTTCTTTATTCTTTAGTTTAGCGTGTGTTTTATAAGGTTCTGTGGGGACAAAGACCTTACACATGGTATCAGAGCCTCAATTTGAAGCACTGGAGCCTTAAGGGCCTACCTACAATTGAATTATACTCTCATTAGTGAACCTTACCCTGAACCCTAAACAATTGCAAGACATAAGCATATTATCATTGGTGAATATTTCTGGTCGTAACTGCGTGAGATATTTTTTTAGTAATACCCATCTTTGGGTGAACCCTTCACTCATGATTAGGGAGCCAAGAAGAAAGAAAGTGGTGTTTGCTTGTAGAACTTTGTCAAACAAGCAAACATATCTACAATCCAAGTAATTCAACAATAAAAGTATGAAGCACGATTCACAGAGGCAAAATGAGAATAAAGAATACTGCAATCCCGCTCTTCATTAATTTCCCCAATCTGAACAACTGCATTAGAGTGAAGAAAGAATACAAAAATCCGAAAAAATTGGTTACCCATGTTTATCAGACTTTTAGGGAACCTGTCCACCAAGAATACCAACCTGTGTTTATTAGACTTTCAAGTACCAATAAATTGACATTGAAATAAATGGGCAGATATAAACTAAAACACTTACCCCACTCGGGCCCAAGGAGCCCGTCCACCAGGAATACCAACTCATTGTGATAAAATACACACTAATCCACACACCAATCTATGAAACGAACCAAATTATCTGAATGAGGATGAGATAAGATTTCCAAATGGAATCAACGTTGTAGTTGAGAAATGAAGACAACTGAGAAGATATTTGGATTGGATTCTTGCAACAAGTTCACTAGCAGAATGGATGCTATATGCCCATTAGTTTTTACAGTAAGTAAATAAAATAAAATAATATTTATATTAAAAAAAAGGAGCCGTAGAATATGGTGGTTGATGGGAATGGAACCCAGACCTTCCAAATAGAAAAGTAAATAACCCAGCCATGAGTCAAGCACTGTGCACTACGCATCAAGCAAATCACCTGCAAAATAACCCAACCAAGCACCTGCAAAATAACACAAATTAGAAAATAAAAACTTGATGGCCCAGTCTCCAAGTCACAAGCATGGAACAACACCAATCCATACAAATATCAGCGCCCAAGATCAAGTTCCAATTCCTAAGGGAGCATAGTGTGCACAACATTTTTTTTTTATATATATAGAAAGACTTAGCTCCCTCTCCATATCCATGTGACCTGCACACAGATTTATTGTCAGTTCCTGCAATAGTAATGGACACCAAAAGACTATTCGAGAGTCAAAAAAATCGAGGATCAACCAAAACTAGAAACACAAAGTCCAACGCCCAATACCAAACGCCAAGCCATGATGAGGATCCCACAACGGGCATTCTTTTTTCAACACGCCAAATGTCGAGAACAAATCCTTAGTGCAGAAGCCTATAAGAGACCCTGCAATGATAGAAATCACATCTTAAATTTGATTTGTGCCTCGTGAACAGAGCCATGTAACATTTACGAATATGCGTTTGGGGCCGAAAGGAGAGGCAGGCGATTGCAACTAGTAGCGGCAAAAACAAACCTGTAACACAATACATCACAGAAAGAAGAATAACAAAAATCCGTATCACTTATCCATCATATGCAACACATCATGTGGCTTTCCTTATTTCCAACCATGCATTCACCACGGTCTTCTAAGAACATAGTCGAGACCAAGCACCTAGAGCGCTCAACACCGAGATACAAGTGCTCCCGCCAAATCCATGAGTAAGCACCTACCACAGGTCATACACAAAGCACCAAAGCCAAGCGATCAAACGCCTAAGCGCATAGATCCGGCCACTCTTCTAGTCTGCGAACCAAACACACGACAACACAACATTTTATCCTTCTTAGGTTAAAACAATACTATAAGAGAGCCTTATCCAACTGCAAGAAAGCCACAAGCCAGTGACAGAAGAGGGATAAAACTGCTTGCAAAAATTATTAGGCATTTTCAATTTTTTTCCCTACAAAGCCAATCCAGAGTTCTACATGGCGTGGATGTCGTTTGATCCTCTCGGGGCATTTCGTGCTCTCTTACGCTGTTACACAGGCCCAACTGAGATAAAAAAAAATGTAGCCCATAGACCTTTACACAGGCACCACATACAAGTCGACGCCCAAGTAACCAAGCGGCGAAAACCCAACTCAGTGCAAGCCACGAAGGAGGAGAGATCATGCAAGTTCCATGCACTAGCGTAGCACCTCCGCTAAATAGAAACAAAACACCCAGACCACGAGGAGGAGAAGCCATGAGAGAAGGCCATGGCGGCCGACCGTGTAGCTAGGGACCTCACAAGAAGAAATGATTGAGGAAAAGAGAAATTAGGGTTACGACGATAAGGGTTAGGGTTTAGATAAGGAGGGCACTGGAGGAAACAAGGCGTGCATGTGGAATCCATGCATGCCCACACTTTTTTTAATTATTTTGATTTTTGTTAAAAAACATATTTATTAAATTGCATTTTTTTTAATATTTTTATTTATTTATTTTATATATTTATAAATATTCGTTAAATTAATCATTTAAAATTTGTTTTTACATATTCCAATTTTTGTTAAATATTATTAAATTTATGTTAAACATTTTTTTAAAAACATTATTAAATTTATGTTAAACATCTTGATTAGAAATTTATGTTAAACATTTTTGTTAAACATCATTCAATTTACGTTTAAAATCTATGCTTTAATTAAATAGTTTAATTTTTAAATATTTTAAATTTATTTATATTTAAAATTGTGTTTAAATTATATTTAAATTAATGATCTAAATTCATGTTTAAATTTAAAACTACTTAAGGTGATTAAATTATTAGTAACTAATAAATTAGAATGATTAATTAACTAAGTGAGTGATCAATGTTAATGATAAATTATGATTAGAAATCACGTTAATTAGTTTTAAACGAAAAGTTTAAAGGACTTAGACTAGGATAAACGGGAGGGGTTCCATGCACACTAGGAAGGTAAGTTAGAGGAATATGTGAGAGGGGTACAATGCTAGCGTAACTACTGAGCGAGAGAGTCAATAGTTTTCTTAGGCGAAGACATCAAGATTAGATGCTTAAACCCCAACCTAGCCACCTCCCCTAAAGAGAGTAATGCCTATTTACAGACAAGTAAAAAAAACTTACGCCTAACCCTGTTTTCTAGTTAAGTTACGCAAATGTGAAATGTCCTTGAGCTCACCCTGACAAATTTGGTTGATGCAGGTTAAATAATACAGGATGGTTAGGACTTGAGGAAATCAAGGCAGATGGGCATCGACGCAGACACCGCCAGTGCCGCCGCCACCATCGCCTGAACTAGCTCTCATATTGCGCTCTTTGGAGGCCATAAATGAGACTTTAAAGGGGTGTCAACCAAAAGGGATCGAAGTGGAAGCCCCACCATCTGGAATGAGTAATCTTGAAGTGTCGAAGGATTTAGGGGGAGGACCTCCACCCAAAGACATCACTAGAGAACTGCAGAAGATCAAACTTCTGGAGTTTGCCGGGGGCCGTGCCAGTGAACATGCCGAGGCATGGTTGGAAGGCATGACAAGGTGTTTTTCCTTAAGGGACTATGTGTCCACTTCAAAGGTGAAGATAACAATTTTTCAGTTGAGAGACAGTGCCCTAAACTACTGGGGCAACCTGGAGAGACAACTGCACCTTACCCCAGACACCGTGTCTTGGGAACTTTTCGAGGAGAGGTTTCGAAGGAAATAACTACCAGCTTACTATGAGGAACAACAGGTGGGAGAATTTCATGCTCTAGTACAGGGAAACAAGACCGTAGAAGAATATGAGATTAGGTTTATGGAATTGGTCAAATATTTTTCATACATGGATAATGACCAACAACAAGAAGAACACTTTATCTATGGGTTAAACCCTAAGATAAGGTTTATGGTGCGGATGTGGAAACCGTCTTCAGTAGCAGAAGCTATGGAAAATGCATGTTATGTGAAGGAACACATGAACTTGAATGGAGGTATGAGGTTGACCTTTGCGCATCATCCTAGATTCGTCGGGAAGGCCCATAGGACCTTCTCTAGGGGAGGGAGCTCCAGACCACCTCCATATGGTAATAGAGTCGCACCAAGGACACTCACCACAGGTGTTTCAATGGTAGCGAGTGCAACGTCTCATTCATCACCAACGACGCAGGCAGGTCCACGACCATCTCAGGGAATAGTTAGTAGGGGTAGGGGTTCTAGGGGAAGGAACTCATTTCAGAGACAGTCATAGAACAATGCGTAGATTCAATATTGTATTACCTATTGGGGATGTGGAGGACCCCATTACCAGCGTGACTGCCCAAAGTTACAATCAGGATTTGTGCATAGAGAAGGAAAGGCCCTGATGGGAAGAGCAAGAAGCAACCACTAGATTTACGCAACGGTTAATAATCGCCAGGTTGAACATCAATGCATGGTGGTGGAGTCATCAGGTACGCTAAATCATATCAATGTAAAATTTTTATTTAATTATGATGCTACAGATAGTTTCATTTCACCATCTGCATTAGAAAAGAGTGGGTTGGCAGCCTACGAGCACGATGACTTTAAACAATTCAAGATGTCTTCGGGGGAAAAACAAGCGGTAGGACCAAGCGTTGATAATTGTATAGTAGACTTGGGAGTGTGTAATACCAGGTTGAAGGTATACATTACTGCTCTCAGGGCGTATGACCTAATCATTGGAATGGATTGGTTAGAAGGTCATCGAGCTTTGGTGGATTGTTTCGCAAAAAGGGTGCTCTGTGTAGACGACGAAGGAAGGCCAGTGGAGATTTAGGGTGTGCGGAGAAAGGTGTCATTATGATTTATCTCAACTATGAAGGTTAAGCGATGCTTGAGGCAAGAGTGTCGAATATATGTAGTGGAAGCAACGAATGAAAGGAAGGGACCCTCCTTGGATAAGTACCCAGTATTGTCAGAATTTAAGGATGTTTTTTTGAACGCGTTACCAGGGTTACCTCCTAAGAGGGAGCTTGATTTTACTATTGAGATAAAACCTGGTGTAGGACCAATTTCCAAGACTCCGTATCAAATGACAGTGCCAGAAATTTGTGAGTTACAAATGCAGTTGAAAGAGTTACTGGACTTAGGACTAATAAGGCCCAGTGTCTCACCTTGGGGTGCACCAATAATTTTTGTAAAGAAGAAGGATGGTTCCTTACAATTGTGTATAGATTACAGGGACTTGAACCGTGCTACAGTGAAAAATAGGTACCCAATTCCGTGAATAGATGACCTCTTCGATCAGATGAAAGGAGAAACGTTATTCTCAAAGATCAATTTGCGATCAGGGTATCACCAGTTAAGGATTAGGGAAGGCGATATTCCGAAAACTGCCTTTCGAACCTGGTTTGGACATTATGAGTTTGTCGTAGTACCTTTCGGATTGACCAATGCACCAATAGTATTCATGAGCCTCATGAACGACGTATTCCGAAAGTACTTAGACTGTTTTGTACAAGTCTTTCTAGATGACATCCTCATCTATTCCAAGAACGAAAGAGAACATGAGGAACACTTGCGAGTGGTGTTGTCCTGCTTTAGGGAGAATAAATTGTATGGGAAGTTTTTGAAGTGTTCCTTCTTCTTGAAATAAATTCACTATTTAGGTCATATCATTTCCGGCGAAGGAATCTCTGTGGACCTAGAAAAGGTAAAGGCCATTATGGAGTGGCCAGTGCCGAAAAATGCCCAGGAGGTGAGAATATTCATGGGGCTAGCAGGTTATTATCGGATATTTGTGGAAGGGTTCTCTAAAATAGCGAAACCCATCACCACTTTGCAGCGCAAGGGGGTCAAGTATGAATGGATAGAAGAATGTGATAGTGCATTCATTGAGCTTCAGAGGTTACCAACTAGTGGACCAATTCTACGAGTGCTAGATATGGAAAAGAACTTCACAGTCTGCATGGATGCCTCGAAGCAAGGGTTGGGGGCCATGATAATGTAGGATGGAGGAGTGATAGCTTATGCGTCAAGGAGTTTGAAGAAACACAAAGAGATTTACGCTACTCACGATTTAGATTTGG
>JZKD02S1997662.1:676672-688708 GCA_000966675.3 Picea glauca | reverse complement strand
TTATTGATGATGATGGATATGATGCGATATATTGTGAGAATGTAAATTTTATGAATGTTTAAATATTATTGATGATGATGGATATGATGCGATCTACTATGTGAATGTAAATTTTATGGATGTTTAAATGTTATTGATGATGATGGATATGATGCGATGTATTGTGTGAATGAGAATCCTATGAAGGTTTAAATGCTATTAGAATGATGTTGGATATGATGCAATCTATTTGGTAAATGATAATTTTATGAATGGGTGTCGAAATTGAAGTATGGAATATTATGAGATCTATTTCTAACTTGAAAACTTTGATGTTAAGTTGTTGGTACACGGATACCAAATTGAAATGATGGTTGTATGCAATTACATGATGATAATGCATAGAAATGTATGAGTTTGTGTTACAGACTAATCTGTAGGTTATGGGCTATGAAATAGCCAAGGGATAATAATGATGAAAGTGGATGACATGAACACTGGACGAGAAACAATATGGTATGAATCCTTGTATGTGAAGTTATATTGGTTTGGATACATTGCTATGATATGTGAACTAGTGCAGGATTTCAGGAGATGAAACTGCCCAAAACCGAATAAACGATGAAAAAACTCCCAACAACATGGTGCCACTGTATATTCCATTGTAGGGTGTGGACCCTAGTCCTGTTAGGAGGGGTGGAGGCATTTCCCACCATATATCCTCCAAAACTTGAATTCATGGGAGGACGGTGTTAGCTCACGCTCTCCTAGACGTGTGATGATGACTGCTAGTTGCCTGCTGGGGAAGCTTGGTCAAGATAGTGACACTTCCGCTTACGGGTTCTATTTGGAGTAGGGTCAATATAGTTGATGCTCCCAGATAGTCCAACAGAGGAAAGATAGGAATGAAGATGGAAGTAAGTTATGGAGGAAGGATGAGTAGAAATAGTTGAGAGGGTATGGAGATTTGTCTTATGGTGGAATTTATTGTTTTTCCCTTTTGAAAAGAAAATGTGTATATATGAATATTCATAATTACGTAACTAAACCACAATTGTCTAAATAAAATTGTTGAACTAGATAATTGTAATTAAAGGATTTCACAAACATTTGATTGGTTTATTGTCTTTTATAAAAGAATAGTCTTATTGATTGGATTAGATGCATACATAAATTACTATAAGGGTGATAGTTATTGATTATTAGTACATGCACGAGACTTGTATGTACTAGCTACACATGCATTTCTTGTACATGTACACTAGTATGTATGAGTTTTCTTGGCTTACTTACTAATAATGTCAGTTAATTGTTATGAATGTGTGAACCATGTGTCTTTTCCCTGGTATCATAAAATACTTTAACTTCGGGACGAAGTTTCTTGAAGGGTGGGTGTATGTAACAACACTAGTTAAATAATTGCTTAAGGTTTATCAAGTATAATTAATTAATAATTAACTGTCCTAATGTGTATTAGTTAAGTAATGATTAATTATTAATAATATTAATTAATTAATCAATTATTTATTTATTGTTTAATATATGTTGATTAATTAATTAATTGATTAATTAACACATTTAATGTTTGGATAACAAATTAAAGGCTTAATAACTTATTATAAAACTTTACCTATGACAGGGGATAGGGTATTGAATGGAGGGATAAGGTAGTGAATGGAGGGATAAGGTGGGTGGCATTAAATGAAGGACGAGGCGGTGAATGGGGAAGGATATGAGGGGGCAGAGGCCTTCGGGAGTTTTTATGAAAGTTTGGGGAGGAAGCATTATTGGGAGGGAAGGACTGTATTTTCTGGTTTTGGTATTTTCTGGTTTGGAGTTTTGGGAGGACTGTTACAGGGGTGCACCAGGTTGCTGGGAGTTTTGGGCTCGGGGGCCAGGAATCCTTACAGAATCCTGGAGCTAGGGAGCCAGATAGGCTGCTCCTAGCTAGCTGGGTGGTTAGTCGGTTTTGGGCATGGTTTGTCCAGAGCATCAGGCAGAGTTCGGGCAGAGCAACAGAGAGGACAACCAGAGATTGGGAAATTAGCATCAGACAGAGGTATGCAATTTTATGAATTTGCTGTGTTATGAGGTTGTTAATTAAATTTACTTTCATGCTGTTGATAAATTTAATTTATGATTTAATGATGAAATTGTACAACATATAATTTTCTTTATTCTTTAGTTTAGCGTGTGTTTTATAAGGCTCTATGGGGATAGAGACCTTACAACCATTAAGTGCAAACCCCTTTTCTGTGCCTCCAGTGTCAAGAACAATCCCTTTTCCTGCACCTATGTTGCCTCTGCCGCTCTGATTTATTCCTTGACTCTGAGGGCCTCTTGAGCCGACTGTTCTATTTTTTCCACATGTTCATCCATGCTCATGGCCTTGAACCTGGTCATGTTTGGGATGGCCATCCTCTGCACCACCTCGTCCCAGTCTTGGGCATTCCATGTGAAGACTTCGTCCTCAAATGTATCGTGGGCACATGTCCAACAAGATGACACTTGCGATGCATGTTGGAGGACCATGCCTTTAGGATCATGCTTGCGGAATCAGCCTGTAGGGAACCTAAATTCAAGTTGGCTCATCCCTTCTTGTTTGGCTTGAGAAGTATCCTTTACCAGATAGAACCCCACATGGAAATCGTAGGGTACACATGCTCGCTTCTTGTATTTGACCAATCTGGCATTATAGCCTTGAAATATGGTCTAATAAAAACTTTCTCCCACGACGATCCAGTTTGGGACATGATATGGTAGGATATGTGGTGCTTCAGTGGCCCTGAACACCTCGATGTAGGTGGCATGCTCGTCCAAGTCCCAATGGCCTACCTTGGATATCATTTTCTTGGCTGTCGTCGATAGCCTTGGGAATTCCTTCTTAAAATGAATAAAATAAATTTAGGTGATGAATTCATTGCAGATGAGGGAGTAAGATTTATTGTACATGTTTACCCATAGGACGCTGAAGTAGACGTGGACTGGGTGTTCTACAACATGCCAGCTCATATTCATGCTGACGAAGACGCTCCTAGAGCACATGTATGCCACCATGTAAAAAATTGGTGCCTCTCCTTCCTTCGACGTCTGAGCCTACTGCACATAGGTTCTTAGTTATTTGGAGATTATGGCTCCCCAGTTGAAGCTTCACCCAATGGTTGCAACTGTGTACGCCAACGACATCCATGCTTATGAAAACTTAGAGTAATATTTTTCTCCGTATAGTCGACAGATGAGAGCCATCAAATAGATGTATGGCTCCCTCAGGTTGATTGTACCATACCATCCATTTCTCCTATTGGTTAATTTCTTGTCTTCCCTCCACCATGAGGCCATCAACTAGCTGGTGTCATGGAGTTCATATAACTTCACCATGAAGTCCGTGTTGAGATACTCCTCTGGGTCCCTGAGCTTGTAGTATTTCTAGACCTCTGTCGGGAGGGAAAATTCGATGCGCCCACCATTCTCATCATTAATAAAAAATTTCTTCCCATCCATGCAGTCAATGAGCCACTTTAGGACCTCTATGTAGGGGAAAACATGGGTTCTGCTTGCCACCATGTGTAAATATGACCATCGGATGTTGGGGAACACCTAGTCATCGAACACCCTTACGTTCGGGTCACTGTGTGGGATATACTTTGGGTATTCTTCTCTGTTAATCCCATTGAAGAGATCCCCCCACTGTGGGAGCACTATCTTGGATCCAATGCTTGCCTCTCTATCACCAAAGGATGGAGGATGGATGAAAACTTTCTTTGTTGCTGTCTTGATGATAGGCTCTGGCATAGGAGCATACTCCAATTTCCTCATGGTCCCTGGAGAAGAACCTTTGCCTGTCTCTGGTTATTTTATCTTTGGTTCTCTTGACAAGCATCTGGTGGTTGGATTTCTCGACGACATTTCCTACAACTTGAGAAGATTTTTAGAGACTGTGTAAAAATCAGACGAACACATATAAATTATAACCATGGAATTAACAGACTTGGATACATACGTCTGAAGCTTGTTAAACTTGGTTTTTGATAATCATGGGGGTCAGTACAATCTTTGATTTTCTCATTTTTCTCCTTCAGATGCTCTAGAATTCTCTTACGCACAGAATGAATTTGTTCACAATGGTTCAAGAGATTTTAAACAAGGAAGATCTTATCGTGTCACATCAGCCATTCAATTAAGGTTATGAGTGAAATTTCCATAAATATTCCACCGAATCTTTAGAACTTAAATTCATCGTGGTTTGACAATGGAGGTACGGGTGGTGATGCGGTCTATTGGATTTTTCAAAAATGTTGTTTTGATAGGAACATGAGGAAGAAACTAATGCAGGATAGGGTATTAAGTAGCTCCTTAAATGCCCAAAATTTGATCGTGTCTATTGTTGAAAATGTCCCGTCGTGTTTCTCTTTCAGTGGGTGGATCAGGGGTCAAGATTATGCTATAAACATTTTTTTTGGTATCCTCCTGCAAAACTCTGAAGCTGATCGATCTTACTGTACAATGATGATGTGGAAAAGATGACTTGGAGGTGTGATTAGGACCTAGGGAACCAAGAGTGACTCGAGAAATAACTAGACCATATGACCCTCTTACTTAATAAAGACATGTGGCGTTTGAGACCTATGAATTAATTCGATCGTATTAATCAGAGTTAGGAATTTCCTTAAGCTATTCGTTAAAACAAACCTTAGCTTTCTGTTTCCAAAAAAGTTTCAAGGATCAGTGATCGACGATAAACGTACCAAAGCACTCTTGGATTGGCTCCCTCGAAAAATTCTCGATGCCGAAATCACATCGGGGATCCGCGATCAAGGATAAATTTATCGTGGTCATTTTTTTTTTTATGATCCTTCTAGATTTTACCCAATCCCGATAGAGTGTGTCGGGCATCAGTTATCGACGATTTCTTTTCATCCTTCATTAACGTCTATCCTCCTCTTATTTTACCGATGCCGAAGGGGATCGACTATCTCTAGAACCTTTATGAAAAAAACTTACGTAAACCAAAATTTCCTTCTACCAATGCAGATGAAGATCAATGCTCGATGACTGTTGTTTTCCGAGTGGTTTATTTTCTTACTGGAATTATTTCCGACACCGAACCTGAGCAAGTTGGGTGCAGTGTTTGGTTTTATGATTCTTAATTCATTCTTAATTCAGGTATTAATTTCTTTTAGTCATGGGGTTTCATAAGGTCAAACAAACCTAAATAGGTGATGAGAGTCATGAAAATAAAAAAAGACAAAACATTTCCCAAAATGAAATCGAGTCAGACAGTGCAGAAGATCAAGTGGTACCCAAAAAGTGAAAAAATTGATAAGGATTTTTAGGGTGCGTTGAGTGCTCAACAAAGTGAAAGAAGAATCTCTATTCCTACCTCAGGCTCAGATGATGCAAAATCTAATTAAGAACTTAACTGGTTTTTATCAGAGCCTCTTTTATCCTTGCATTTGAAATTCCCTGATTGGTGCATCTGGGCTTACCTGTGGGGTTTCAACATTTATTACACCTTCATTTCCTGTAACCCTAAACCTCTTTTGAAAAAAAATGAGTAAATCATTCACTGGCACCAGGACTTTTAGTTATCATCATTTTCTTGCTATTGTGTTACTCTACTACCATCGAGCATTGATAGCCTCGATGAAGTTGTTGGGTATGCGTTATATTCTTTTCATGTGTGTGTGTGGGTGCGTCAGATTCGACAAATACGTCTGATGATATTGTGCTCCAGATGATTCATAGGGGGGTCTCAGGGGGGGCCAAGTATGCCCCCCCATGTTACACACAATATTCAGGGGCAATGCCCTGAAATTTATTTTGGGTGATTTTTGTTATTTTTAGCGGATTTTGATATTTTTAGATGTTTTCTAAATTAATCCTGGATTAAGGGATTAGGGTTTTGCTATCTACGAAATACCTAAAAACATTGTATATATATATATTGTATGGTGAATGGTGAAATTAATACAATAAAGAGTTGATAGGTTTTCTCCTGGTTAAGGGTTTCCGGTATAAATCTCTGTGTGCTATGTGTATGAGCCATTGATTAATTTATGTTTTTATTAAGAATCTATATGCATTGATTTACTTCACAATTTTAAAATTTACATGTGGTGTCAGAGCTCATTTTTGGCTTCAGGGGGACGCCTTTTTTGCTGAGGGTTTGGCTCGGTCTTGATAGATCAAGTTTATCCTGGGTCTATGATAATCCTGGTTTTAGTGGGAGATTTTGCAGTGGTGATTCGAGTGTAGAAAGAGGAATGGTGAGCTCTTCTAGAATCGAGATAGAGAAGTTCAACGGTACAAACTTTGAGCTATGGAAGCTCAAGATGGAGGACCTGCTTGTAGACAAAGAACAATGGATCGCTGTGGATCTTGGTACATATCCTACTGGTACATAACCTACTGACACACAAATGATTGGTACACAACCTAATAGTACACAAACTACTAGTACACCACCTACTGGTATGTCGAAGGAATATTGGGAGAAGTTGGACAGAAGAGCAAGGAGTACTATTCGACTCTGCCTGGAAGATTCAATGTTGTTGAATGTCTCAGAAGAATCTACAACCAAGGAACTATGGGATAAGTTAGGGAATTTGTATAAATCAAAGTCCTTGGTAATTAAGTTGTTTCTTTGAAAGAAGTTGTATCATATTAGGATGGAAGATGGAGATTCTATGACAGAACATCTAAATTCCTTTAATACTCTGGTAAGTCAACTTGCCTCTGTTAATATTACGATTGTAGAAGAAGATAAGTGTATTACTTTGTTATGTTATTTTGCAGACTCTTGGGATAATCTAGTTGTAGAAATTGGTAGTACCACTCAATCTACATTGAAGTATGATGATGTAGTTTCATCCTTGTTATATGAAGAGATGAGGCGAAAAAGCATGGACAATCATAGCATAGATGCTTTGTTTGTAAGAGGTCGTACCCAAGACAGGAACCCTGGTAAGCCTTCGGGGTGGAGATCTAAATCTATAGGTAGATCTAAGTCTCCAGGTAAATCTTTGAGGAAATGCTGGAAGTGTGGTAAAACAGGGTATTATAAGAAACATTGCAAGTCTAATAAGATTGATAAGCCAAAGGGATATGATAGTACCTCTTCCACAGAGGCAAAAACCTCCCCTGAAGAAGGAGGTGATGTTTACCTGGCATCTACAGGTACACATGCAGAATGTGATGTATGGTTGATCGACTCAGGTGAATCATACCATATGACTCCTCATAGGGAGTGGTTCTCTGAATATGAAAAATACGATGGTGGTGATGTATTCCTAGGAGATGAATCGACAACCAAAATCATGGGACATGGAAGGGTTAAGATGCTGCTAAAAGATGGAAGTATTAGAACTCTCCCTGGGGTCTTGCACATTCCAAAACTAGCTAGGAGCCTAATATCTGTAAGCAAGTTGGATGATGTAGTAGTGGATACTGTATTTGGAAAGAACACTTGCAATATGGTACGACGAGCAATGGCGTTGATGAGGGGAGTTCGGTGTGGAACTCTATACAAGTTGTTGGGAATAACTTATACTAATGGGTGTAATAGTTTTGTTGTCCCTAAGAAAAGAAATAAAGAAGACAAGAACAATATTGTCCCTTGAAAGAAGACCATGCCGTGGCATCAAAGATTGGGACATATTGGAGAAAAGGGCCTTCAAAGAGTACACAGTAAAGGTATGATTGAAAGTATGTCTAATTGCACTCTGGATTTTGATTTATGTGAACATTGCTTATATGGTAAACAAAATCGAGTAAGATTCCCATCTGGTGCTACAAGAGCAAAGGGGATCTTAGAGTTGATACACAGTAATGTGTTTGGACCTGTTCCTGTTCCATCCCTAGGTAAATCTGTGTATTATGTTTCATTCATAGATGATTTCTCAAGGAACACATGGATTTATTTTCTTAGAAAGAGATCTTAGGAATTCGATAAATTTAAAGAGTTTAAGGCTTTGGTACAAAATCAAACAGAAAAGAAAATAAAGGTATTAAGGACAGATAATGGTGGAGAATTCTGCGGAAATGAATTCAAAGAATTCTGTAAGAAATGTGGTATAGCAAGGAAAAATACTACTCCATACACTCCTCAACAGAATGGAGTTGCAGAAAATATGAACAAGACACTGATGGAAAAATCAATGAGCATGCTCAGCGGTGCCGAGTTATGACAGGAATTCTGGGCAGAGATAGTGGGTACACCATGTTACCTGGTCAATCGATTCATCACTTTTCCAAGGTTGTTTATTTGCACATGTTAGATAGAGAACTCCTTTAAAACAACCGTAGGTCTGCCAACGCCTTTTGTGTTGTATGTAAGCATGAGTCAAGAACAAAGTTCGTCATATCACATGAACTAAGGTAAACCAATGCATTGCTAGAATAAAACTTTAAAATCGTAGAAAGTACTATAAAAAGAAACAAAAAACAAAAAATGAACTTCACAATCAACCTACCTAAAACAAAACATTAGAAAAACACACACATTTTTTTTTAACAGAAATATTGTTTTAGGGCTTATCCATTCACCAAAAGGGCATCAGGTTCCCCCCTCAGGTTTTGAAACTGATACGTGCCTACCCCAATTTTCTTGGATAACTGAAAATTTCCAAGCTATAGATTCTGAAACTTCAAATGTTTTCCGTTCGACTCATTTTCTCTTTCCCATTTCAAGACTAAGTCTCCTACTTCAAAATTCTTCTCTTTGGCCTTATGCTTATCAAACCACCTTTTAACTATCTGCTGATGAGATATGAACTTTTATTTTTCTTTCTCCCTTTCTTATTCCATCATGAGGAGGGTATGAATCCTTTGTTGTATAACTGATGAGGGTTTTCCTCTAGAATCCCGAGTAAGCTGAAGAGGTAGAAGATATAGCTCGTTTGGGAGAATGGCTTCCTGTACGTATACCAAAAAGTATGGGGAATTCCCTATATCTTCCTTGGGTGTTACTCTATCAACCCATAAGGAATTATGAAGTGAACTGTGCTAATTCCTCTGGTTGTGTGCAACAATTTTCTTTAATATCCTCACTAGGTTCTTATTGGTTGATTCAACCACTCCATTCCTCTATGGATAGTAGTTTTCCGAGTATCTGATTATGATTCATTTGTCTAAAGAAAACTCTGTTAATAGGGTATAAGAGAAGTAAGAGACATTATCAAAATTAAGGACAGAAGGCATATCGAACCTTGTAATCATCTGTTGTTCTATGAATTGGATCACCACCTTTTCATTTACATGAATCAGAGGGATGGCCTCTGCCCATTTAGTGAAATAGTATGTGGAATTCAGTATGTATCTATGTTTTTTTGAAGAAATAGATGTAATTTCTCCTATGATATCTAACCCCCATTGCTCGAATGGCCTGGAGACAACCACAGGTTGGAGTGAGACAACTGCTCTCTTTTCCCTCCCCATGCTTATTTGACAAGTTTTATAGTTTCTATAATATGTGTGAGCATCCATGAACATAGTGGGCCAATAACAGCCAACTCTCAGTATTTTGTGAGCGGTGGTGTTCCCTGTGAAATTTCCACCTGTAGGACCCTCATAGAGCTCCTTCAGAACCTTGTCTGGATCTTCACGTTCGAGACATCTTAAAGGTACCCCATCATAATTAACACAGAAGAACACCAAATTTATGAGATGATATTGTGCTGATTTTAACCTGAGAGATATCCTTTCCCTAGGGTTTAGGTTTACTGGGCAAGTCCCATGATGCAGTATATAAGTTAGTTTCTCATACCAAGAATCTTGTCATGGGGAGACGTATGAATATTCACCACACCATAATGCCAATTCATTTTCCCATCCAGGATCTTCATTTACTTGGTCCTGGGATTTAACTTCCAGTTTTGCATAATCCTTGTCCCTTAACCAGTTTAACAGGTTTTGTATCTAGATCAAATTCTTGGACTATTTCCATCCAGTTTCCTCTTCTTTCCCCCATATCCTGTTGAGTGAATAGGGATCGAACTGCAGGGTGAGGCACAATGACTCTGGTATGGTTCCTTAGGATTTAAGATCTGAAGTGTTTCACTGCCTTGTATACTGCATAAGCCTGCTTGTCTATAGTAGGGTATTTTAGTTCGTCCCCTTGGAGATTAGTGCTCATAAATGAGACTGAGGCCTCATTGTTGTCATCATCCTTTTGAGTCAATACTGCAACTAACGATTGGTTGGAGGAAAAAGTATAGAGGAATAAATATTGTCTAAATTCGAGACTTCGCAACACTGGAGCTTGAGATATTGCAACCTTAATATTGTTGAAAGAACTTTTTCGTTCATCATCCCACTTAAATTCAATATCTTTCTGGATCATTTTTTGCAAGGGTATGATAGTTTTAGCGAAATCAGGGGTGAACTGCCTCACAAAATTGATTTTCCCAAAGAAGGATTGCATAGCCTTTTTTTTGTGGGGTAATGTAAGCTGAGCTATAGACCTAATTCGTTCTGGGTCTATGCAAATTGCTGCTTGAGATATAATATGACCTACCAGTTTACCTTCCTTGACACCAAATATAGTTTTCTTAGGGTTTAAGGATATATTGTATTTCCTACACCTATCGAAAACCTGGGTTAAATGTTTGATGTGATCTTCTCTTTTCTTTGAATACATAGCCATGCTGTCCAAATAAACTACTATAGATTTGTTGATTAGTCCCCAAAACGCTATATCCACGGCCCTTTGGAAGGTTACCCCTGCATTTATTAACCCAAGGGGATGTGTTTATAAGAAAAGGTTCTCTAGTTGGTTCAGAAGGTAGTTCTCAAACGGTCTTCCTTTGAAACTAGAACTTGGTTGTAACATGAAAAACCATCCAACAGGGAGAAATCTCAAAACCAGACACGGTCTGCAAGAGTTTCTCCATTGGTGGGACTGGGTAGTTTTACTTTTCTAATGATCTATTGAGGTTTGTGAAATATACACACAGATGAATCTCCCCTGACTTTTTCCTGAGAGGAACCAAATTTTCTACCCATGCAGAGTGTCTAACCTAGAAGATAATCTTAGCATCTAGTATTTTCTTTAACTCCTGACACATGAGAGGCTCTAGGGATGGGTGGTACTTCCATAGATTCTATTGGAAGGGTTTCACTCCATGATTTAACAATATTGTGTGTTGAATGATAAGAGTATCATAAGTTTTCAGATCTTGGTAGGACCATGCAAAAACATCTTGATATTTTCTAAAAAGTTTGAGATAGGCATTCCTTTCTTCTTTAGATAATGTCTTGCCAAGATTTATGTTCTTGGGGTTTTCCGGGGTTCCTAGATTTATAGTCTCGTACATGGGACAAGAACTCCCCATATTTGTGTTCATTGACCCTTTGAATCTTTCCCTTAAGTCAAAAAGGTTTTCTAAATTGGCTACCCCTTTTGGTATCGTGTGATACCTTGTTCTGTCAGTCAACTGATCTGTTTCATGTTTTTGTACATGGGGTTCAGGTTCTACTGATTTCTCCTAAAATACTTTATCATCAATAGCCAAATATTTAAAATTATCCTGATTGGTTAAAAAGTTTATGATCTATTCATCTCCTTCAAAGACCTTCCAATTAGACATATTGTTGGGCACTGATGGTTTGTAGAGTAGTTCCATAGTGAACCAGGAGGATTTATAGTCTTCTAGAGGGGATAACGTTGAGGCATCCCTGACAAAAGAATCAATAAGAGTATTCTTTGTTCCGGGGATCATTATGTTGGTTGTGGAGCCTGATTATCTTTCTGATTCAGAGGTCCTTGCTTTTAGCAGTGTTTATACCCCATGAAGTATTTACACCCCAGAAGTATGTACACTCTTCCATGCAGGGGAGTACAGAGGGGGGGTACCCCCTCTGCGGGGTTCGGGGGGCCTATCCCCGCGGCTAGGGGGTCTAGGGGCAAGGGGGTCCCCAACGGGTGTTCGGGGGCGAATCCACCGAAGAAAAAATTGCCTTGTAAATGTATATTGTAATTTCATTGTAAATCTGGACTGTTCATTATAAGGTCACAGATCTAACGGTAGAGATTATGTTAGGGTTTTTTTCCCTAGAAGG
>JZKD02S1997662.1:657672-672311 GCA_000966675.3 Picea glauca | reverse complement strand
AATAATAAAGGAAGGACCTGGCAATTTCTCTGGTGGACGTAGCCCACACTGGGTGAACCACGTAAATCTATGTCTCTCTTGTATTGTGTGTCTTATGTGTTTTGTTTCTACATTTTTTTTATTTTATTGCTACGCGGTCCTGTTTTTCTAACACATTATAATGTTGAAGGCTTCAAAATGTTCTATTAGTCTGTGCACTTCCCATTGGTAATTCCTTAGGTGGGGAGATTTTCAATGTATAGTGTTCCTTACTAGTCTAACAATGATTTTAGAATATCTGAAAACCTTTAGTTCTTTAACATTCAAGTCTATGGATTTCTTGAGCCCTTGTACTAGAGCTTCATACTCGATGGTGTTGTTTGTGCACTCAAATTCTAGTCTGCAGGACAAGAAATTTCGTTTACCTTTGGGATCAATGAGGATACACCTCACTTGTAACCCTTCTTGCGATTTAGATCCACCAAAGTATAAGGTCCAAATTTGTGAGTGAAAACCATCAGTTTCTTTATTCCTACCAGTTTCTTCCTATTTGTTCCGTGATTTTTAACAGAGGTTCTTGACATAAGAGGATTTCTTCTGCCGCCATCGACAAATTTTCTTGAAAAGTCATTTTAGAGTTTTGAGTAAGAGGGACATCATATGAGAGAGTGGAGAAATTACCAAAATCAAAGTCGCATGAATAATTTCCTAATACAGGGAAATCCGCCGAAGAGGGTTCGTTGAGGGTTTCTAGGTCAGTGAAAATATGCTTTAGATATATTTCCCTGTCAATCCTGATCATATTCATGTGTTTCTTTAATGACAACCAAAGGTGAGATCAGTATGTACTAAAGTATCCATTTAAATTATCAGACCAATCTCAAATAAGTAGCAATCCATAAGATTTTGGGATATCTACTACATTGATGTCAATTACTTGAACAAATTTCGGGTGAGTCGCCATCCTGATCATGACATCTTTGAGCTCTCCTGTAAATTTCACCTGGGTTCTGTCTAGTTGTATCACATGTTTATCACTTTTGAGAGGGACTACATTTAGTTTCTTTCATATAGAGAATGACATAGCATTAGAGGATTCCCTGGAGTCAACCAAACAATTGTGGAGGTTTCTGTTGAAGACTTCAAATGTCAAGAGGAACGGTGGGAAACAAGGATTTATTATCACTAAAATGTCATCCACAACATTGTACACAAATGGTGACAGGAATACAACATCTCCAAACCCCTATTATTTCACATGAAACACCAAAACATCATTTCCAAGGGGAAAAAAACTATATAGCTGGTCAAAACATTGACATGTTCTGAAACACTAAAGGAAGCGTACGCACAATGCGCAGGACAAAGAAGACTATAGAGTGCACAATGCACCATATGCGAGACTGTCCACGATAAAATCTGCACACTCCTGTGAATGACAGATTTATGGTTCTTGTCGGCCCCTCACCCACTTCTGGACCAACTCCCAACTTGATTTGAACCTCAAATCAGAGCTGAATCTGAATGGGGGGCTGGTCAAAGACCTAAGGATGCCATAAAGGGCCCCTTGTCCACACTAAGAACTGGTTTGATATTGCCTCAAAGACATGCTATAAATGGAGGCCATGGATGCACTAAGAATTTAAGAATCTCATAGTATTGTTATGCTGCCTCTATCCTCCCTCAAGAAACCTCTTTTCTTCTTGGAGCATTCTAGCAACATCTCAATAATCTATTAAGCTTACCTCTTGAGGGAATAGGCTTGGATTTCTTCACCATTTCCTTTCTATTTTATCATTGTAAGAAGAGATATCAAATATGGGACTCAAAATCCCTCCAAAGGAGGAAGCTGGGATCCATAAGTCCTCCTTTCTCTATGGTTTTTTCCAACTAATATAGTTATCCAATGGTGGCATAATCATTGGTCATTTGGTTGATTGATTTTGGTTCAAAGTTTCTTATGCATTTTAGTTTTATTTCCTTAGTTATTTCCTTAGTTGTTTCTAGCTTAGTTGTTTTTTTATTTCATGTGCTTGGATTGTTTAATTCATGGACTAACCTTTGTCATGTCTAGTAGGCCCAACTAGACTTGTAAGTGCCCTTGTTTTGCTCACCCAAGTGATGAAACAAACACAACATATTGGTGACCATACTGGGGAGTACTGTACATGGGTAGTGGTTGAATATACATATTGTGGTGTGTTGTGGTACCAATAAATCCATATGCTACATGAGACATCCCAGGTTTTTCCTGGCCGAATGGTACGAGTCTCAGTGCATCAGGTATTACTGTGTATAAGTAACCTGACTAAGAATAAATGATGTTGTAGTGTTGAGCCTTGTTGATGGCTTCCTTTTCAGTTTGGGGGAAGGTGGATGCCACATCTTTGGCAAGGATAGAGACGAGTGATTTGAGAAACCAATCGAGACATTTTTCTTTGGTGGTTTCAGCTTTGCGTAAACTACGTCGTCGACACCATATGTGAATGTGGTTGGAAATATTTGTAGATGAGGTTTGTTTGCACTCAGAGAGTAGTTCTAGAACAATATCACGATGAACTGGTAGTTGAAAGAAGGCCAAAAATTCTTTGGCCAAGGATTCAAAAGTTGCATGAGTTGCTGACTTTTTGTCCACATACCATTTGGCTGATGGACCAGTGAGTGTGCGCTGAAATAACCTTAAGCGGATGGAGTCATCCATGATGCTGTTTGAAGAGCACCATAAGTGGAAGGTCATGACATGGTTGGTGGGATCTTCCCTTGATTTTCCTACAAAATTGGGAATGTCTGAAGGTAGTTTGGTAGGCATATTGGGCCATGTGGGGTCATGTAATATAGGGTAATTTGTGAGCTTTCTCAAATCAGGGATATTGAGGGACACCAAATATGGCATGGGGGGTGGTGGTGGAGGAATAGTTCCATCCATGGTGTGAGCAGGTTGTGTACCGGACCCTTGAGGTGGGTTTGGTGGGGTTTTACTTCTCCCTTGGGAAGAAGTTTGTCCCATGCCTCCTTGTGAAGGAAAGCTAGTGGATGGTTGGCCTTGGGAATTGGACCCAAGTAAAGTGGAACCAAGTAAATCTGATCTCAAAATACTGGCACTGACAGGGGTGTGAGAGGGTTGAGCTGGTGAGTTGGCAAGACTAAGAACTCCTCCTAGGATTGGAGGGATATTTTGCAAGTGTCTGGAACGACGAGGATTTTGTGGGTCCCCTATGATGTCCGACTAGCAAAGTGAATGTGTGCAAATGGTGATGAGAGAAAATAAATGAACAACAGACTTGTGTAATTTGGACCTTCACAATATATCTTACAATCGTATGTAATAAAATGAGCATGCATAAATCAAATTGAAAAGAAGCATACATGTGGGTAGGTGGATTTTTTCCGTGTTGGAGAACAAAGAAAAACAATTCTCATGTCCTATAAATATGTAACATATTTCCTCTCAAATAGAACTGGACCTTCTAATAGCACTCAAAAATGGGGTCTAAAGCCACCAAAAGAGGAACTAGTGAAGAATGAAACAATTAGTTATAATGAGGGGTAGAGGGTGCATATCTTGAAAGAGCTGGTGATATTTTCCAATAGCCACACAAAATCTGATCAAGGTGCAATTGCAACTCTCAATTTCCATCTGGGTAGATGTCCTAAATTTTGTCCACTAGGTACCTCGGTCAAAGTGAGACATTTAGATTTTCGGCCTTAGAAATGGGTCACGGGTTGGATCCATTCCAAGAGTTGGTAGTAGATTCAGGGGGTGCAATGTATTGACGACTACGCATTTGCAAAATAATTTCTTCTTTGGTAGTTAGGAGGATATTGCAATCCGCCAGATTTCCAATGATTTGATGCTGTCCCATTTGGGGTAGGGCAGGATGCGTCTCCTGTTGGGTATTCATCACACCTTGGTGTGGAATAGGGTTTTCAACACAACTAGGCGTGATCAAATACTATTGTGGGGCCTACTGAGGGGCAGAAAACACTGGAGGATGTGGTGCATTCATGAAATATTTCATCCATTTGAAGTAAAAAATTTGGGGGCAATGGTGAGTGTAATGTCCATGCTCACCACAAAGACTGCAAGGGAAGTTTGTCCGAAGGTTGTTATTGTTGTTCCTCCCTTGGCGTTTGTTTTTATTGTCCCCTTGGGGGTTCTGGTTTCCCCCAACAGGGTGGTTTTGTTGGGGGTTGTTTCCCCCTGGTCCTGGGTTATTATTGTTTTAGTTTTTTCCTTTCTTTTTGGCATTATTCGACTGATCGGTCGGATTTTTCGTATTCAGTTGTTCAAAATTTTGAAATTTATTTCCCTTCTTATCTTCTGAGAAAGCATTCACAATTGGTTTATTTCTTAGATCTGAGAGAGATGTATTTTATCCTGGGTCATTGTTTGTTGTAGGATTTTCTACTGACCTCAATGCTTGTAACACAAATTCCTTTTGTTGAGGGATTCTACACATGTCCATGACCGATATATTTTCATTGATTTTTAAAAAATATTCTACTATGTTGTAGTCTAGCTTGGGTGATTCTTGGGTATGAATGTTTATAGAATTTCTTCGGGAGAAAAAAGGTGCTTTAGGGTGATCGAACGTTGGCTTTTCTCCTGAAGTTTGGGCAATAGTAAGGTTGTTTGAGACAGGTTGACCCCTACTTTGTGTTTTCACATCCAAGACCTCTGCGGGTGGTTCTTGAACCTCAAATAGGTCATCGGAAGGCATTGGTAGGTCAGGGTCCCATATCAGCATGACTATTTCTTTTGGCGGATCAAATTCTTCCTGATCAAGAATATTCATAGATGAGTCACTTGATTGTTCGGTAAGGTAAACCTCATCTAGAAACCAATTGGCCATCAAGTTCATGGCATGCACCCATTGTGGATAGTCTCTTTCATAATGTTTCTCTTGGTGATAGGTACAGAAAGAGTCGGATGGTACATTTCCTAGATCGATGTTTAAGTTGGCCGGGGGAGGTTCAATTGATTTGAATGGTGGATTTATTTTAAAAAAGGATTTATAGGGCCTCTGGACTTGGTTTCCTTCCCCTACACTTCTTTTCATGTCTATGATTTCGTTTGACAACTTCTTTACCATGTGTTGTAGGTATTCTATGTCTCCACTTCCTTTTTCGGGACCTTGTTCTATTTGTTTCCCTAGGGGTATGGTCAACAAGAGTCCTCTCCTAGGTGGAGTTGAACTTCCTTCATGTCCAATGAGACCTAGCCTTCTTTACATCCATTCATTTGGAACTCTATTGCTTTAGATTCCTCAAAATTCTCAACTAAGGTTGTTTTGGCATCCCTTTTCACAAACATGGAGATAGAAGTTGGGAGAGAATTAGCGTATACTTAGATTTGCAACTCCTGAGTGGGTTTAACTTCAGGTTGAAATTTGTTTAGGATAATGGTGAATCATTGATTGAAGTCTTTAACCTTCTCCTTTGAACTCATGGTGGTGGTGAAAAACTCAGCCATCAAAGCTCCTGTAGTCATTTCTTCTGCAAATTTATCTAAATAATCCTTTCGAAACTTCATCCAACTAGTTATGGACCCTACAAGCAAGTTTAAATACCACGCGGAGGTCAAATTATCAAAAGTATAGGGGGAAATCCTGCATACTACGTCTTCATGTTGGACATTCATCAGTCTAATAGCTAGTATGAATTTTTTGATATGGTCTTCAGGCAGTCCTGAGGTTTCAGAGTCAAATTTAGAGAGTAACTTTTCTAGATGTCGAGGAAGGTTATGTACTTGTCCGGGGATTTCCAGAGCATCTCTGGCCAACCACGATTGATTATTATGAGGTGGGTTTCCCCTTTCTTCATTATTCTCATTGTTATCTTCCATGTCATCCGACTCCGAAACTGAGCATTTTGAGTTAAACCCTTCCTCGTCAGAAAAATCACCAGGCTTAGAGTAATTACCGACTGGTGTTTTGGGGATTAGATTAAGAGGATACTCAATTTTGGTGAGGGAAAAATCTATCAGGTATTCTATCGTATGAAAAAAAACTTGGCCAGGGGTGTCGACCACTAGTTTTCTTACTTGTTTTCTATGAGGAAGTAACGAAGCTAATGGTAGTGCTCCGATTTGTTGGGTGTAAGCTCTTGTGATTCTTATGAACTAGTTCAATCCTCGTGGGGAAGAGCATAAGGTATATCGGGGAATAAATTTTCTTCCTCTTGATGGGGTGAGTTAATCATTTTGGGAGTATTCCATGTGTGTGGGATGTCTTGAGAATGACTAGCCATGCATGTGGGCTGTTTTGAATCTGCAAGTTGTGTGAAATATTATGTCAAAAATATTGTCAGCCATTCATTCTTCAGTCTCTCCTTCTAGCACCAATTCTGTTGAGGGGTCCTAAATCCTTTTAAATCATCAATAGGAACCAAAATTTCCATCGAGGACCAATTAGAATCTGTAGCGTTTAATGGTCGAATGGTTCTCCAGATCTATTTGATCCATCCAATTAATCGATGGGCTTTACGTAGTTATTTACAGGATATCTTATTGTGAAAAATCCTCCTTCAGTTTGAACATTCTGTTTTTTTGTTTTTCTCTTATAGGAGGGTCCAATACAAGATATGTGTTGGTATAAACCAACTGGGTAACAAATGGGAAAAGGATTAACTATTGAAGAAGGCTGAGCTTGGGATAAACCTCACACTCAAGCATGCAAACAATGAGTCCTACACCTACAACAAGCCTAGTACTAATGCATTAACTTGCTGGTGTTCCAATAATTGATTGAGATACAATTATTAGAAGAAAACATACATGCAATAAAATGATGGCAAGAAAATTAGTTCCTTAGCTCTAATCACTAATCACACATTAACACAAATATTTGTTTTCCATCATTAGAGATAAGAACTATAAAATCATTGAATGAGCTAACTTATCAATAGATTCAGAAACCCTTACTCATTACATCATCCATTCATGAGGTAAAGTTAGAAGTAATTCCTCTTTATATCCAATCAAGCACGCCTTTGATGAAAAATATAAGTTTGTCTCTGGTCCTAAACATGACTTATCAATTAAGGTAGTTTGGAAATAGTTATTTACAATTCCAAAAATGAGGGTCTTTGCAAAAATGATCGACCTATTCTAATAGGTCGATCCTCTTATTTATAACAAATTATTAACTAAAAATAACTATCAAAATTGTAGGCTAAGTAAAACAAAACATCGCCACATGGTGCTCCCATCTCTCAGTCTTCTAAGAATCATCAAGTGGTTTCACTTGAGTGGATAACTCTTCTCATACTCCGACCATTTGTTGAAGAGTTCCTTGCATGTGTTGGCATACGAGAATCTGTGTTGGTCCATCGGGGCTAAAAGGATCTCCTTTATTTCCACTGTCCATTCCCGATACTTAACTACTTTAGCACTTAACTGCTGTAACACTATCCAAGCCTTGATTAGGTGCTCCATGAGCTTTTGTACTTGACCTGGTGCCATGCTCGCCACCTTTTTATCTTCACAGTCCACTATGAGTCTTGTTCTGCATGTAGTTTGACTATGTTATGCAAGTTGATAAAGTCCTCGGGTGTGTTGAATATCGAGAGAATGATGTCTCCCATCTTCTAATTGATCTTGGTCCATCACTTATTACAATCGACCCATTTCTCTTGGATCTCCTGATGAGGTTCTTGGGCCATTTTCACCCAGTATTCAGCCGACTTCCTTATGCGGTTGATGTTTCTGTCCCTTAGTACCTGAATGTCATGCTCTTCGGTGTCTCGACCCTATTTATCGTGCTGATGTAATTGATCCTTTCCACCACTTGGTTTTATTTCTCATACCATCTTTCCATGTCCTTTCACGATGTCAGTGCCATAAGGGAATCTTCTTGGAAATTGACTAACCCTGCAGTGAAGAGGTGCCACTCATTCATGAATTTATTGTAGGCATCCTGGAATTCGCTTCTCAAGAACACCATGGATTGCATGGAGTCCTGATAATATTTCACCAAATGGTGTAGATGCTCTAGCTCTTTCATCGTAGTGGCCAACTCCTCAGATGTCTTGGCGTGCTCTGTGCACCGATAAGCTCAGACATCTTGGCCTGCTCCGTGCTAATCAATTTCTCCTCTGTGGTGATGAGGATGGAGTTGCCTAGAGTAAGCCTCCTCTTCTTGGTGGTTCTTGTTACCCATAAATTTGGTCGTCATGATGATGTAATGATTATGATGAAATCAGGCTCTTCACTAGAAAACTTTCCTGAGAAAAGTTACCTTTGTCTCTTTCCAGAAATCACATTTTTAAGGGAGGTTCGCAGGCTACATATATATATTTTCCTGCGAGACTGTATGATTCTCGCAGGTGGCATTAAGACAGGGTGCGAGGGGTTCACACTGTACCTAACTGCTAGGGTGCGAACATCTTCTAAAAAAGGGAAAAAGATAGATTCTCGAGCCTTCTAGAAGGGAATCTTCTAGAAGGATGAGATTGTATTCGAATGGTTATCTAAGTACTGGCTTTCCTGATATCTTGGGATCATTCCTATCCAAGTAACTAATCCATTCTCTCTTATAAATTGAGAGGAATGCTCATGGAAAAGGTTAAGCAACAAGCTAGAAAGAAATTTATTGGAGAATTAGTGTAAGATTGTATGAAGGACTGATGATACAACAGCTAGATACGCCAACAAGGTTATCAAAAGTGGTTGATCTTATTCATGCATGAGCAAGTGTGTGTGTCAGAGCTAGGAGCCATCGAAAGGAGACTTGCAACATCAAGGATCAGGTTGTAATTCCTTCTTTCTATCAATTTAATATAGTAATATGTCCCTTTCCTATAAAGCTGATGTCACTTTATTACATAACTCCTTGATCATATGTATAGATTAACTGTTGAATATATTGAGTTGTTTTCACTTCAATTGGTTTGAGCTGTCCTGGTCTTGATGACACAAGAGCATTGGAGTGAATTTGGTACAACAGAGACCCAAGGAAGCGATCATAAGGTATGTCCATGATTCTTGCCTCCTAGTTCATTCAATAGTCTAGATCTAGGGAAAGAGTATTATTCTGTCCTGTTTTGTTCTAGATCTAGGTGGATCTAGGGAGATCGGTTTGTGTCCGCACTTACGGATTAATCCTGAAACAAAATTGGGCCTTGATGTATCCCCCATCAATGACACGAAATGAGTAACAAAGTTTGAAGGTGAAACAGAGCACTTTGTAAATTGGACTGTGTTAACTCCCAAAATGAAACCATCATTTTGGTCAAGTTTTGTGGTGGATAGCATGGCTATCGGTAGTGTCCTCAAGTCATTTTTGAGTTTCTATAGTTTCAAAACTTAGGTTTTGGTTTTTGTCTTAGAAAATAATATGATTCATAAAGTATTCTTTTCAAAATTTGCATAATTCACTTTCAACAACTAACGTGTGTCCAAAAGTTGAGTGTTAGCTGTGGAAAGTGGCGACTTTTAGTAGCTAAGAAGCATTTTTCATAAGTCTATGCACTGGTAAAAGTGGTGAATTTCAAAATGTCCAAAAATCAGTTTCACGGGTCGTGCGTTGTTGAAAGTACATACTTTCCGCAGCTATGGAGCGGTTTTTAAAAGGTTGTGCGCTGGTGAAAGTGAAAACTTTCCGTAGCTAAGAAGCAGTTCTTAAAAGGTCCTGCACTGAGGAAAGTGAAGACTTTCAACAGCTAATGGGGGTTCTCCACAGGGTTATGCGCTGGTGAAAGCGAAAAGTATGAACAACTAACAGAGGCGTTTTCCATAGGCCGTTGGTTGAAGAAAGCGGGAATCACGTGCGTGATATCCATGTCTAAAGGCAATGATGATATGATCATCCCACGTCAGGAAAATCCAAATCATGCGCTGATGAGAGTGGGTAATGATGGAAACTCAATTCTGCATGCCAGAGTAGGATTGTGATGCGAATTCAGCTCAGAAACTCACGCTCCATAATCATGGTATCGGGGATGTCAAGCTCGAATTTAGTGGTCCAGATACAGAGGACGTACTGTCGGCATGATATGCATCAAATCAAGTCATTGTTTCCATATCATACCCTGTTCGTGGAGGTATGTCAAAGTTTCAAATGTTTTAAAACATATCCGACTCCCGAAGTGCTTTCAACAACGCAGAACCTCGACTCGACCAACAGTTGCAGGGGTTACAAATCGTTGGGATCTTCAAGCTACAGAATGGTGAGAAAACACAGTGGTGCTCTACTCAAGAGAGAGTTGGATAGCCTGTCCTTTTTACAAACACACCCCGAAGTCCAGAGACATTTTTCAAATGTAGGGTGTATTGGGTTCGTTGAAAGATTGCAAATTGGTTGCCACCAGTCTATGGCATAATCTTTTGCCAAGACTTTCGATGGGAACAAAGCTCATGTTGGGTCCATGGAAATTAGAGTGGATGAAGCTGCTATTGCTGCAGCAACAAGCCTACCAAGAACCGGTCAGAGATGGTTTAAAACCATTGCTCCCAAAAATTTGGATTTCAGAGCTTATTTGAAAGAGGGATACAAGCACATGGCATGGAAAAAAGGTATGCTGGTTTCCTACCTAGAAGAAGAATGGTAGGAGTTGTTCAAAGGCATTCAATTGTACATTACTTCAGAGGGCAAGTATGATAAAGTTATAATGTATCACATCAAACTCCTGGACCATTTCACAGGCAAGACTCCCATTAATTTACCTTTTTTCCTACATAAAAGTTTGACTAAGGTTTGCAAGAAGATTAGGGCTCAACCCTTGAGCACAAAAAGTACTCTATGCCACTTCAGCCTCATAAAATTAATCATCCTGGAGGAATTGAAACAACAGGGAAGGAGCTGGGATCATTTTTTATTCTGGGAAGGTTTTGAAACACAGACCCTGCTGGCAAATGAACCAGGGAAAGCTTCAAAGAAACAATCTTCTCCTCAAAGTAGTTCAAGAAAAAGAAGGACCCTGCCAGGACCTCCAGAAGACAGAATTTCTGGAGTAAAGCCCCACAGGTCGAAGAAAAGGTTAAACTTTGAGTAGACCACAGAGCAGACTACAGAGAAAATCAAAGAGCGTCCTACAGAGTAGAGTACATGGAAGAATATATTAAACTTGCCCTATTCAGATTCAGAATCAGAGCAACAAGATCAATGCCCTGTCACTGAGAATCTTGAGCAGACAACTGAGTGTGCACAAAACTATGAGACCTTCACTCATACAGAAGAGGGAGAAACATCAAAAAGCTCCAAATCAAAGAAGTCTCAGAAGATCAAGCATCTCAAGGAGGTAATTGCCCAACAAGAGGTTTTGGAAAGGGTAATTAAAGAGAGGTATAAGAAGTTGTCTGAGAACTTTGAAAAAACCAATACTGCATTCGAGAGATTGGCTAAGGAAAGTGTTAAAGAGAAGAAAATAAAGAAAAAACTCACCAAAGATTACAATAGCCTGTGGTGGCTTGCCAAATGCCTTAAAAGGCAGATAAGAAGGTTAAAACAAAAACAGAGGCAAAAATCTCACCCAGATCTGAAGGTTCTCGCTCAAGTCACCGTTAATATGCAAGGTGAAAAATCGGGAACACACTAAATTTTGATGAAATTGAAATTTTGAAGGTGAAAACTCATTTTGAGCGCAATCGAGACTTTCACCAGCGCAAAGCTATTATTTTATGACCTGTTAGCTATGGAAAGTGACGGCTTTCAACAACTAACTCGTGAAAAATTAAAGGAGTGCGTTGTTGAAAGATGGAAAACTAATTTTTTAAGCCAAGGACATGATAGTTCATTCCAAACAGGTTTTGAAGGGGCTCTAGTGTATCAGTGGGCTATCAGATCGCATGCAAAGGGTTCAACATCAGAGGTTCGAGAGAATTTTGGTAACACATGCAAAACCATTTCCTCAAAAATCGAACATGAATGTTGGGAGATGCAACTGTCAAAGACAGGTGTCCTGCTATTCTTCACCACATTGCAGATACCAGGAGCTGAAGGATGCAGATGGCGAATTTTGGAGATTGAAGACAGTTCGACTTTTAAGTTTAGTTGTTAAAGACTTTATTTTCAATTTGTTTAGATAGAATTGAATTGTCTTTATTAAATACAGATCCATGTTTTTAGTATCTGTATAACTGTTTGTAAGAGGCTATAAATGCCTATTTTTGATATGAAACAAGGGTTCAAACTGGGAGACATTTTCATGCTATTGTATAGACTCTTTTTGCAGAAATAAAGTGGAGTTTCCTTTCGTTTGCAATACCAAAATTGTTCATCTTTTTCATTCTCTGTATTTTAATTTCAGTTTATTTCAGTTCATAAAGACTGTTACCTCTTTGTTGAACTCATAGGCTTGAAATTAAAAGATTCCTTGCTGTCTTGTATTAGGCCCTACTTTCACTTGTATAGGCAAATCAAGACTAGTATTCTCCATCCTCTCTTTCAATTATTTGATCTGGTTATTGTTTATTGAAAGCACTATATCTTTATATGTGTCATGAGTTGTTTCTTATACATATAATTGAAGACCCCATTGTCCCAAATACATAAAAACCATTATTCTTAAGTTACCAAGCATTCTTAGCCTACAACCCTAAGGAGTTTCTTGGAGTGATAACAAATTGGTGCCGTTGCCAGGGAGATGGAATTCAAGCTCTGTGTTCCTGGGATATGACACAGAGCTGATCTTTGATGATAGAAAAAGATTAGACACTTTCAGTTGGTTGTAATCATCTATCTGGCGACTCCACAAGTTCATCTTGGCTCCTAAGAGGATCAGTACTAGGGCGAATCCTCAAGAATCACCGATCACACCAGTGTCCAATCCAGAATCAATTCTCAGAAAAGGAAAGACGATTCAAGGTCAAAATTCAAGAGAAGATCCAAAAGGTAATCCTCTTTTCAGTTCTGAAAAATCTACTGCAGAAAAAGTTGAGTTCTTTTCAGAAAACACTGATGAAAAAACAGCTGTAGATACTGTAGAAGGACAAACTCTTTTTAATCAACAGGAAAATCCCAGTGATAAAAAATTGATAGACTATAATTTGATTGAAATTTTTTTAGAAAGAAGCCACAGTTCTTCTTCCCTTGAATCTTTCCATTCTCAGCAACAAGAAGACCACTTGAACATCTATACTAGCCTCCTTGCTGTTGAACATCTCCTCCAAGAGCTATCTGCTAAGGGTGAAGAAAATTTAGCTGGCCAGCTTGCAAATTTTTACAAAGCCTCTTATCAGACCTCTTTCCCATTGGAATATTCACCTCTGTCACATTCCTCCAGTGTTGAAGATTTGAAGAAGAAACTATCATTTTCCCCACCTTTGACAGTCATGGCTGCACCACCTCCTCCTTTGACTAAGATGCAACAAATCCTAGCTGCTAGGTATGCACCACTCATATTTCCAAATCTAGTAGCTGCCATGCCAACAGGAGACTACCAGAAATATATGCCTAAATTCACAAGCAAAGGTGATGTGTCCACTGAAGAACATATTGAGGCATTTTACAGTTATGCAAAGAACCTTAATATTGAACAAGAAGATGTTTGGACACAAGTCTTTGTCCAAAGCCTAGATGGCCATGCTAGGAAATGGTTTAAAGAACTTCCTGCTGGTTCCATTGCTGGCATCGAGCAATTGGATACTTCCTGCTGGTTCCATTGCTGGCATCGAGATATTCCTGAAACATTGGGATGATAGAAGAGATTTTGTCTACTACATCACAAAATTTGGCAACTTGAGGAAACAGAGTAATGAATCAGTCTCCGATTTCACCAAGAGGTTTAACCGGATGTATGTCAAAATTCCAGCCGAGATAAAACCATCAGATGCTTCTACCAAGATTACATATTCTTATGCCTTTGATTCAGATTTCTGTCTACTGTTGAGAGAAAGGAGGTCACCGACATTATCCCTCGTGCAAGATGCTTCCCTTGAGGTGGAATCAAACATTCTGGCCTCCCAGAAGCGAAAAGGAGAATCTGATAGGAGAAGATCAAAGAATGAAGCCTCATCTTCATCACATGCTGACCCAAAACTCGATAAAATGGCCAATATGCTAGAGTCTCTAACTTCTGAGATATCTAAGCTAAAGATCGAAAATAAAAAAACTGTAAAATGTAGAAGTACTTATGATCCTGCAGGCAGAAATCCTAATCTAAATCCCAACAGTTTCAGAAGGAATAATCAACCAGCTCAAATCTTGCAGAGAGAAAAGAATTCTAATGAAGATCAGAGGATAAAGGTCCCTCTTCAGAATGTTGTGATGGATGATGACAATGGTGAATATCAACAAGATGAAGAAGGTGACATTCATTGTGTTGGAGAAGAGACAGGGAAGTCTTATCTAACACAACAAGATTATGAGGAATCATTAATGACTAAACAGACAGAAGATGATCTTCTTGGTGATGGAATTTTCACAGCAGAAGATAAGAACAGATATAACCTCCGATCTAAATCTAATGCTGCTCAACTAGATGCATCAGCCTCTCCTAAAAAGACTACTGCCCCTGTTAAGAAAAAATACCACGCATCAGAAGATCAACCAACAAAGTCTTCAAAGGTGAAAGCATCAACTCTTCCCAAGAAGACTGCTTCCCCTGTTGTTGGTCCCCGGTTTTGACCATGTTCTTTGCCCATACTACATACCATTGACCTCCAATTATATGCCAATACCACCCTTTTTGACCTCCTTTTGATATAATCAACAGCCCTTTCC
>JZKD02S1997662.1:625353-644271 GCA_000966675.3 Picea glauca | reverse complement strand
AGGGAGATGCCCATCCCAGTTGGAGCCAAATGTTAACTCCCAAAATGAAACCGTCCTTTTGGTCAAGTTTTGTGGTGGATAGCATGGCTATCGGTAGTGTCCTCAAGTCATTTTTAAGTTTCTATAGTTGCAAAACATAGGTTTTGGTTTTTGTCTTAGAAAATAATATGATTCATAAAGTCTTCTTTTCAAAATTTGCATAATTCACTTTCAACATCTAACGTTTGTCCAAAAGTTGAGTGTTAGCTGTGGAAAGTGGCGACTTTCAGCAGCTATGGAGCGTTTTTCATAATTCTGTGCGCTGGTGAAAGTGGTGAATTTTAAAATGTCCAACAATCAGTTTCGTGGGTCGTGCGCTGTTGAAAGTACATACTTTCCGCAGCTATGGAGCGGTTTTTAAAAGGTTGTGCGTTGGTTAAAGTGAAAACTTTCCGCAGCTAAGAAGCAGTTCTTAAAAGGTCACGCGTTGAGGAAAGTGAAGACTTTCAAAAGCTAACGGGGATTTTCCACAGGGTTATGCACTGGTGAAAGCGGCAAGTATGAACAACTAACATAGGCGTTTTCCACGGGCCGTTGGTTGAAGAAAGTGGGAATCATGTGCGTGATATCCACGTCTAAAGGCAATGATGATATGATCAGCCCATGTCAGGAAAATCCAAATCATGCATTGATGAGAGTGGGTAATGATGGAAACTTAATTCTGCACATCAGAGTAGGATTGTGATGCAAATTCGGCTCAGAAACTCACGCTCCATAATCATGGAATCGAGGATGTCAAGCTCGAATTCAGTGGTGCAGGTACAAAGGACGTACTGCCGACCTGATAAGCATCAAATCAAGTCGTTGTTTCCATATCATACCCTGTTCGCGGAGGTCTGTCAAAGTTTCAAATGTTTTAAAACAGAGCTGACTCCCGAAATGCTTTCAACAGTGCAGAACCTCAGCTCGACCAACAGTTGCAGGGGTTACAAATCGTTGGGATCTTCGAGCTACAAAATGGTGAGAAAACGCAGTGGTTCTCTACTCAAGAGAGAGTTGGATAGCCTGTCCTTTTTACAAACACACCCTGAAGTCCAGAGACATTTTTCAAATGCAAGGTGTATTGGGTTCGTTGAAAGATTGCAAATTGGTTTCCACCAGTCTACGACAAAATCTTTTGCCAAGACTTTCGATGGGAACAAAGCTCATGTTGGGTCCATGGAAATTAGAGTGGATGAAGCTGCTATTGCTACAGCAAAAAGCCTACCAAGAACCGGTTAGAGATGGTTTAAAACCACTGCTCCCAAAAATTTGGATTTCAGAGCTTATTTGAAAGAGGGATACAAGCACATGGCATGGAAAAAAGGTATGCTAGTTTCCTATCTAGAAGAAGAATGGCAGGAGTTGTTCAAAGGCATTCAATTGTACATTACTTCAGAGGGCAGGTATGATAAAGTTATGATGTATCACATCAAACTCCTGGACCATTTCACAGGCAAGACTCCCATTAATTTACCTTTTTTCCTACATAAAAGTTTGACTAAGGTTTGGAAGAATATTAGGGCTCAACCCTTCATCATAAAAAGTACTCTATGCCACTTCAGCCTCATAAAATTAATCATCCTGGAGGAATTGAAACAACAGGAAAGGAGCTGGGATCATTTTTTATTCTAGGAAGGTTTTGAAACACAAACCCAGCTGGAAAATGAACTAGGGAAAGCTTCAAAGAAACAATCTTCTCCTCAAAGTAGTTCAAGAAAAAGAAGGACCCTACCAGGACCTCCAGAAGACAGAATTTCTGGAGTAAAGCCCCACAGGTTGAAGAAAAGGTTAAACTTTGAGCAGACCACAGAGCAGACTACAGAGAAAATTACAGAGCATCCTACAGAGCAGAGTACAGGGAAGAATATATTAAACTTGCCCTATTCAGATTCAGAATCAGAGCAACAAGATCAATGCCCTGTCACTGAGAATCTTGAGCAGACAACTGAGTGTGCACAAAACTATGAGACCTTCACTCATACAGAAGAGGGAGAAACATAAAAAATCTCCAAATCAAAGAAGTCTCAGAAGATCAAGCATCTCAAGGAGGTAATTTCCCAACCAGAGGTTTTGGAAAGAGTAATTAAAGAAAGGTATAAGAAGTTGTCTGAGAACTTTGAAAAAACCATTACTGCATTCGAGAGATTGGCTAAGGAAAGTGTTAAAGAGAAGAAAATAAAGAAAAAACTCACCAAAGATTACAATAGCCTGTGGTGGCTTGCCAAACGCCTTAAAAGGCAGATAGAAGTTTAAAACAAAAACAGAGGCAAAAATCTCACCCAGATTTGAAGGTTCTCGCTCAAGTCGTCGTTAATATGCAAGGTGAAAAATCGGGAACACACTAAATTTTGATGAAATCGAAATTTTGAAGGTGAAAACTCATTTTGAGCGCAATCGGGAATTTCACCAGCGCAAAGCTATTATTTTATGACCCGTTAGCTGTGGAAAGTGACGGCTTTCAACAGCTAACCCGCGAAAAATTAAAGGAGTGCGCTGTTGAAAGCTGGAAAACTAATTTTTGAAGCCAAGGACAGGGCAGTTCATTCCAAACAGGTTTTGAAGGGGCTCCAGTGTATCAGTGGGCTATCATATCGCATGCAAAGGGTTCAACATCAGAGGTTCGAGAGAATTTTGGTAACACATGCAAAACCATTTCCTCAAAAATCGACCATGAACGTTGGGAGATCCAACTGTCAAAGACAGGTGTCCTGCTATTCTTCACCACATTGCAGATACCAGGAGCTGAAGGATGCAGATGGCGAATTTTGGAGATTGAAGACAGTTCGACTTTTAAGTTTAGTTGTTAAAGACTTTATTTTCAACTTGTTTAGATAGAATTGAATTGTCTTTATTAAATATAGATCCATGTTTTTAGGATCCGTATAACTGTTTGTAAGAGGCTATAAATGCCTATTTTTGATATGAAATAAGGGTTCAAACTGGGAGACATTTTCATGATATTGTATAGACTCTTTTTGCAGAAATAAAGTGGAGTTTCCTTTCGTTTGCAATTCCAGAATTGTTCATCTTTTTCATTCTCTGTATTTTAATTTCAGTTTATTTCAGTTCATAAAGACTGTTACCTCTTTGTTGAACTCATAGGCTTGAAATTAAAAGATTCCTTTCTGTCTTGTATTAGGCCCTACTTTCACTTGTATAGGCAAATCAAGACTAGTATTCTCCATCCTCTCTTTCAATTATTTGATCTGGTTATTGTTTACTGAAAGCACTATATCTTTATATGTGTCATGAGTTGTTTCTTATACAAATCATTGAAGACCCCATTGTCCCAAATACATAAAAACCATTATTCGTAAGTTACCAAGCATCCTTAGCCTACAACCCTAAGGAGTTTCTTGGAGTGATAACAGACTGGACATAGGGAAGGACGACACTAAGAGAATAGGTAACTGCAGATGTCTAACTCAATATAGGTTTTAGATGGACTTCTCTTGAACATATGAATGACATGACCAATGATTTGGTAGCATTGACTCAAAGACGACACATGGAATGACCTTGTAATCAATCAAAAGAGAGACAGATGGATTTCCCAAACCGGCTTCAAATGATGAATAGGGGGTGTCATGTTCAAGAGTGATACCTACTGCTAATAAACACAAAGATGAAACATATCCCTTTCCCATAAAGCTGATGCCACTTTATTACATAACTCCTTGATCATATGTATAGATTAACTGTTGAATATATTGAGTTGTTTTCACTTCAATTGGTTTGAGCTGTCTTGGTCTTGATGGCACATGAGAATTGGAGCGAAGCTGGTACAATAGAGACCCAAGGAAGTGATCATAAGGTATGTCCATGATTCTTGCCTCCTAGTTCATTCAATAGTCTAGATCTAGGGAAAGAATATTATTCTGTCCTGTTTTGTTCTAGATCCAGGTGGATCTAGGGAGATCGGTTTGTGTCCGCACTTACGGATTAATCCTGAAACAATTCTCTTCATGATGGATTTCCTTTTTCAGTCATAGGAGATGGCTTGTATATCGACGACCTCATCCACGGGTTTGGGGATTTGATGCTTTGCCCAAGTAAGTGTGTTTCCCAGGCTCTTGAAGGTGTATATCTGTTCAAGATTGGGTTCTTGAACCTCTTCTGTATGTCCTAAAAGTTCATCTTTTGGTTGTTTCTCATTGGGAGGTAAAGTACTGAACAAAATTAATGAATCAGGGATAGGCTCGGTACTTACTTGATAATCGTCTCTCGAGATGCCAATTTCCTGTTGTGGAATTCCTTCTTCTTGTTCCCCTGATCCTAGCTCATCCTTCGGGATGTCCACTTAGGTCCCCAGTGTATCAAGTAGCTGAGTGTCTAAGACACTTTTGACCTCCTGGTTGCACTATGGAAAGCTTTGAATTAGAGCATCAGGAGCTGGGGAAGATACCTTCTCGGGTTCCTTTTCCTCTGTAATTTGTATCGGAGTCACTAGGGAAACCTATGAACTCTCCTCATCATCATAGATAGTTATTAAGTCATGTATAGGGTTTGGTGCACTTGCTCTCCCTGATGTTCTCTCTATCTTGGGCTAAGCTAAAATGTCCATTGGTGATCCAACCTGCGGTGTTGAAACTTTAGTGTTATCTAACCTGATGATCTCTTCAAATTGTATCTGCTTTGGGTCACTTGGACCTCCCTGGATTTCAATTGGGTTGTCGACAAGAACCCTTGTCATCTCTATGAAATCTGAGTCATTCTACAACTGATCAATTACTCTATGTGCCTCTGCCATTAAGCACAAACCCCTTGTCTGTGCCTCCAGTGTCAAGAACAATCCCCTTCCCTGCGCCTCTGTTTCCTTTGCCGCTCTGATTTCTTCCCTAGATATGAGGGCTTCTTGATCCGAATGTTCTATTATTTCCACTTGTTCATCCATGCTCATGGGCTTGAAGCTGGTCATGTTTGGGTTGTCCATATTCTACACCACCTCGTTCCAGTTTTGAGCGTTCTCTGTGAAGACTTCGTCCTCAAATTTATCTTGGGCATATGGCCAACATGATGACACTTGCAACACATGTTGGAGGACTAGGACTTTAGGATCATGCTTGCGAAATTGGCCTATAGGGAACCTAAATTCAAGTTGGCTCAACCCTTCTTGTTTGGATTGAGCAATATCCTTTACCAGATAGAACCCCACATGGAATTCGTAGGGTATGATAGCCTGCTTCTTGTCTTTGACAAATGTGGTGTTATAGCCCTGTAAGATGGTTTGATAAAAAAATTCTCCCATGATGAGCCGGTCTGGGACATGATCTGGTAGGATATGTGGTGCTCTAGTGGCCCCGAACACCCTAATGTAGGTGGCACACTCATCCAAGTATCAATGTCCTACCTTGGATATCATTTTCTTGGCTGCCGCCGATAGCCTTGGGCATTCCTTCATAAAAATAATAAAATAAATTCGGGCGATGAATTCATCACAGATGAGGGAGTAAGATTTATTGTACCTATTTTCCCATAACATGCTGAAGTAGATGTGGAATGGGAGCTCTGCAACATGCAAACTCAGATTCATGGCGGGGAAGATGTTCCTAGCGCACATGACATTGAGCAGGTACAAGGCCATGTAAAAAGTTGGTGTCTCTCCTTCCTTCGGCGTCTGAGCCTATTACACACAAGTGCTTAGTTGTTTGGAGATTATTGCTCCACAATTGAAGCTACACCTAGCGATTGCAACTGTGTATGACAAAGGCATCCATACTTACAAAAACTTGGAGCAATCTTTTTCTCCATATAGTTGGCAGGTGGGAGTCATCAAATAGATGTATGGATCCCTTAGGTTGATTGTCTCGTACCATCCATTGCTCTTATTGGTGAATTTATCATCTTCCCTCCACCATGAGGCCATCAACCCACTAGTGTCATGGAGTTCATAGAACTTCACTACAAATTTTGTGTTGAGCCGCTCCTTCGGGTCTCTGAGCTTGCAGTATTTATGGACCTCTATCGGGAGGAAAAATTCGATGCACCTTCCATTCACATCATTAATCAAACATTTCTACCCATATTTATGGTCGATGAGCCATTTCAGGACCTATATGTAGGGGAAAATGAGGTTCTTCTTGCCACCATGTGTAAATATAAACCTCAGATGTTGGGGAACACCTATTCATCAAGAGCCCTTACGTCTGAGTCACTGTGTGGGATATACTCTGGGTATTCTTCTCCACTAATCATGTTGAAGAGATCCTGTTGGAACATAGGGGCAGACCCGAGGTTCAGTTCTAACAACACACCAACAAGCCCTAAATACTAGCCCTTTTGGTAACGCCTGCGAAGAAAATGCAGTCTCACCCGAAGTAGAAATAGGGGGTTGTAGGACACAGGTGTCTACAACAAGAGGAAATACAAAGTGGATCCAATACAAAAACAACACAACATATAGATATCATTTACCATCCTACTCCTACTTCACACAATTATATCTCAAATCTAACATAAATATGCAATAATAGAATATCATAATACAAAAGAAGACCACATCAATCACACAACAACAAGGTATACGTGGTTCACCCTCTCCCTAGGGATACATCCATAAAACTATGTTTCTTGATATTATATAAAACATAGAGTTCTATCCGCGCTCTTAGCTTACAGATCTCTCTCTTCTTCTCTCTTTCTCTCTCCCCTCCCTGTGCACCCAGCTACAGGGTTGATCTTTGCACACAGTTGAAGATCTTACAATACCCAAGTGCCCTCACACATAACACTTCTCTCCCTCCTCAATGATAATGATCAATGTCCTTCCTTCTTACAATAACGAAACCCTCTTCTCTCATATAGGTTCTTATTTATGCATTACAATAGCTCACTGACAACCTTAGGCCGAAACCTAGGTGTCTAAATCCCTAGATACCAAAACCCTAGGTGTCTAAAACCCTAGGTCAACTTGACCTGGTTCTTCGGGCTTCACCAACCTGTCTTTCCTTCCTTCCCACAAAGTACTCCAAAGCTTCTACCAGTGGATTTTTCCTCTTGCCGAGCTTTCCATGATCCATCTTCCTTGCTGATATGTTCTCCTCGATATTCTCATACAACGACTCATTCTCTCGTACTTCCCTCCTTCTTTTCTGCTACTTTGACCACTTCGACCTGATCTCAGTTAGTGTGTCTTCCGCGCAGTTCAAATTTCATATTTTCTCTTCATTTTTCCTTGATTATCTTCCTCAATCCATACCCAAGGGCCAACAGGCCCCCAACAATCACCAGTGACTCATCCTGAGGCACTTTGATTTGAGCCTTCGGCTTTACCTTGAATTTAGACTACACAACACAACCTATTATTTCATCTCAGTTCCTCCCCACTGTGTGCAGACTGTGTTTTCTGTGTCTGGTACCCAGTTTCAACTACACCTGGTACCGATACCCTTCTCCTTGTTCTTCTATCAAGATTTGCGAGGAAACTGGTTGTCATAGTACAATTTCAACCAGCTTCCATTCACCAAACCTTCCTTCCATTCTCCATTCAAGGTCTTCAACTACGCAACTCCTCCTTCTGTAACATAGGTGACCTCATATGGTCCCAACCAATGTGTTATGAACTTCCCTGGATGCTTCATGAACTTGTTGTCATATACCAATACCAGATCTCCTTGATTAAAGGATTTCTTCCTGATGTGTCTGTCATGGTAGGCCTTCTCTCATTCCTTCTATACCTGCTGATGGAATCCTGCAATAATCATTCTTCCCTGATCTCTATCAACTGCACAAGTCTATCTTGCAGTGTGCTAGTGTCATTCATATCTGTGAATGTTGCAATTCTCAGGCTAGGAACTAAATATTCCATAGGCACAACCGCTTCTAAACCATAAACCAACTTAAATGGGGTCTGCATTGTCATCTTCTTACAAGTGGATCTTTTATCACAGTAAGTTGCCTTGGGTATTTTGTTTATTTTTATCCTTTTCCAAGCCTTAGATTTTAATTTTTTAAGTTCACCCCTTTTCAATTTATGTTTGGTAGGACCCCTTAGATGAATAAAGTGTTGATTCGTAACTTATGTTTTGACCCTCAATTGATTTTTGGACTTAAAACCATTTTACTTCACAACTCAAGATTTGGTCCCCTTCATGATTTGTCACTAGGATTGATCCTTCCCATGACTAGACCAATGTGACAAACCATTTTACTCATCCATGACCTCGTAGACATGCGTTGCTATCCCTGCTTACCTGTCCAATCATTTTTTAAATTGGAGCGCTGCCCACTCATCATGCATTTCCATAGCGCCTTTCCCGTTCATCATGTTTCCATCACGAGTTATGATTACCACAACTAATGTCACGTTCCTTGTTTTCAGTGCCAAGAGTTGGTTAAAATATACCTTCAAGATCTCATATTTACAAGACCAGATAATGGTTTGTGATTTTGAAAAACTCAATATTGCTGCGATGTGCAAACTCACAATTCTGACCAGGCGACAACAATGTGACCAGATATGATGCTGAGGTATTTTCAGAGACCAGGATGTTCTTAAGTTCATCCTGAAATCTCACCAAAGATTCAAACAAGTATTTACTGCACAGGTATTCCATGTTTCCTCCTCTGGACATTACTTTTCATAGAGAATTAACGCTCAGGTTTTGGATTATTAGGCTTGCACAGATGTGAGAGAATTTTCTTCGCATCATATCCTTGTCTCCTCTCATTTCAAACCTATGAACTTCACTTCTCATGTCAAAGTATTTTTGACACAAATCCCATGGCAAGAGAAGTTTTGTAAAGAGTGGGATGCCTCTCTTTCTACCAGAATATGAAAAAGAGCCATCCTGAGGTGACAAGACATTTTTCCTTACATTTTGATGGCAGGAGAACCAAGGTTGGGGATTTAGAATTTGAGGTGACTGAGGCCGGCCTCTATTTCAGATGCAACATGAATCTCTATCACAGGTGAAAAATGGTTTAAAGCCATGGATTTGAGTTCAGCCTATGCCAAAGATTTTCTTAAGCCCGAACATCAAGACAATGATTTGTCTAAAGGTGTTCCAAGAAATCAATTGATTGAGCAATTTGACAGGATATTGAATATCATCCAGAGATACTTTACATGTGAAGGGAGTTTTAACATATTGTACCAGTACCATATAAGGCTTCTGCTGCATTTTACTGGTAAAATTGAAATGAATATTCCCTACTATTTGTTAAGGAGCATAGGTAAGATATCATACATGATTCAATCCAAGTCTAAGGATGTGGATACTGGAATTTTCCACTATGGATTGATTAGAATGCTAGTCTCCGAGGAATTGGGTAAGAAAGAGATTTCATGGGAACATTTTGTTGTTGCTTCTCACTTCAAGTTGGATGTAGTATCTACTCCTCAATCACAGAATGCAAGTCCTTTATCACCCATTAGTGATTTTAAAGCACATAACAACATGAAAATAAAGGGTAGAGCTCCTGTTCAAGTTTCAGAGGTCATCAAGCAGGTCATAGGAACCGAGGAGGAAGTTTGTCATTCCCCACAGAGATATTTTTCACCTCCTACTCCACCAGGGTTAGAAGAGGTTCCTTCTTCTACCAAAACTGCAGCCAAGAAAGGGAAGAAGCTACACTTCCCCTCTTCTTATACAACAACCAATACTAAGGGAATAAGACCTTTCATAATATCATCAGTTCCTAAAGAGGTTGTTAAGGAACAGTCCCCACTGGAAATCCCTGTACAAAAGAAGAAGGGTAAAGGCATTGGAAAGCCTTTGGAAAGAAAAGAAGAAACCCCCGTGCAAAAGAAGAAATATAAAAGAAAAGTTATCAAGAAGACTGATGGGACAGACAAGGAAATTCCTATGCAGGTGGAAGAGGAGTTCAAGAAAAATCATGTTGAGACTGTACATGCCACTACTCCACTTGAGATCCAAAAATTCAAAAGATTAATCAGGCAGCTTAGGGATGCTAGGAAAGAGGTGGCTCAGTTGAAAACAAGAATGATCTCTGAGAGAGTGAATATGAAAGAGATCATGGATGTCTATAGTCATACCCTTGACCTGGAAATGTTTGTAGCAAGAAATGCCCAAACTCTTCATAGGAAACTCCAAAACCTTCATAGGAAGAACAAAATCTTTCCTTCTTAGAATAGGAAGCTCAAGGCAGAGTTGCAACATTTTCAAGATGAAGAAGCTCAAAGAAAATCACAGGTATTGTTTGAATCTTCTATTTAGAAAGTGACACCAACAGTCAAGGAAAGCATAAATCCACTGATGAAACCTGTCATTGCTAAAAGGAAGAAGTCTGTTGTGCCAAATGAAGATCCTTCTTCTACAAGAAACAGTGTGAGGTTAAGTGTTAAGGTAACGAAATAGTTGGTGAAATGTGAGCCCCATTTTTGAGGATGGTTCCTTTTTGTGAGGGTAAACTATTATTGAAGTATTACCTCTTCCACCTATACAGCCTTCTAAGTGTTTGATTCAAAGTTTTGGGATTTTTGTAAAGAGATAACTCCTTCAACATTAAGAATTTAGACATTCCATAGCGTTATGGCGCTACAGAATGGTCTATTTTGGTGTTTTACTGGTGTGCTACCTATAGTGCTGCCAAACCACTTAATATAATAGGGTTGATACTATGCAAAGTTATTACTTGCTATGCACATGTTCAAGCTGGAGGTGATGCATTTTGACGATGCTACCTAAATTTTCACAGAGACTCACCATGGCACTACCGAAATTCACTACCTAATATCTCGCAGAGATGAAATTTGCACACAGATGCACCACAGTGGCGCTACCTAAATTCGCTACCTAATATCTCACAAAGGCGAAATTTTCATAGGGGATAAGAAGGTTTGGCAATAACTTTTCTACTTGTCCAGTTTTGAAGTGCGCTACTCAGAGCGCTACCCAAAGAAGCTACCAACAACCACCAGGGATCCAGGAGGGTCAAGCTAACAATTTTTTGGATAACTGATGATGGAAAAGATTGTAGAAACAACAACTGGCATCATGATGACAACCACATGCTCCTGAAGGATGCATGGCAAACAAGGAGTTTCACAACAAAGGGGAATCAAGTCAATTTGAAGATTGGTTGGATTAGTCACCAACATTTTCCTATTTTATAACATAGGTTGTTAGTCAAGTTGTTAAATGAAATAAATTCTTAGAGATCTTCAAGGGAAGAAGGCCAACTCATACCTCTAGCTGTTTCCTACCTTTTTTTATAAATAGATAGATGAAATACTTTAGTAGGTTCGGATGGTTGAGCAAGGCTCCCTAATACTATAATATTTTGATGAAGTTACTATGAACTATCTATGTAATGGATTTAATAAATTTTGGTTAATATAAATCAGCTCTTCTTTCATATTATTTTCTTCTGATGCTAAATGTCCAGGCTTTGAATGATTCACATGAATGGTTGTGGTGATATTATGATGGATGTTTTATCATTATATTATCATAATGTTTATTTAGCTTCCTTAGTTTCTAAACTCAAGAAAATATTGTGTTAAGAATATTTCTTCCTTAGGATTTTTTGTAGAACTGATGTTTACAACAACCCCTACATTCCTCTCATTGACGTATTCCCTCTATTCATACTCAATCCCAATTACTGATTGAAGTTAGCAAAGACCTTGATTGTTGGTGCATACTAGGCCTGTTTTATGAGTTGGGACATTATCATTTTGAGTCTTTTCCATTTGACCTTTTAAAACACGCTTACATTCACATATAACCTGATGAGTACCAGGCTTTCCTTCGATGCAATCTAAAGGTGATTCCTAGTGATAATAGGTTCTATAGGCCCATAAAAAAACTGGTACTCTCACATCCCAGTCATTTCTGTTTACACTACAAATCTTCATCAACGCAATCTCCAAGATCTTGTTGAAGGATTCAACTGTACCATTCGCTTGTGGAATGTATGGAGTGCTCTTCTGATGATGAACTTCAAATTCCTAAGTCAAGGATTCAATAATATTATTAATAAAATGTGTACCTTGATCACTCATAAGGACCTTTGGGCTTCCAAAACTGGTTATGATATCATCAAATATGAAACGCGCAGCTGTATTTGCACTACAGTCCTTAACTTCTCTTGCTTCTTCCCATTTGGTCAAATATTATGTCCTAGTGATGATGCATCTTTCTCCTGTGTGCTTCCCTGGTGGGTTGATAGGTCCCACAAAGTCAATGGCCCATTTATCAAATGTTTGTAAGGTTAGCTGGGGTGCTAAAGGCATCTCATCTATTCTAGAGGGTTTCCCAACTCTTTGGCATACATCACAGGCTCTGTGGTATTCTTTAACATCTCTGTGTAAAGTGGGTCACCAGTGGCCAGCTCACAGAACCTTCTAAGTTGTTTCTTTCCCTGTATAGTGTCCTCCTACGATGCCTGCATGTGATTCTGCCATAATTAGTGGTCTTTCAGCCTCCATAACACATCTCCTCAAGATATCATCAGGTCCCATCTTATATAGCTGACGAACTATAAGTGAAAAATCCACAACGCGCACTACTAGTTGTTTCTTCTAAATGACTGTGTATTCGTGAGGTGCCATTCTTGTTGATAGGAACTAAAATATCTTGACGAAGTGATCATCAATATTCCTGATGGCCAACAACTGTGCATCTGGTAGTGTATCCTTCAAAATAGTAGGTTCCTCTCCATGTTCTAACCTAGACAAGTGGTCAGTCCCTTGTTCATTCTCCCTAGATTTACCACAATTTAAAAACCATATTTCTAAAATAACATAGGCCATATGCATATCGTTCCCCCCAACATTGACTTGTTGACTAATGTTGGTCACTATAATTGGTTAATTAACTAAACAATCAAGTGCTACATAAATTGTCAACCCAGGGAAGTCTGTTTATTTCAAAGGTAACCACGCACTATATATGCTCAATATCAAAATCAACCTAGAGTTGTAGTAAAGACATATTAATCACACTTTGCCTTGAACAAACTGAATTTCTTACTTGAATTGCAGGAAAGCAATCTACCTATTGCAGAGTTCAATGTTTAAAGAAATAATTGTCCAAAGAATCCTGGATTACATTAAAGAAATAACAGACTGGAAAAGAAATCCTTCAAGACACTGCAAAAGGAAAGACCAACTATTCTATAACAAGAGAGCATGACCCTATTCCCAAAGCAGGAATATTCAACACCTGTTTCTGATCACCACACTTTTATGAACTCATTGCTAATTGAAATGATTGACACACATTGAAGACTAACTATCTCTAACAGAGAACAAGACCCTATTTCCTAAGCAAGAAACTTCAACACCTGTTTCTGATTAGCACACTTTCATGAACTCATTAATGCATTGAAGGCTAACTATCTCTAACAGAGAACAAGACCCTAATTCCCAAGAAGGAATCTTCAACACCTGTCCCTGATTACCAAGCTTTCATAAATTCATCAAACAAGATTGCTAACTAAGATGATTAATAGTTATCCAAGCATGAATCACATGAAAACAATGTAACATTCAGTAAAGCAGATTTCAGCAAGACAGAGTTAAGTAAAGTAGTGTTTCAGCAAAACAAAGTTAAATAAAGTAGTGTTTCAACAAAACATAATTTAATCAAGGCATAAACAGAAATCACACTAACACACTACAAAGATAACGGGTGAATCTTGTGAAGAAGGTGGGCCCTCCCTTCTCACAAGATTCCCCTGAAATGAAAGGAACTAGAGAGAAATGCTCAGAAAAATCTTTTATTCATCTATCAACTGTGTTACATTACAATCTGAAGTAAAAAATGTCCCTCTCTGTAAATCCTTTCTTAGTATAAAAACAAAAGATCCTCTCGAATGGTGATTTCCTCTTATTTAAAGAGGAGGATCCCTTCGATACATTTTAATCAACTAATTACAGGTGTACATCTGAGTCCTATTCTTAGTCAGATCGACTTTCTAAATTGGAATAGGATATCCTAGTATCCCGCAATAGAATGCTATTACAAGTGCTGAGTGAGGTGTTGTTGTTGCGGCTGGAGTAACAAATTCTTTATTTTTCTCTTGTTACTGATGTTGTATGTTGTTTCAACATCGAAAATCGTGCACTGTTTTAGCCACGGGATTTGCGTTCCGACTGTTTCAGCACCTCTTAGGCAGCAGCGATGGTTGATGCTAGCTCAAGGTGCGGATTTTGTAGTCAATCTGTGTGAGTTGCTGTTTCAGCATCGTTGACCACAGACTGTGTAACAACTTCTGTGTTTCAACATCGTTGACCACAAAATGTGTAACAGTTTCTTCTGTGTTTTAGTGTCATTAACCACAGACTGTGTAACAACTTCTTCTGTGTTTCAGCATCATTGACCACAGACTGTGTAACAACTTCTTCTGTATGAGTTGCTATTTCAGCCATAGGGTTTGCGTGCTTTAACTGTTTCAGCAACAGGCCTCAATGCTAATCTGCAGTTCGAACTGTTTCAACACTTATGCATTTTTGATCAATGGTTAAGTACGAGAGTAATGTAAAATTATATGAAAAATAGATTAAACATATAGTAAAGAGAAGAGACATTGTATACCTTTGGAAAGATAGGGTAAAGTGATAATATGAGTTTAAATGTGAGTGAAACAAGGGTGTAAAGGTGGCAAAAAGTGTGGGCAAAAAGGTACATTTTATGGTCCTAACATCCCCCCCAACTTAAAATGTTGCATGTCCTTAGGCAAATTCACTCTGAGTTAGAATCTGAATACCGACTTTGAGCATGCAAGTTACTCAAGCAGTAGTTGTGGGAGGTGCTGTCTGTTGGAGCTATGAACCCTTGGACGCGTTGTAACCTTTGCCAAGCTATTTTTTTTGTCTTCTTAGGCAACTTATAATGGATTTGATATCTCTCTGCTGGCAACCAGAGGATAGGAAACTAAAACCGGTACCTTATCCAGCTTTCAACACATTGCTGAACACACTCGATGTAGTTAGGTACCCTGGAGATTGCCATCTCAAGATTAGTGGGGCTAAAAGGATTGTGTTCCTGTCTTTTCTTAGTAGATTGCTGCTAAAACATGTTATTTTCCTGTAGGGCAGCAATCTCTGTGGATCTGATGAAGTGTTGACAATCCTAAAGCACTGTTGTCTATAGTTGCTGAATGTGTTCAGTCATCCCTAGTTTGTTTAAAAACTGATAATACTCTGTAACAAAGGTGGCAACATTTTGTGGTTCTGGCCTTATCCAGAGAAGGCGATTATCCTCATTGTGCTTGGCATATAGGAAGTCATCCTGCCATATAATCTGATTGTTAAGGAAGGAGGTGAGTGCCCTAATCAGGATGTCACCGACAAGAGGGTTAAGGTTAAGTTGTCAGTTTTCAGGGATGGCCTCATTGTGAAAATATGCCTCACAGAGGAGGTGCTGATCCATAGCAGAGGCTTCTACAAAGGTTTTGACAAAATCTGCTGGATTTAATACTGCATGGTGTCTTCCTTCTTTGACTAATTTGATCTGAAACCATGTAAGTCATTCCATAAAGAACAAAGAGTAATTGTAGGATGGTTTTCTTGTAGCCAATAGATTTTGTGCCAAGTCAAATATCAGGAGAAATCTTCCTTTTAGCTCCTTATTCTGTTTCTTAAGGGCACGAGATTCCTGGCATGTTTTCTCCAAATGTTCCCAATTTGAGTAGATATGATTTATCCAGATCTGTCCGTGTTCCTGCAAGATTTTGGCCTGTGTAACAACAAACTCTTTCTTACATTTCTGTATTATTGCCTGCTCATCCCATGGTTGAGTTTGTGTTTTAGCGTTGCAAGTAATAGGCTGAGGTAGGGTCTGAGTGGCTTGTTCCACAAAGGTGTGGGTATTGATCTAGCTGGGAGGGGCAGATTCCTCAATAAGCATTGTTTGTACAACTTTATTAACAACAATAGGGGTTTTAGATTTGACATTTGTTGCAGGCCAGGGCTCAGTCTTAATTTTGGAGGGTCCTGCTGGTTCTTGTGTAACAACAAGGTGTTCTTCTTTGACTACAACAATTGAAGGTGTAGGGGGAGCTCCTGGCATTAGACTTTGAGTTACTTTGTAGCCTGCTTGATAGTAGATGTCCCCACATTGACTGCACATATATTCCTTACATGGGCTCTCTGTTTTAGTCCCCTCTGATATGGTTGCTATGCAAGATAGGGAGTACAAGTTAAGTTCCTTCTCATATGCTTCCTTTTCCATGGCTAGCTCTTGCTTGTAGGCTTCCAGTTCAGACCTTAGGAACTCATTTTCTTGTAATATAGAGGCCATTGTTGGTTCTGGTTGAGAAGTGACTGGTTCTTGTGTAGCAGTCACAACCTCACTAGCTGGTTCTTGTGGAGTAGCTACAAGATCGAAAGCTGATTCTTGTGTTTCAACTTCTTTATGTAAAGAAAGTAATGTTGCATCTCCTTGGGCATCTGATTCCTGTGTCTTAATAACAATATCATCAGCTGGTTCTTATGTTTCAGCTGTAGCTGGTTCTTGTGTGACAGCTATGGCTGGTTCTTGTGTTTCAGCCACTGAATGAGTAGCTGGTTCTTGTGTTTCAGTTACTAGGTTTGAAACGGATGATGTCGCAACATACTGGGCGTCTGGTTCTTGTGTTTTAGTGCCTGTGAGTGGAATAAGAAAAGATTCCGGCATTTGGGAGGTTAAAGGTGTACACGGTATTAGTCAGATGGGTTGGGGGTCTAGGGAAGTGGCAGTAGTGACTAAACTTGTTGAGGCCCTTGTTCATTTTCTTTGTAAAAAAGGTGGAAAGAAAGGAATTTTCTTTCGTTTATGTGGGGGATTTTCCTCAATGATGGGGCAGGGAGAATTGTCTGGTTCAAAATCATCACTAAGAATATGAAGGGCAGGAGTGGATGATTCTGGTAAAATGTGGGGTGGGCTTGGTATGGTAGGGGGGTTAATTGGGATAATTGGGTCTGTAGGTGGACTGTTAGGTATTTCTGGAGAATCTGGAGGGTTTTGTGGTTGCGGTTCCTGCAGATTTTCAGGAATTTCAGCAGCTTCTTGGGGATCTATGGGTGGATTGTTTAGTGGAGGGTTTTGTTGAGAAAAACCCTTTTGGATAAGAATTTGAACGAGACGGTGATGGGTGAGTGAAAGGGTGGGATCTTTAGCCTTTTTACAGTAGTGCGACATATTTTTAAGACAACCGAGCAAATAATAAGGAATGTTCACCAATCTATTATGCCGTAAATGAGACAACATGACAAAATCGTGCTGGTAGACTACCTGGTACTGGCCTTCATAGGTAAGGTAGTGTTTGAAGATTTTTTCAACTTCTAGCCATGGAGGTGGCAACGATCTGAGTCGGACACCCCGACCTTTAGGTTCAATTTGTTCCCCTGGCAAGAGGAAATCCTGCTGGGCGTTCAGAATGATATGTTTGTGGCTGAACATGTGAATACCATTGGTAGGGAGACCCAAACCTATGCTATATCCTCTTCTGTAACTAAAATATGAACCCCTTGAACAATGGAATGGTCTTCCTGGAGGTTTTGAGCAAATTGGAGAACTTGTTGTTGATCATACCACTGGAGTCTCTGAAAATAACCTAGCCATCCTGCCTGCAGAAAAATTTGATAGGCTACTAGATAGTGTTCTAATAGGGTTGTCATGGCGGGTTCATACCGTATAATAGAGCCTCCCATAGCTACCATCTCGGTAAAATACACCGTCAAAGAGTTGAGTAACAACTTCTGTGCAAAGTGAGTTTTTCGAGTGGAGGCTTGCAAATGGTGGTGAAACAAACGAAAGGATGGTAAATAGGAATGGCGGTGGTTAATACGTATGAAATGATGGTATAAAAGTTCGGTATTTCCTCCCCCCCCCCCTTTTAAGTGTGGCTCATAATGATTTTTCATGAGTGGTAATGATGAGTTGGAATATTCTCATTAACTATAACTTAATTGTATTTACATAAAATTTACATACCTCGCCTTTACTTTTTGATTCATACTTCAAACAAAATATAATGCATGTCCATAATAGTTCTGCAGTGGCTGTGGAAGAGAATTTTGATTTGTTAGATTGAATTGTATAAAGTATTTGTTGACTGGAAGGACAAAATGTAGTATAAGAGCGCAAAATCTTATTGACAGAGAATGTTGAAAAGTTGTTGTTTCAGCAACAGAAAAGAAGAGCGAAACAATTACTGGATGGTGTCGTTTCGTCAATGGAAACTGTGAAGAATTGTTGGACTATAGCATTTCAACAATGGGGAGAAGGCGAAAAGTTGCTGACAATGGTGTTTCAGCAAGGGGGGGAAATGGTGAAAGGTTGCTGATAGTTATGTTTCAGAAATGGGGAAAATGGTGAAAGGTTGCTGAACAGTGATGGGGGAAAATGGTGTGAGGTTGCTGACAGTGGTGTTTCAGCAATGGGGAAAGTCAAAAAGTTGCTGAACAATGGTGTTTCAGCAATGGGGAAAGTCAAAAAGTTGCTGAGCAGTGGTGTTTCAACAATAAAGAAAGAGAAAAGAGTTGCCGACAGTGGTGTTTGAGCAATGGGAAAGCTTGCCTCTTCTTGAAGTAGGATCGTCCTTTCTTAGTAGGCCTGTGCTTTGATCGGGAATCTGCAAAAATTGATTGTAACATGGTATTTCTTGACAGGGATTATTAGTAAATGAAATCTAATCTAATACTAAAGAAATTAACTTAAAAAGAATTAATTGCAATGAGGGGTAGGAGCCCCCTCTAAAAAGAGGCAATGAGAGTCTGCCACACATGTGGCCTTAAAATCTTATTTGGAGATAGGGTGCTGGTACAGATGGAGCCGATGACCATTTACAAGTAACGGTGTTTTAGAGTCATCGATTGTGAGGAGCCTTATTGTTCCATTGGGAAAAACAATGTCTACTTCGTAAGGTCCAAGCCATCTTGTACGTAGTTTCCCTTGAAATTCTTTGAACCGAGAGTCATACAGTAGGGCCCAATTACCTTTTTGG
>JZKD02S1997662.1:586324-620727 GCA_000966675.3 Picea glauca | reverse complement strand
AAATCCTAATGTGGAGAAAGAGTTTTCATCATTTACCTCTCCTTCAGGACCTGCCTGTTCTTCATGATGCAATTCTTCATTGTACTCATCCATGTTTTCTTTTGTCTGCTCCCCTACCACGCTTTCTCTATCCTCAATGTCTCCTGCTGGTTTCTGGACTGTCTCAGGACTCCAAACTTCTTTCCCCATCTCAAAGTTTGCTTGAAATGAAGGTTGGGATTTTGGTTTCTGAAAGTTTGGTCGTTGAGCAACAGATTCAGACTTTGATATAATCTCATTGATATAAGTCTTTCTTCCTCCTCTTCCTCTGCCCCTGCCACTTGTAGGGTCAGTGTCTTTGGGGTCTTCATGTCCTCTCATGAAATCTTTGTATTTGAAAAGTCATAAGTTCTTTTGAAATCGATAATTACCTTCCCCGGCAACGACGCCAAAATGTTGGTCACTATAATTTCTTAATTAACTAAACAATCAAGTGCTACATAAATTGTCAACCCAGGGAAGTCTGTTTATTTCAAAGGTAACCATGCACTATATATGCTCAATCTCAAAAGAAACCTAGAGTTGTAGTAAAGACATATTAATAACACTTTTCCTTGAACAAACTGAAGTTCTTACTTGAATTACAGGAAAGCAATCTACCTATTGCAGAGTTCAATGTTTAAAGAAATAATTGTCCAAAGAATCTTGGATTACATTAAAGAAATAACAGACTGGAAAAGAAATCCTTCAAGACACTGCAAAAGGAAAGACCAACTATTCTATAACTAGAGAACAAGACCCTATTCCCAAAGTAGGAATCTTCAACACCTATTTCCGATCACCACACTTTTATGAACTCATTGCTGATTGAAATGATTGACACACATTGAAGAGTAACTATCTCTAACAGAGAACAAGACCATATTTCCTAAGCAGGAAACTTCAACACCTGTTTCTAATTAGCACACTTTCACGAACTCATTAATGCACTGAAGGCTAACTATCTCTAACAGAGAACAGGACCCTAATTCCCAAGCAGGAATCTTCAACACCTGTCCCTGATTACCAAGCTTTCATAAATTCATCAAACATGATTGCTAACTAAGATGATTAACAGTTACCCAAGCATGAATCACATGAAAACAATGTAACATTCAGTAAAGCAGAGTTTCAACAAGACAGAGTTCAATAAAGTAGTGTTTCAGCAAAACAGAGTTAAATAAAGTAGTGTTTCAGCAAAACAAAATTTAATCAAGGCATAAACAGAAATCACACTAACACACTACAAATCTAACGAGTGAATCTTGTGAAGAAGGTGGGCCCTCCCTTCTCACAAGATTCCCCTGAAATGAAAGGAACTAGAAAGAAATGCTCAGAAAAATATTTTATTCATCTGTCAACTGTGTTACATTACAATCTGAAGTAAAACATGTCCCTCTCTGTAAATCCTTTCTTAGTATAAAAACAAAAGATCCTCTCGAATGGTGATTTCCTCTTATTTAAAGAGGAGGATCCCTTCGAGACATTTTAATCAACTAATTATAGGTGTACATCTGAGTCCTATTCTTAGTCAGATCGACTTTCTAAACTGGAATAGGATATCCTAGTCTCCCTTGAGTGAGGTGTTGAGTGAGGTGTTGCTGTTGCTGCTGGAGTAACAACTTCTTTATTTGTCTCTTGTCACTGCTATTGTATGCTGTTTCAGCATCGCAAATCGTGGGCTGTTTCAACGACATGATTTGCATTTTGACTGTTTCAACACCTCTCAGGCAACAATGATGGTTGATGCTAGCTCAAGGTGCGGTTGTTGTAGTCAATCTATGCGAGTTGCTATTTCAGCATCGTTGACCACGGACTGTGTAACAGCTTCTGTGTTTCATCATCGTTGACCACGAACTATGTAACAGTTTCTTCTGTGTTTCAACATCGTTGACCACAGACTGTGTAACAACTTCTTCTGTGTTTCAACATCATTGACCACAGACTGTGTAACAACTTCTTCTGTATGAGTTGTTGTTTCAGGCATAGGGTTTGCGTGCTTTAACTGTTTCAGCAACAAGCCTCAATGCTAATCTGCAGTTTGAACTATTTCATCACTTATACATTTCTGATCAATGGTTAAGTATGAGAGTAATGTAAAATTATATGCAAAACAGATTAAACATATAGTAAAGAGAAGAGACGTTGTATACCTTTGGAAAGATAGGGTAAAATGATAATATGAGTTTAAATGTGAGTGAAACAAGGGTGTAAAGGTGACAAAAAGTGTGGGCAAAAAGGTACATTGTATGGTCCTAACAACTAAGTATTTCAATGTAGAGTGATTAGTGGACATCTTAAAGTGTCCTCCCAATAAGTAGTGATGAAACTTTTGCAATGGATACACCATTGCTAATCCTTCTCATTCAGTGGTAGTGTAATTTATTTAAGCTGTTGAGAGCTTCCTGCTAGCAAAGGCTAACAGATGGTAAATATCTCCTGCTCATGATTGTGCTAACACTTCTCCTAATGCAATAGAATATGCATCGACATGCACATGAAATTCCTTACTCCAATATGGGAAAACCAAAATAGGCGCAATAACCATTATCCGTTTTAGTGTGTCAAATATCTACTGTCATTCTTCTGTCCAGTGAAACTAACAATATTTCTTCAAAATATTATCTATAGGTGTTGTGATCTATATATAGCCCTTAATGAACTTCTTGTAGTATCCAATATGTCCCAGCGCAGTGTGTAGCTGTCTGACTGAAGTAGGGGGGGTAGATCAAGAATAATGGCAATCTTAAGACTTCCTGTCCTCCCATATTATCTAAAACTTCATCGATAAACGGTGTAGGGAATGGGTCATGTAGACATGCATTTTTCAATTTCCTCAAGTTTACAAAGATTCTAATCTCTCCTATCTTCTTGTCTTGAACCAACATAAGGCTAATCCATTTTGACTCTTCAACATGTTCTATGATTCCTGTTTCCAACATTCTATCTAATTCAATCTTAACTTTCTCCTTATATTTGGGATTCAATCTGTAGGGTCTCTGCTTGATTGGTCCTTCATCTGGTTTTAGGGGAATCTTTATTTCTCCCATAGGTCCTTTAATGCCCTTCATATCAGTGAACTTGGTTGGAAACAAGTCCCGATATTCATGCAGTAATTCTATGATCTTATCAATAGTAGCATCATCCCAATAATCTCCAACGTTGGCAAGTTTAGGTGCTTTATGTTAGCACTAGGAGTCACCTTCATATTGCATGGAAGGCAAGCCCCGTACCCATCAAGTTATATGTGAATGAAGGAGTGTTTTAAAGGGTCAAATGGGAAATGACTCAAATGGTAATGTTCTAGCTCAGACAACAGGGATAGCATGCACCAACATTTAAGGTCTTGGCTAAATTCTACCTGTAGTTTGGGAGTAAGTATGAATAGAGGAAATACTTGAGTGAGAGGAGTGTAGGGACTTCTGCAAACATCAGGTCTATAAAATTCTAAGGAAGAAAGTTTATAATCACAAGATCTTCTTGACATTAGAAATCAAATAAGCTAAATAAACATATGATAATATAATGATCAAACATCCACCATAACATCACCACAATAATTCATGTGAATCATTCAAAGCATGAACATTTAGCATCAGAAGAAAATAGATTGGAAGAGAAGATGATTTCTATTAGCCAAAAAGTCTTAAGTCCAGTACATCACTAGATCATAGTCACTTCATCAAAATATTACTAGTCAAAGGGAGCCTTGCTCAACCATCCGAACCTACTAAAGCAATTGATCTATCTATTTATAACAAGAAATGGAGGCAACAACTGGAGGTACGAGTTGTCCTGTTTCCCTTGAAAATCTCTAAACATTTATTTTCTCTAACAACTAGAATAACAACCTATGCTATAAAATATGGAAATGCTCGTGACTAATCCAATCATGCTTCTAACTGCTTTGATCCTCTTTTCCTGCTCAGCTCCTATTTTTCCATGTGTCGCTTTGGAGCCTGTAGTTGTCTTCAAAATGCCAACTACTACTTCTGTAACTTTATCCATCATCAACTTATCCAAAAAGATGTTGGCCTAATCCCCCTAGATTCCTGGTGTTTGCTGGCAATTTCCTTGGGTAGCAACTCTAGGTAGCGCACCATAAAACAGAATAAGGAGAGAAGGTAGTGCCACGGTGCTACATATATGCACCAACATTGGTCCTCTATTGAAATATTGGGTAGCGCCTGTAGGTAGCGCCCCTGTGTTGTGCTTGTGTGTAAACCTACTCCCTGCCAAATATTACGTAGTGCCCAAGGGTAGCGCCACTGTGTTGCACCCGTATGTCGATTCTATTCTCTGTGGAATATTACGTAGCGCCTTTACGTAGCATCACTTATTCTAGATATCTTACAACTTAGGGTATCATTTCCAAAACACAACGCCTTTCAATATTGAATGTGTACAGAGTAGTGTGTGTCCTTTCATGATGACATAACCATTTTACTTAGGTACCTTGACCATACCATAGGTAATTTCTTTTACCACTGGGTGAATATATCACTTGGAAAAACTCAAAATCCATATAGCTAAATGCCTAGAAGCTTGTATAGATGGCATGACTAGTATGTGCATATCAATTAACCCTCCCAAAAAGGAAAAATTCTAAGAAATGGGGCTTACCATTACCAACTATTTTTTCATTTTAACACTTAGCCTCACACTCTTTCTGGTATAAAGAGGATCTTCAATTAGCACAACAGACTTCTTTTTCCTAGCATTGACCGACTTCTTCTATGCAACTGTGCTCTCCTTAGTTGTTGGTTTATCATCCTCAATGGCAGCTTCAACCAACACCCGTAGATTCCTTTTGGATACCTCATCCTGAAAGTGTTTTAGCTCTGCCTTTAACTTCCTGTTCTGAGACTGAAAGCCTCTGTTCTATCTGTAAATATTCTTCAGCTGTTTATGAAGGGGCAGAGCCTTTCTTGCTGCAAACCTTTCCAAGTCAAGGGTATGATTGTAGCCATCCATGAGCTCTTCCATTTGAGCCAAGTGAACCTTGTCTTCTTCTTTAAGACGATCTATTTCTTTCCTTTCATCTCTAATCTACTTGATAAGCCTTTTGTAGGTCTGACTGTCAGGAGGGACAGTGGCATGCTCAGTCTTAATAGGCTTTCCCTTAGACTTCTCTTCCTCCTGCATGGGAAGTGTTTTGTCCACATCATCAGGTTTCTTAGTGGCCTTACTTTTACCCTTCTTTCTCTGCACAGTGGTTTCTTCATTTCTCTCCAAAGGTGTTTTAGTACCTTTACCTTTATCTACAAGGGATTATTGGTTTCTTTCGACAGGCTTCTCAATGCCTTTCTTAGAGGTCTCATATCTATTCTCCAAAGGTCCTTTAGCACCTTTACCCTTCTTCTTTTGTACAAGGGTTTCTAATTTCTCCTCTACAAGATTTTCAATATTCTTCCCCTTCTTCTTTTGAATAGGGATCTATGGTAAGGACTTCTCTCTATGATCCTCCTTAGGAATTGATGACCTTGTGAAAGGTCTTTTACCTTTGATTTCGACTCCTGGAGGAGAAGGGGAAAGTAAAAGCTTCTTCACTCTCTTAGATGTAGCTTTGGTAGCAGGAGGCACCTTTTCTAACCCTAGTGGGGGAGGTGGATATTCTGTAGCTTGAAAGTGTTATTAGAGAATACCTCAGAGATTTTGAAAGGACTGACCCATAAAGCTTAAAATTTACCATGCTTGCCTTTATCTTGTCTCGATGCATCCCACTTGAGCACCAGATCACCCAGTTGAAAATCCTCTTTGTTCACCTTCTTGTCGAATGCATGGTTGATCTTCAATTGATGATCATATGCCTTATCTACAAGCCATTTCCGAGTCTCCTGCACTTCAACCAACTGCTGAATCCTCCTGATCATATGATCTAGCTCCCCTTGATAATCCTGGAAGAATTTCAGCATAGGTAATGCAAGTTGACAAGGAAAAACTGCCTCAACTCCATATACTAGCTGGAAAGGGGAAAGTCCCAAGGATATTTTCACTGTCACTCTGTCATTCCATAGAGACAATTTGAGTTTTGAATCCGATGCCTTTTTGTTATCCTCTAACATCTTTTTAATAATATTTATAATGCTTTTGTTCGAGGATTATGCAATCCCATTTCCCTGCAGATAGTAAGGGGTGGAATTACTCAAAGTGATCCCAAACTGTTCACATAACTGAATTAATGGTTCAACCTTGAATGCTGCAACATTATTAGTAATTATTTTGTCAGGACACCCGAACCTTACTATGATGTCTTCTAGGAAACCAATGATCACTTTATGTGAAGTGTTCCTTGTGGGAATACCTTCGATCCATTTAGTAAAATAATCCATAGCATTCAAGATCCATCTATGTTGACCGCTGGAAGCGGGATGGATTTCCCCGATAAAATCCAAGCCCCACTACTGGAATGGTCCTGAGGCTGCCACATGCTTCAATGGAAAAGACTTAAGATGCTATTTTACGGACAATTTTTGACACTTAGCACAGGCCTTGATGTTAGCACAAACATCCGTGAACAAATTTGGCCAGAAGTACGCAACACTGAGGATCTTGTATGCCGTGGTTCTCCAATAATGATGCCCCCCACATAAAATGCCATGAAAATCAAACATAATCTTTTGGGCTTCTTGGGGATCTAGGCATCTCAAAAGAAATCCTAATGAATCCTTCCAATACAAAATTTAATCAACAAGGCAGTACTTTATTGATTTAATTTTTAAGGCCCTCACCTTGTTTATTTCCATACCACTTGGGGGCCATAAATTTTACAGAAAAAATATAATGTCTTTGTACCAGCTGCAATATTCCAATGTAGAAATGACTTGAGGGCCTTTATCATTCATCTCAGCCTTCTGATCTTTTGAACATGAGTGAATGAAATTCACCCCTAGTGATGAGCAATTTGATTCAGCCAAGAGCTTGGCCAAACCCTGGCCTTTTACCAATTTTGTGGGCCTAATATTTAAATCAAATTCAAGTAGTTTAGAAATCCAATTTCTTCTTTTTCTGTCTATATCAGGCTGAATAATAATTTATTTTACATAAGCTAATGGGACATAAGAAATAACTCTTGAATGAAGAACATAAACTCTGAAGGACTTAAGAGCTTTAACTAATGCATAAGCTTGTTTGTCCATAATGTCATGCTTTAGTTCTACATCTCTCAATGCCCTACTGAAAAAGGCAATGGTCTTCTCTAAGCCTTCAACATTCTTTTGCAATAGGACTGCTGCTACTATATCAAAAGAGGTAAAAGAAAAAATAAGAAATTCCTTAGAGTAGTCAGGGCTGAAAAGAACCAAGGCTTCTATCAAGGCTTTCTTTATTTGATCAAAAGAATCACGGGCCTCAATAGTACATTTTATTTCACTATCCTTACTCAACATGGCTGTGATATACTTAACTAACTCAACAAAATTTGACACAAATCTTCTCAAAAAGTTGATTTTTCCCAAAAAAGATTGTACCTCTTTTTTTAGATCTAGGGAGTGACAAAGTTTGTATGGCCTCAAACCTGTTGGAAACAATCCTTACTCCTTCAGCTGATACAATATGCCCCAATAAGTTTCCTTCTTTCATGGAAAACAATGATTTTTTCGGATTCAAAGAGAGGCCAAATTTTTTGCATTTCAAGAAAACCTTTCTTAAATGATCACAATGTTCCTTATCAGTTTGAGAATACACAGTTATGTTGTCCAAATAGATAAGAACAAATTTATCCTTTTCTCCAATAAATGCTATGTTCATAGCTCACTGAAAAGTTGCCCCTGTGTTCATCAAACCAAAGGGCATCTTGGTGTACATAAATGTCCCCCAGGGAGTGGTGAAGGTCGTCTTCTCCCTGTCTTCTGAAAAAAAAGATACCTGATTGTATCTAGAGAATCCATCGACCATAGACATCCTGGCTGATTCTGTTACCTTCTGTAATATATGCTCCATCTTGGGTAAAGGATAATTATCCTTCTTTGAGCTTCTGTTCAGATTTTCGAAATCAACACAAAGTCTGATTTCCCCATTCGTTTTTCTTACTAGGATGAAATTGGCTACCCATTTAGAATACCTCAAAGGAATGATAATGTTTGCATCTAAAATCTTCTTAACTTCTTTCTTCATGACAGGCAACAACATAGGATTGATTTGCCTCAACTTTTGCCTGAAAGGTTTGGTTTTTTATTTTAATGGGATCTTGTGCTCTATTATGCTTGTGTTATAAGTTCTGAGATCTTCATAAGTCCAAGTGAATACATCAAAAAATTATTTCAACAACTTAGTGTATTCTTCCCTTTGTGTTTCTGATAGGATGCTTGACAGTTTGACATATTTTGGATCCTTTTCAATGCCCACATTGCACTCGGTGATATCAACATCATCAGTGGATACCTTCCCTTTCAATGCCACATCATTCCCATCAAATAATATTTCCAAAGGAACTAGTCCCCTTGGTATATGATTGCTAGACAGTTGAAGAATATGATGATTAGAATTTTTATAGAGGAAAACATCAGCATGAGGAGTGATTTCTAGATCATGATCCCGATTAATGTGCAATGCAAAAAATTCATCAATAGTCTCAAGAAAATTTTTAAGTTCTAAATCATCTTCGAACACCTTCCAATATTTTACATTGTCCGGTATAGAAGGCTTGCATTTGACTTCTACATCATACTTGATTTTTGATGGTATAGGAATTCTAAAGTTGCTTGTTGATACGACCAAAGAATCAACCACAATATTCTCTTCTCTAGGAATAAATGATATATTAAAAGCAGAGAAAAAACTGTCCACTAAATCCCATACTTCATTTCTGTAAGATCTAAGCCTAGGATTCTTTGTTTGATAAAGATTTTTAATCTGATGGACTATCAATTCAACATCCACAAATACTAACAACTCCTCTATCCCCATGTCTTTTGCTGCCCTCAAACCCAAGACAAGAGCCTCATACTCTGCCACATTATTAGTAGTCTCAAATTCTAGTTTACATGACAAATATATAGTTTCTTGAGTTGGTGAGACAAAGATCAACCTAGCACCAACACCTTCCTTGGAAGAGGCTCCATCAAAGAACATCTTCTAGACAAAAGTAGTTAGAGGAGGCTCTTTGGAAAATTTGATGGACTTTTTTCTGATTTCTAAAAGATCTTCTGGGGCATCGGTTAGCTGCAAAATACTAGATCCCAGATATGTATTGAAAGAAAAAACAGGGTGATTGGTGGGGTTTGCTTCATCACTAATGATGTAAGCCAATTGATCTTCCCTGTAAATTCTTCTATGATCTCCCCCAAAAATAGGAATAGTAGCATAAGAGAGATCCATCTGCAAGGTTCCCCCGAGTCTTTTTATCCAGGATCTTGACAAGAGCATACCAAACTTGGGGGGAACATCAACAACTATGATATCCATAAGTATACTCTTCATGAGCAGCTGAAATAAGGTCACCACTATATCCTTAATGACTCGAAGACATTTTACTTTTCTGGATTCAAAAGAATATAAGTCATGATATGTCTTTGTGATTTCTAACCCAAGTTCATCCATAACAAATTTTGGCATAAGATTGTGGGATGCCCATGAATCCACGAGACAATTGTGTAGCACCTTATCATGCATATTCAGTGAAGTATAGAAAGGTGGGGATGAGTCATCTCTATCTTCTATCAAAGGACCTAAAATCACTGCTAGTTTTTTATCTCGCATATTTATGGAATCAATGGCATTTGGAGATGTTTCTGGCTGTATCATTTTGGATAAATACTTTTTATCAATTCCAAAAAAGGTGTAGGAATCTTTATTTTCTGGATCTCATTCCCAAAACTGAAGGCAAGGTAAGGCTTCAAAATATATTTGGTTTCAAGAGGAGGATTTTTGATTAGAAGTTGTGGGTTTTGAGAGTCTTTTTCCTTGCTTCTCACTGTCACAGCATTGGTAGAATCTTCTTTTTTCATAGGTTGATTAGGGGCATCAGTTTTTTCTTCATTCTTCTTGGATCTCAGATTATATCTATTAGGATTTTGCTTTGCTTTCTCTCCCTTTCTTAACTCATTGATTTTGAATGTCCATTAAATATTTCTCATAAGAGGATTGAGTCAAGTGTGGGGATGGGGATGTATCACCTATGTAGTGAATCTCAGGATCTGCTTCTACCTCCTCTTCTTCTTCATCAACCACCAAATTATTTTGCAAAGGAGCTTGTATCCTTTGATCATCTCTCTCTCTGTTTCTAGGATCCCTAGGAAAGATTTGGGGAGCATTATTTGGTCTCCTGTAGTTACCTCTGTTATCATTGTTTTGAGAATTTCTATATGTCTGTTTCCCTTCTGATTTTAATTTCTCAATTTCAGTGGAGAGAGATTTTACTATTTTGGTCAGCTCATCTACTTGAGAATGGAAAACAGAGGAATAATAAGTTGAAGCTTTAGCTTTGTTTTTTCTCCTATCCCTATCATATTTCTACCTCTAAGGCAACATCTTGCATATGAACCAAAGAAGGTGACCTTCTTTCTCTCAAAAGGAGGCATAATTCAGAATCAAAAGCACTGGCATAAGTGATTTTTTCCATGGTTTCAGTGGGTTTGATCTCATTAGGTATATTCTTGTACATTTTGTTAAATCTTTTAGAAAATTCTGAGACAAACTCTCCTTCTTTCCTTTTCAAAGATCCGAATTCGGTGATGTAGTACAAAAAGTCCTTTTGGTCAGCCCAATGCCTCAAGAAGGATTCATCCAATGACTCAATACCAGTAATGGATCCAGGGGCCAGACCCCTGAACCACTTCATAGCCTCACCAAATAGGCTTTGGATGAAAACCCTGATCCAAACATCTTCATTTTCAATATTTTGGTTATCTACATAGTTGTAGAAAGCAACAAGATGTTCCTCAACTGTTACATCTTCTTCTCCCGTAAACTTAGGCATGTATTTCAAATAATCTCTAGGGGGAAAGAGAATTCAATGGATGAGGTAAAAGTAGAGGATCATATCTTGCAGCCACTGTGGCATCCATCCTATTAGCAGGGGGGTTAACAACTTCCATTTGGTTTTGGATTCTTGGTGAACAAGAAGGAGAAGGAGACTTAACTGTATGTAGAGTAAGAGAGGAAAGAACAAATGAAGGGGGGGTTTCAGTTTTCACAATAAGAGGACGAGTTTTTGAAGAGGATGGTATGATCCGTGAGGGATATGAAGTTCCTACTTCTTTGGAAGCAAAATTTTTAACAAAAAGAGGTGTAGCAAAACCTAAAGTAGGGAAATATTCAAAAATATCAAGACTGAAACACTTCTCAATATCAGGGGAAGAAAATATATCAATGTTTTCATCTTTCAATTCAGTATCAAAGGAAGAGTATTCAACATGAAACTCTTCAAAATCAAGCTTTTTAGATACTTCAACAGAAGATAAAGGAAGCTTACTTAATAAAACAACTGGAGTATTAAGAGTATAATCAGGCAACTGACCATAAGCACTTGTAGTAGTGGCAGACAAACTTTTTTGGGAAGCTTTTCCCTTCTTGATTATCTTCTCTGGGTCAGCCTTAGGTGGTACCAAAGGTAGTTATGGATTCAATCTCGTATGTCTGCCTTTAGGTGCCATAGCTGAAACAATGGAGTCGCCAGGTGCAGTCTACAATATTCGAAATACTAATTTCTAATGCACCTTTAGAACTAGAATAATGTGTCATTTTAATCCCAGGGAAAAGTATTCAAATTGTCCCCGACAATGGTGCCAAGAATGTTAGCACTAGGAGTCACCTTTAGATTTCATGGAAGGCAAGCCCAGTACCCATGAAGCTATATGTGAATGAAAGAGTTTTTTAAAGGGTCAAATGGGGAAGGACTCAAATGGTAATGTTCTAACTCAGACAATAGGGCTAGCATGCACCAACATTTAAGGTCTTGGCTAACTTCTACCAGTAGTTTGGGAGTAAGTATGAACATAGGGAAGACTTGAGTGGGCAGAGTGCAGGGACTACTGCAAACATCAGGTCTACAAAAGTCTAAGGAATAAAGTTTCTAATCACAAGATCTTCTTGACATAAAAAACTAAAGAAGCTAAATAAACACATGATAATATAATTATCAAACATCCACCATAAAATCACCACAATAATTCATGTGAATCATTCAAAGCATGAAAATTTAGCATTAGAAGCAAATAGACTGAAAGATAAGCTGATTTCTATTAGCCAAAAAGTCTTAAGTCCAGTACATCACTAGATCATAGTCACTTCATCAAAATATTACTAGTCAAAGGGAGCCTTGCTCAACCGTCCGAACCTACTAAAGCAATTGATCTATCTATTTATAAAAAGAAATGGAGGCAACAACTGGAGGTACGAGTTGTCTTGTTTCCCTTGAAAATCTCTAAACATTTATTTGTTCTAACAACTAGAATAACAACCTATGCTATAAAACAGGGAAATGCTAGTGACTAATCCAATCATGCTTCTAACTGCTTTGATCCTCTTTTGTTGTTCAAATCCTATTTTTCCATGTGTCCCTTTGGAGCCTGTAGTTGTCTTCAAAATTCCAACTGCTACTTCTATAAATCTCTCCTTCATCAACTTATCCAAAAAGTTGTTGGCCTAGTCCTCCTAGATTTCTGGTGTTTGCTGGAAATTTCCTTGGGTAACAACTCTGGGTAGTTGTTATAACCCTAATTTTCACCAAACATACTTACCTGACATCAGACCATCCCATATGCCTTCTTTTCCAAGCCATTACTGAAAAAATCTGGTGAAAAAACCCTCTTTATAAAGGCCCACATGCCCTACTCCATTACTGCAAGGGTGTACATGCTAGTTGCTCCAATACAAACCGCTTGTACCTACAAAAACATGGAAAAAGGAAAGTTGCTGAAAAAACACATAGATTTGGGTAAGTTAACTAAACCTTTAGGCCATGCATGGCCAGTCATTCGACCAAATACCTATCTCCTTCTAGCCTATAAAAGAAGGGGTAAGGGTCCCATTTGAAAGGAGGAAAATCATAGTAAAGAGACTATACCCAATTGAGAATTCCCCTTGTCCCAACCTTTAGCCATCCTTGTGCAAAGAGAAGTATAGAGAAAAGCAGTTGGAGGATAGTTGAAGAAGATCCCAGGACCAGTTTCGTGGAGAAGTGGCTGGCTTCATCATTGTAAGTTTCTTTAGTGAAGTTAATAATAAAGAAGTACTTTTCCCGTCCCACCATATGAGGTTTTCATTGTTTATTGCGTACATGTTGATTAAATCTCTAACCCATTAATTCGTAGACAAAATTCATGTGGAGTTCTTTGTTTGTCTTTTGTGAATGCAGGTCAGCCTTGGGAGGAGAGTTGCAGTCAAAGAGCGACCAAGTGTGAAGAAGGATCGATATCAAACACTGGAAATAAGGTATGTTCACTTGATATTCTTAACTGTGTATTTGCTTAAGAATAATGGGGTTTAGTTCTGGGATGATGGTAAAAAGTAGGAATCTTTAGGTCTTTTCTGCATGCATGATAAAACCCTAAGTGCAAGTTCGTAGGAGGGATTCCCACCCACAACAGAATTGGTGACCATACTGTGGATCTCTCGGGTTTTCTGGGGATACTGTTTTGGTAGTTTTAGATTGGTTTCATCACCTTTTTTTTCTGAGTTTCTGCAAGAGTCTGAGCTAGTAGGGATTTTGGTCTTCCATACTAGTATTCCCTGCTTTCTTTGCTTGGATGCTTTTTATTTTATGAAAGTCACAGAGGTACACATGGCCTATATAAGGCCTACATGCGTGTACCCGCGCCCTACCTTCACACATCCCGCATGACCACGCTAGCTGATGAAGTGTCAGTTGCGTGTCTGAGTTCATTTTTTTTTTTTTTTTATAGAGGCAGTCATCCTCTCCCCTGTCAGAAGTGATCCTTCTCAGGGGTTTTATGGATCTCATTCTGGTCTCTGTTTTTGCAGTTAGTAGCTTAGGTACCACCTCAGATTGGTTTTGTTCTATGAAATTTTCCTTGAATTGTTTTTTCTTTTCTGTCAAAGTAAGTTTCTGAATCTTCAAGGGACTCTGGTTCTCAATACCAGTAGTCTCTGCTAGTGTTTGATTGCTTGTTTTTTTCATTTTTTTTGAAGAATTGTAGAGGTACACGCGACTTTTATAAGGCCTACATGTGTGTACATGTGGATTGTATAAGGCCTTCATGCATGTACACACGCTCTGACCTTACACAGCTCGCGTGCACACGCTGACTATTGAATTGTCAGCAACATGCCTGTTGAGAAAATTTTTGTTTAAGGAGAGGCAGACATCCTCTTCCTTATCAAGAGTTATACCTCTCAGGAATTTCCTTAATTTAATATTGGTCTCTGTCATAGTAGTTTTATCCTAGGTTGAATTCCAGCATAGCTTGCTTTTTCATTGAAATATTTCTTGTGTTTCCTAGCTTTTTAAACTTATTTTTAGCTTGAAATTTTAAGAAAAATGAGTTGCATTTTGAAAAAAAAATCCCCCTCATGGCCGGGGGGGCCATGAATCATGCATTCATCAGTTTCTTTTAGAATCTTTTGTTATTTATGATTTGATTGGAAGAAAATAAAAAAAAAACTTAGTTTGTTAGATCTCTTTCTTTCCTGGCATTTTTTTGCATTGTTATTTGAAAAAGAAAAGAAATTAGCATAGTGTTGTGTTTTCTTATCATCTTAAAATCATTTAAAAAAAAGAAAAAAGAAAAAAGAAAAAAAAGAAATATAATCATTCTTTGCCAGTGTTCATATAAGTTTCATCATTTTTCGCAAGGGTCTTAACACCATCAGTTGCACTACTGTACCCTTTTGAGTAAATCAAGCCAGTAAAAAGAATGCTAATTAAAATTTATTATACTTTATGTTTGTAGGGTCCATCAAGTAGATTAGGCTAGAGCCTTGATTTAGGTTGGAGAGGAAACTCTTCAAGGCTATAAAACAAACATATGAGTCTCTGCTAAGGAGTGTAGAAGTTCAGTAATGTGAAAATTACCTGGGACCCCCATCTAACATAGGGGCTAAACACGAGGTTGCATGCAGAAAGGTAGCAGAGATAACCCCTCCAAAGCCGGACCAAACATAGTGGGGAACACATATAGAAGACTTGTCTTGGGATTCTATTGATCGCATTTGCCACAGAGCTTCGTGGGTCTCAAATCTGTTCGAGGTCCTTAGTTGTCTTTCAGAACAATTTCTTTCGATACCCTTGATAGGTTTCAGGCTTGATACCCTGCTCATTGCAGTCCACCCGACTATCAACTGTACTTGCCTAGTGATTGTTCACGAGCTGGCAACCTAGTTGCCTTTATTTTAGGGACTTACACAGGTGACTACATGGGTATACCACAGTACCTAGGGTAGAAATTAGGCCATGCTTTGCAGAGTATACCCAGAGGGTTCTTCCATATTCGAGTTGCACTTGCACCGGTAAGTTTCTCTAGTGTTGGTTGGTGTAACTGTTCTTCCAACTAGTTAGTCGTTTGCTTGATTTTGCTTTAGGAGTTTTTCTAGTGTGTGCTCTATGCTCCCTAGTTTTCCATAGTGAGTTAGTCATTCATTGCTTTGGGTCTCTGACCTAGGGTGGTAGACCACCCACTCCACCGATCATGAGGACTTTTTGGTCTTCCGCTTAGAAACGTGGAGACGCCTCTTTATAGGAGTTGTTTTGATGCCACTGGTTCACCAGAGTTAGAGTGAGACTTTTACGAATTTGAACGATCCTGCAAGGGCATAACCTATGCATAAGATATTCATGGATAAGGTTACTGATGATACCAACCAAGGAAGCCCTTCGCAAGGGGATCATTGTGCTTTTCCTTTCTTCGAAAACGTTGGTGTCCCTTTGATGGACACTCTATACATTCCTGGGTTGAATGTTGGACTACTGGTTTCATAGGGTACCATTCCAAATGTCCTGAATGCTCTTGACACTTCTCAGTTAAGAACCTTAAGTCATGGGAACCTTTTTGATGTTTCTTTGTTAGTAAAATCTTCTCCTCCTCCTTCTCCCACCTCTGGTGAAAGTACAGTTACTAGTAACCAGAAGTCTAAAGGAGATAGAAAGAGGAAGAATATGAAGAAGAAATCAACAACCTCTGCGAGTCATGTTGGAGATAGGTTGAAAACCTCTGCAAGTTACGTTGAAGACCAACACCCAACCTCTACAAGTTATGCTAGGGGCAAGCACCCACCCTCTGTAAGTCATGCCGAGGGAAAAAGTCCAGTCCCTGCTAGTCATACTGGCAATAGGCTTGTAGCCTTTGCGAGTCATGTTATCGACCCATCACCAACCTCTGCAAGTCATTTTGGAGATGTGAAACCAACCACTGCTAGTCATGCTGGGGTCATTAATTCTGTTTAGAAACCTAGACGAATAGGACGTAAGCCTAAGTTCCCTAGTAAGATTTGCAAGGGAGGTCACCTTACTCATTTGTTCTCTGGCATTCCAGAGGTACAAAGATTGTGATCCATGTCTACAAGCTCTTATGATTCTGAGTCTTTTGAGGTTTCCTTGCAGTCTATTCAACCATTGGTTTAGAAAGTGGTCACGTTGATGTAGTCATCGGCTGATCCTAATCCTCGTTTGGGGGGTGAGGTGCCTTTAGACCTTGTAGTCTCTTAGCCTATTCATCCATTGGTTGAGAAAGTGGTCATGCCGATGCAGTTATAGGCTAATCCCACTCCTATTTTGGGGGGTGAGGTGACTTTAGACCATGTAGTCTTGCAACCTATTCAGCCATTGGTTGCAAAAGTGGTCATGCCGATGCAATCATCGGATGATCCCACTCTTCTTTTGGGGAGTGATGTGTCTACCGACTATGTTTTTAGCATTTCCAGTTCAGTATTTTCAGAACAAGGGGGCATTCCGATCGCTCCGAGCACACCCCCTCCAAGCCCTAGGATGGTTTCCTTTGATCGGAATGACCTTGTTGAGCCTCATCTTCCTTCCTCCACACCCTTTCAAATAAGGGTTGAAGTTAATTCAACAAACATTTATCGATGTATTGTCGATGAAGGAGCCTATGCAAGTATTTTATACTCCTAAGTTTGGAAAGTATTGGGTTCTCCCAAGATTGTGTCTACTTCACATGAGTTGTTGGCTTTTGACAGACCTCCTAGTGAATATTTGGGCGTTCTTCCTCAGTTTCCTATCTCTTTAGGTGGGAATATTTTCCGTGTCGATGTTATAGTGGTGCAAGGCCTGTTAGATTTCAATATGCTTCTCGGGAATGATTATGTATATGCTATGAACGCTGTGGTATCTACGCTCTTTCGGGTGATGCACTTCCCTCACAATGGAAGAATTGTCACTATTGACCAACTGACATCTGATAATCACCATCCTAATTCAATGTTAGTTCAAGCTGCCCCTTTATATGTTCCTAGTGTTCATGTAGAATCCACCCCACCACGGGTTAATTATGTGGCATCTTATCCTCTATGTTCAATTTCTTATGAGCAGGAACCTATGCAATCATGTTTTCCTTCTCGAGACTTGGAATCAACAATTGATCCATTAGTGTATCCAATGGCGGCATGGGATCCCTTGCTTCCCCCTCTTGGTCCAAGTGGGCTTGAGTATCCTTATGAGTCTGATCTCGTTGTTAGTATATCCTCAAGCCCTCGTGATCATGATTCTTCGTTGATAGACTTCGCCAGTCCTGGTTAGAACCTCCATCATCATATGTAGTATGGTTAGCTTACTTCACCCTTTGGGACTGTCGACCCTCATTTTCATGATTTCTCATATTTTGAATTTCCTTCAGATGAGGCTATCCTTGAATCCATGACTACAATTTCCATACCGTAGGAGGAATTACACCATGGATTGTGTTTTCTTCCTTTTTGGGAGACTTCCCAAGTTGATTATCGAAGAGACTCTTGGTCTGAGCCTAGTAGTAGGCTTTACCTGGACCAGTTTCATACATGAGTTGTAGCCCCCACTGGTCTTCTCTTAAGCCCTTTTCAGACCCCCTAAACATTAAAATATTTCCGAGTGATCTTATGGCCTTTCATGCTCGTTAAACTGAAATTTGAAGTAACATCTATCCGACGGTAGTTTACCCCTTTTTTAGTTTGGACGGTCAACTATATGAACAAAGGTATACTCTAGAGTCTTCGGATCTCTAGAAGAGTATTCTCAGGTATAATTTTAACCCTTTTTTGGGCCTGAGGGACTAAATTTACGAAAAAGGAACCCCCACGGAGTCCATAGTTAAGCTCTTTTCAGACTCCCTAAAATTGAAAAGATTGCTGAGTGACCTTATTCTTTCACACTCGTTAAAATGGTCCAAAAGAACATTCCTGACGGAGTCCATAGTTAATCTTTTTTCAGACTCCTTAAAAATGAAAAAATCACTGAGTGATCTTGTATTTATCACACTCGTTAAAATGGTTTTGAATAGACGTCCTGTTAGTGCTAGTTTACCCATTTTTCGAACTGACTAGACTACCTTCGAAAGAGGTACCCCATTGGAGTCTCCTTTTACGTTTTTCAGACTCGCTAAATATGAAAAACCACCAAGCTTACCTTCTCTGGGCTCGTTAAACTTACATCGAAGGATGTTACCATTGTGTGTTTTGTTAACCGCGTTTTCATACCTGCGTCTTTGTTTGGTCTAATGCTGACTCCATGTTTCTCTCAACTAAACCATCTGAAGCATGCCTTATACACAATCCCTGTAGCACTTTGCCTCTGCGTCTTGTCACCTTTGTCCCCAAGAGGGATTTTTCCCGAGTGTCCTTAATTTGAACATCAGTATTGTCCTTGTGCCTCAAACTCATATGTTTGCGACACTCATCCCTCCTTTGTAACGTAACATTCTTTTATTCTTTTTCCAAAATTATTGAAAAAGACAAAAAAATCAAATATAACCCAAAAAGAGGAAGGGAAAGGTATTTTCTTTGTATTGGCAGCACAATCAGTCGCCCTTGGATAAAGAACATCCTTCTATTTGTTCGTTAAGATATGGGATTTAATACGACCTTAGGAAGCTGTTCCCACTACATTGAGCTGTGTCCTCCTCCATTTGGTTGTTCTTTGAAACATATGGAGAGTTTGCGTTACCTCCTGCCTCGTGAACTTATGTTAATGCCATACTGCCTGAGTCTCATCATTTGTCGTGCTATTGTCCAAGGGAAGTTTTTCCAAGCTTGATTTTGCCCCTCTGTAGTTTGTCTCTTTCCCTCATGCTCGACCATCCCGAAAGTCCAATCTAGTCTTTGTTCGAAATCAATGAAGCCTTCAGTCTGATCATCAAGTTTCTCTAGTCCATGATCGACGAGCCGTCAAAGACCTCTGGGTAGTGAATTCGTACACTCATATTACACTCCTACCCTAGTTTTGAAGATTTTTAAGTTGTTGCTCGAGCTCTGAAGACCTCATCTCTAGCCATCAGGCCTTATCAGCGTCTAGAAAATGGATACTATATGTGTATACATTTTTGATTTTGAGATGTAGATCCGCTGTGTATTGCTAGTGGCTACACTTTATATAGTTATATGACATGGATCTACAATGTATTTGATTGGTATCCATGATTTTATTTCATTCCGATCATGGGTATGCTCGCCTCAGTGAGACAATTGTTATTTTGCAGATGGCACCTCCCAAATTCTGGTCCCTCGGCTCACCGTTTTGGTACGTTGATAAAGATTGGTAACGTATTTTGGACATTAGATGCTCTTCTGACCTCACACATTAGGGGGCATCTGTTATAATCCTAATTTGCACTAAACATACTTACCTGACATCAGGCCATCCCATATTCCTTCTTTTCCAAGCTAGTACTGGAAAACTCTGGTTAAAAAACCCTCTTTATAAAGGCTCACGTGCCCTGCTCCATTAATGAAAGTGTGTACATGCTAGTTGCTCCATTAATGAAAGCGTGTACATGCTAGTTTCTCTAATACAGCTTGTGTGTACCTACAAAAACATGGAAAAAGGAAATTTTCTGACATAACACATAGCTTTGGGTAAGTTAACTAAACCTTTAGACCATGCATGGTCGGTCATTCGACCAAATACCTAGCTCCTTCTAGCATATAAAAGAAGGGGTAAGGGTCCCATTTGAAAGGAGGAAAATCATAGTAAAGAGACTATACCCAATTGAGCATTCCCCTTGTGCCAACCTTTAGCCATCCTTGTGCAAAGAGAAGTATAGAGAAAAGCAGTTGGAGGACAATTGAAGAGGAGCCCAAGACCAGTTTCGTGGAGCAGTAGCTGGCTTCATCATTGTAAGTTTCTTTAGAGAAGTTAATAATAAAGAAGTACTTTTCCCGTCCCATCATATGAGGTTTTCATTTTTTATTGCGTACATGTTGATTAAATCTCTAACCCATTAATCTGTAGATCAAATGCATGTGGATTTATTTGTTTGTCTTTTATGAATGAAGGCTAGCCTTGGGAGGAGAGTTGCAGTCAAAGAGTGACCAAACATGAAGAAGGATTGATATCAAACACCAGAAATAAGGTTTGTTCACTTGATCTTCTTAACTGTGTATTTTCTTAAGAATAATGGGGATTAGGTCTGGGATGATGGTAAAAAGTAGGAATCTTTAGGTATTTTCTGCATGCATGATAAAACCCTAAGTGCAAGTTCGTAGGAGGGATTCCCACCCACAACAGTAGTGCACCGTAAAATGGAATAAGGAGAGAAGGTAGCGCATGTAGGTAGCACCATGATGCTGCATATATGCACCAACATTGGTCCTCTGTTGAAATATTGGGTAGTGCCTGTAGGTAGCGCCCCTGTGTTGTGCCTGTGTGTAAACCTACTCCCTACCAAATATTATGTAGTGCCAATGGGTAGCACCACTGTGTTTCACCCACATGATGACTCTGTTCTCTGTGTAATATTACACAACACCTTTACACAGCATCACTTATGCTGTGTCTCTTATAGCTTAGGGTAGCATTTCCAAAAGCAACCCCTTTCAATCTTGAATGTGTATAGAGAACTGTGTGTCCTTTCATGATGACATAACCATTTTTATTAGGTACCTTGACTGTACCATAGGTAATTCCTTTTACCACTAGGTGAAGCTATCACTTAGCAAAACTCAAAATCCATATAGCTAAACACCTAGAAGCCTGTATAGATGGCACATATAGTATGTGCATATCAGTTAACCCTCCCAAAAAGGAACAATTCTAAAAAATGTGGCCTACCATTACCAACTATTTTGTAATTTTAACACTTAACCTCACAATCTTTCTGGTAGAAAGAGGATCTTCAATTAGCACAACAAACTTCTTTTTCCTAACATTGGCCGACTTCTTATATGTAGCTGTGCTCTCCTTAGTTGTTGGTTTATCATCCTCAATGGAAGCTTCAACCGACACCTGTACATTCCTTTGGGCTACCTCATCTTGAAAGTTTTTTAGCTTTGCCTTTAACTTCTTGTTCTAATACTGAAAGCCTCTGTTCTGTCTGTAAAGATTCTTGAGTTGTTTATGAAGGGGCAGAGCCTTTCTCACTGCAAACCTTGCCAAGTCAAGGGTATGATTGTAGCCAGCCATGAGATCTTCCATTTGAGCCAAGTGAACCTTGTCTTCTGCTTTAAGACAAGTTATTTCTTTCCTTGCATCTCTAAGATGCTTGATAAGCCTTTGGTAGCGCTGACTGTCAGGAGGGACAATGGCATGCTCAATATTAATAGGATTTCCCTCAGACTCCTCTTCCTCTCACATGGGAAGTGTTTTTTCCACCTCATTAGGTTTCTTAGTGGCCTTACTTTTACCCTTCTTTCTTTGCACACCGGTTTCTTCATTTCTCTCCAAAGGTAATTTAGTACCTTTACCTTTCTGTACAAGGGATTCTTGGTTTCTTTCGATAGGATTCTCAATGCCTTTCTCAGAGGTCTCATCTCTCTTCTCCAAAGGTCCTTTAACACCTTTACCCTTCTTCTTTTGTACAAGGGTTTCTAATTTCTCCTCTACATGCTTTTCAATATTATTCCCCTTCTTCATTTGAATAGGGATCTTTGGTAAGGACTTATCTCTATAATCCTCCTTAGGAATTGATGACCTTGTGAAAGGTCTTTTACCTTTGATTTTGATTGCTGGAGGAGAAGGGGAAAATACAATCTTCTTCCCTCTCTTAGATGTAGCTTTGGTATAAGGAGGCACCTCTTCTAATCCTGGTGGGGGAGGTGGTGAAAAATATCTGTGTGGAGAAGGACATACTTCCTCCTCAGCTTCAATGACCTGCTTGTTGTCCTCTGACACTTGAATAGGGGCTCTGCCCTTTCTCTTCCTACTAGTCCCTGCTTTGGTAGCACTGGTAGGTGACAAAGAACTTGCACTCTGTGATTGACGAGTGGGTGCTAAATCCAACTTAAAATGAGAGGTAACCACAAAATACTCCCATGAGATATATTTGTTAGGTGATTTATATGTACTAAAAAAAGACACTAAACTACCCTCAATTAAATTTTCAACCCGGGGTAATTAAACTTAGAGTTGTAGAAAAATATATGCCAAAGGTAAAAGGTTGGTAGGAGTATAATTTAACTAATGAAAGCAGTTATCTAAGACTAATCTATTCAAGCAAACCTATCTAATGAGAAAACCCTAATAAGAAACTTGGAACTAGGTAACCTAAGTACTTTTGGGCCAAGGGTCGATGGATAGTTCCTAAGAAAGCAAGTAAAAACCCTATGTAAAGAAAACTAATTCAACAATAATCAAAGGCAAACTACTAAGCATAATAAGAAAATGACGAAAGAAACTATTTTAACTTGCCAACCTACATTCAATGAGAAACTACCCTATGCAAGCAATTAAATAAGCAAGTGAGAAAAAGAACCTATCTAACCTATTAAAGGAAATATACAAGTAAGCAAAGACACCTAACTAATCTACTAAAGCAAAAGACAAGTAAGCAAAGACAACTATCTATCCTACTAAAGGAAATGGACAAGTAGCAAAGACTTCTCATTGAACAACTATCTAGCCTAAGAGGCAAGTGGACTAAATGCCTAATGCAAAACTATTTCTAATGCATGAAAGGAAATCTAAATGCTCAATGCAATGCATGAAATGAAATCTATTTTATTGAAAGCAAGAAAGGCTACCAACTAATTCCTAACTTATAAAAACAAGAAACTATCTTTAATCTATGAAACACTCAAATGTAATGCTGGTGGTTGTGTGAATGCCTTCGGTGGTGATGGGTGATATCTCGATGACATTTGACAACAAAGGACAATTCCAATGGTATAAACTCAACACTAATCTCAATGGCAAAATGAAAGGTATGTATCAAACAATCCAACGATAATTTAGCCATGACAAGAACAATGTTTAAATACCCTGCATCATGTATAAACCATCAACAACATAACGAGATCATCATTCTATATCTATACTATGTAAGAAAAACTAGATTCAACCATTAACTAAGAAATGTAATTGCATTTTAATTCTAGGAAAGGAAATTGCGTGAAAGGAAACTACACTATGTCTATTCTATCCATTCAAACTAAAATAAAGAAATAATTAAAAACATAAATTTAAAGCATGATATTAAAAAGTAAATTGACAATCTAATTTAACCAACAAATAATTAAATGAAATCTATATAAACTGAAGTAAGCAAGCTATGACTAGAAACTGGAACTAATTCTATCTATCCATCAACCCTTGTCAAAGAAACCCAAATTAAAACTTTGTTATATCTAATCAAAATTCTATTTTAAACTTATTTATAAAATTATAAAAGAAAGCATAATTTAACATCTAAATGCACATGAGGGTTAGTAAAGAGACTTGCAAGTCTTTTCCTACTCTACAAAATCATTGCATGTTAATATATATCATCATCTAACCTGTAAAAGAATTAAAACAATTGAGCTACAACAAACTAGTTAACAAAATATGCATGTACACAAAATTACATAAAACTAATTAAATTATGAAATGCATAAAAGAACACAAAGATAGTCACCAGACTGCTGGTGGGCACCCCAGCAAGTGGTGGCTACTTCCTACAAGCACACCACAAACTTCAACAGGTTGAATTCACCATGAAAACATGAAAAAACAGTTTTGGCACAATTCTGGCAATGTAAAATACCAAAACAGAGAAAAACAAATTTGTCTCTAATCTAATGGCTCTTCTACTTTCTTAACAATCTGCTGAGCATCCTATCAGTATTTATAATCTTACAAACCAATTGGTCGACCACAGGAGGGACAAACCACTTCTAAATTCAGCAAATTACAATAAATGATGCCCTAACTGACAAAACAGAGTGAGCCAATAATCGCCTTCTTTGGAAAACTGAAACTAAGTTGTCTGGAGCTTAGTAGTTGGAGGGGGCGATGATAAACAAAACCCATGTGCCTGATTTATCCATCACTGGCCGCCAATTCCATAACCACCAACTCGCCTTGCATTTTTGTGCAATACTAGGTGTTGGAACGAGTGTCGGATCAAGTGTCAGAACAAGTGTTGGAATGAGTGCTAGATCAAGTGCCAGAATTGGAAACATGGTGCGTTTTGTACCGTAATAACAGAAAAACATGAATTCACTCTTGGAAATCATAGAACATGATGAATTAAACTTGATTTAGTCATTAAACATGAATTACACGTGCCTTATGCCGATTATACAATTTTATCATAAAATTCCTCAAAAAACTCCTTTAAAATATGACAAACACACATGTACATGAGTCAAAAAGTGTATAATAATTGCCATAAAGTGATCATATCTCAGGCCCAAAAATATTTCTTGCCCAATTCCTCAGATACTAGCATTCTGATTAATCCAGAGTGGAAAAGGCTAGATTCCACATCTTCATATTTGGCCTGTATCCTGTCTAAAATCTTACCTACACTCCTCAACAAGTAATAAGGAATATTCATCTCAACCTTACAAGTAAAATGTAGCAACAATCTTATATGGTACTGGTATAATGTGTTGAATCTCCCTTCACAAGTAAAATATCTCTGTATGATCTTCAGAAGTTTGTCAAATTGTTCAATCAATTAGCTCCTTAGCATACTATTGGACAGGTCATTGGCTTGATATTCAGGTTTGAAGAGATATTTTACATAAGCTAAACTCAAATCCATGGATTTGAACCACCTTTCACCTATAATGGGGATCCCTGTTGCAGTTGATATGGAGGCTTTAGTCACTTCAGAATCCAAATCCACAACCTTAGTTTTCTTACCATCAAACTGCAATGCAAACTATCTTACTACCTTTGGATGGCCTCTCTGCATGTTCTGACAGAAGAAAAGGCACCCTACTCTTTGAAAGGACTCTCTTGCCATGGGTTCTGTATTAAAAAGAAGCATGTCCACTGGTTCTGTCCTAACTATCTTGCCTCCTTCATGTGCCATCTTCGATTTATGGGTCTCCATGACTCAGAATGAGGGTTCTTAAAAGGTTTGGTAATTCTCAGGAGACTTTGAATAGGGTTTCAAATATGCAAGGATGACCCTATGCAAATGAGTAAAATGTTTAATTTCGAGATGAAAGGATGCAGGGGAAGCAATGAGAGGTTAAGCAATGCCTTTGGGTAGCGCAACACATACATAGAGGATAGACTAGTTACAAGCTTGCGACCTCTAGGTTTGAAGCAAAGAGTAGTGGACATACCATAGGTACATGCAAGGAAATTTATAGGTCTGAAGAGGAGAGAAATGATATTACCACACGAATATGGATCACTTACTGCTATGCAAGTTTAGTAAAACAAAAACCCGAGCATAAATTTCCTGTGGAAATTAATATGCAGAGGAGGTTACATGGGGTACCTGTGCAATGTACATCTATTGATATCTTTGACGCAATCTTAGGATGAAATTTGAGAAAACCTAGGCCCTAGAATCTCGCATAGTAGTAAGATTTGGTTGACATGTGGTCGCCTGATCAGAACTGGAGAATTCACGCAACGCAACACTGTTGAGTTTTCAAAATTAGAAATTGTTATCAAAGAACATAAATGAAAGATCTTTTGAAGGCACTTTAATTGACTTCTGGCATTGAAAACAAGGGATATGGTATCGATCATGGAAATCATGATTTGGGGTGGCGGTATGATAAACGTGACAAGCACTATGGAACTGCCTGATGAGTAGGTAGTGCTTCCAATTCAAAAATATGATTAGATAGGTAGGCGAGGACAATGAGACATGCTTGTGAGGTCATGAGTGAGGAGAGAGGTGTGTCACATCATCCTGATCATGGGAGGTATCGACCTAGAGGAAAATCCTGAAAGGAATTGAAAAGAATAAACCATGAGCTAAAAGGGTTCAAGGATCAAAAATCAAATTGAGGATCAAAACATGGGCTATGACTCAAAAGTTTAGTCATCCAAGGGGTCCTAAAAAACATAAATTTAAAAGGATGAAAAAATTATTTAAAAAAAAATTTAAAATCTAAGGCTTTAAAAAAATAGGTAAAAACAAACTAAAAGACCCAACACAATTTAGTGTGATAACATTGGCTCCACAGGGGATGGCATGCCCCCTATAGGCTGCCAAGAATGAGTAGACTCAGTGCCTTCTCCTAGGGCTATGGGATCATTTATTGAAAAAAAAATAAAAAGAGAATGATATTTGCAATGACATGAAGAGCCACTCAAGGCTCAAGCAAAATACTTTTTTCAGAAAACGCCCATTGACAAGGCCACCCAAAACCTCTTCATCCTCCATATTCTACAACTTGAAAGTGTTATTAGAGAATACCTCATACATAATTTCATACTTTAGTTATGCATATCTCAATGCCTTACTGAAAAAGGCAATGGGCTTCTCTAATCCTTCAACATTCTTCTGCAATAGGACTACTGCTATTGTATCAAAAGAGGCAAAAGAAAAAATAAGAAAGACCTTGGAGTAGCCGGGGCTTCTTTAAAGGATTTCTTTATTTGATCAAAAGAATCACAGGCCTCAATAGTCCATTTTATTTCACTATCCTTCCTCAACATGGATGTGATATACTTAACTAACTCAACAAAATTTGACACAAATCTTCTAAAAAGGTTGATTTTTCCTAGAAAAGATTGTACCTCTTTTTTAGATCTAGGGAGTGAAAAAGTTTGTATAGACTCAACCCTGCTGGAATCGAACCTTACTCCTTTAGTTGACACGATATGCCCCAATAATTTTCCTTCTTTCATGGAAAACAATGATTTTTTTGGATTCAAAGAGAGGCCGAATTTTCTGCATTTCAAGAAAACCTTTCTTAAATGATCACAGTGTTCCTTATCAGTTTGAGAATACACAGTTATGTCATCCAAATATATAATAACAAATTTATCCTTTTCTCCAACAAATGCTATGTCCATAGCTCATTGAAAAGTTTCCCCTGTGTTCATCAAACTTTACAATGAAAAGTTTCCCCTGGGAGTGGTGAAGGCCGTCTTCTCCCTGTCTTCTGGCAAAATAGATACCTAATTGTATCCAAAGAATCCATCGACCATAGACATCCTGGATGCTCCTGTTACCTTTTGTAATATGTGCTCCATCTTGGGTAAAGGATAATTATCCTTCTTTGAGCTTCTGTTCAGATTTCAGAAATCAACACAAAGTCTGATTTTCCCATTCTTTTTTCTTATTGGGACAAATTGGCTACCCATTCGGAATACCTCAAAGGAATGATAATTTTTTCATCTAAAATCTTCTTAACTTCTTTCTCAATGACAGGCAACAACATAGGATTGATTTTCCTCAACTTTTGCCTCAAAGGTTTGGTGTTTTTGTTTAATGGGATCTTGTGCTCTATTATTCTTGTGTCATAAGTTATGAGATCTTCATAAGTCCAAGAAAATACATCAACGAATTCTTTCAACAATTTAGTGTATTCCACCCTCTTCTTTTCTGATAGGCTACTTGAAAGTTTGACGTATTTTGGATCCTTTTCAGTGCCCACATTGCACTCAGTGATATCAACATCATCAGTGGATACCTTCCCTTTCAATGCCACATCATTACCATCAAATAATCTCTCCAAAGGAACTAGTAGCCTTGGTAGATGATTGCTAGGCAGCTGCACAATATGATGATTAGCAATTTTATTGAGGAAAACATCATATTGAGGAGTGATTTCTAGATCATGATCCCGATAAATGTGCAATGCAAAAAAATCATCAACAGTCTCAAGAAAATTTTGAAGTTCTAAATCATCTTCGAACACCTTCCAATATTTTACATTGTCCGGTATAGAAGGCCTGTATTTGAATTCTACATCATACTTGATTTTTGGCGGTATAAGAATTCTGAAGTTGCTTTGTTATAACCCTAATTTGCACCATACATGCTTACCTGGCATCAGGCCATCTCAGATCCCTTCTTTTCCAAAGCATTGCTGAACAACTCTGTAAAAAACCTCTTTTATAAGGGCCCACGCGCCCTACTCCATTACTGCACGCATGTACATGCTAGCTGGCCTAAAACAACCTATGTGTACCTACAAAAGAATGAAAAAAGGAAAGTTGAGGATGAAACACACAAATTTGGGTGAGTTAACTGAATCTTTCAGCCATTCATGGCCGAGGGTTCGTCTAAATACCTAGCTTCTTCTAGCCTATAAAATAAGGGTTAGGGGTCCTATTTGGAGGAGGAGAATAAGAGTAAAGAAACTCTACCCAATTGCACATTCCCATTGTCCCAACCCTTTATCCATCCTTGTGCAAAGAGAGATACAAAGAAAAGAAGTTGGAGGACATTTGAAGAGGAGCCCAGGATCAGGTTTGTGGAGCACTGGCCGGTCTCGACATTGTAAGTTGATTCATTAAAGTTAATAATAAAGAAATGCTTTTCCCATCCCACTATATGAGTTCTTCATAGTTTAGTGAATATATGTTTGAATCTCTAACCCATTAATCTGTAGAACAAGTGCATGTAGAGTTTTTTGATTGTTTTGTACGTAGTTCAGTCTTGGGAGGATAGCTGCTAGCAAGCGATCAAGTGTGAAGAAGGATTGACATCGAACATCCGGAACAAGGTATGTTCGTTTAACCATGTATTTGCTTAAAAGAAATGGGGATTAGGTATGGGATGAAGATAGAAAGTATGATTCTTTTGGTCTTATATGTATGCATAATATAAACCTAAATGCTAGTCCGTAGGGGGATTTCCCACCACAACAGAATTGGCGACCATACTGGGGAAATCTCTAGGGTTCCTGGGAATAGTTTTTGGTATTTTTAAATGACTGGTTTTCTTTCTTGTTTTTTGAAGTTTCTGCAAAGTCTGAGCTAACAAAGATTCTGGTCTTCCATACCAGCTGTCTCTATTTCTTTGCTTGACTATGTTTTTTCGAGACCCACAGAGGTACACGTGGCCTGCATAAGGTCTTCACGCGTGTACCCGCACCCTACTTTCTTACAACCCACGTGTACATGCTAGCTGAAGAAGTAACAATATCGTGTATGATTCCAAAAAAGTTTGGAGGTAGTCATCCCCTTCCCTGTCAAAATCAGTCATTCTTAGGGGTTTTCTGGAACTCTTTCTAGTCTTGGTTGTTTGCAGTCTACGGCTTAGGGTTCATCTCAAATTGGTTTGTTTTACGAATTTTTCCTTACATTGTTTTTCTTTTTTCTGTTAAAGAAAGTGTCTAAGACTTCAAGAGATCCTGGTTCTCAGTATCAGTGGTCTCTTCCTGGTTTGGATTGTCTGTTTTTATTTGTTTCAGAGTTTTAGAGATACACGTGGCTTGTCTAAGGCCAGCATGCATGTACACGCCCTCTGGCTCTACACAGCTCGTGTGCACATGCTTGCTGTTGAATTGTCAGTAGTGTGCTTGTGAAGGATAGTTTTTGTTGGGGGTGAGGCAGTAATTTTTTCCCTTGACAAGAGTCATACCTCTTAGGTTTTTGAATCTCTATCCTAGCATTCAATAACTTAGGCTTGATTTCAGCCATAGCTTTCTTTTTTCATTTAAAAGTTTTTCATCAAATTTTTCTTTAGGGTTTTTAGACAAGTGTGAGAGTCATTTTTTAAGTTGCTAGTGTGTGATTTCTTGAAGTGATTCTTTGTGATATGCGATTAGACCATAAATTTTTCTTGGTTTTTGACTTGTTGATATTTTTCCTTTTTTCTTTGTGAGCATTCAAATAAAAAAAAAAATCTTTCAATTCTTTGTTTGGTTGAAAAGTGTTGTTTTGCATTAGTAACCAGGGAAAAGTCTTTTCTTTCATAAGTTATTGACAGTTTTATTAGATCATAAGTAGCTCATAGTCGAGTGAAATCCTTCTTTAATTTTGCTGATTCAAAAGATCTTAGAATTTAAAAAAAAATTTGAAAAGTTGTTGAGAATTTGCGTTAAGTGAAGGTTTTTGTTTTCAGCTTTCTGTTCATTTTTACTTTCGTTTTTCACACATCACTAGTTTCACTTTCATACCCCTTGACATAAGACAAGCCATAAAATTAACGCTAAATCTAAAGTTCATTAGACTTTTATGTTTGTAGGGTTAACCAACTAGTTCAGGATTAGGGCCTTGGATTAGGTTGGGGAGGAAACTCTTCAAGGCCATTAAAATCAAACATTGGAGGCTGAGTTAGGGAGTGTCCAAGTCTAGTATTGTGAAATTTATCCGGGACCCCCCTCTAACACAGGGGATAAACATGAGGTCACGTGCGGAAAGGTAGCGGAGATAACCCCTCCAAATTTGGACCGATTGTAGTGGAGAACACATATAGAGGGCTTGTCTTGGGATTCCGTCGATTGCATTTGCCACGAAGCTTCATGGGTTTTGAATCTATTTGAGGTCCTTAGTTGTCTTCTAGACCACTTTCTATCGATACCCTTGACAGGTTTCGGGCTCGATACCCTGCTCATTGCGGTGTACTTGAATTTTGACTGTACCCGCGTGGTGACTGTTCGCGCACTGGCAATCTAGTTGCCTATCTTTTTTAGGGACATACACATGTGACTACGGGGATATACTATGGTACCTAAGACAGACATCGGGCCATGCTTTACAGAGTATACCTAGAGGGTGCTTTCATGTTTGAGTTTCACTTGCACCGGTAAGTTTCTCTAGTGTTGGTTGTTGTAACTGTTCTTCCAATTAATTTAGTGTTTGCCTATCTTCTCTTATAGGGACTTTTTTAGTGTGTGTTGTTTTTGAATGACTAGAATGCCCTAGAGTATCTTTGATATTCTCACATAGTGGAGGATCATGAGCTCCACCGGTCATGAAGGCTTCTTGTCCTGCCGCCGGTTACAGTAGAGCCACCCCAGCCACCACTAAGGAAAAAAATAGACCAACAAGGGTCTTTTGAAGTGACTGGGTCACAAGAAATTGTGCCTGACCAACATCCAAAGGAATCGATTGTTTTGGACCTTGGAGTGAAATATTTTGGTCTAGTTGAAACCTCCGCCACTGATATTTCGGCACCCACCATCATACCGATTCATCCTTACGAGTGCTAGACAGTGTCGCACGCAGCAATGGAAACAAATTCTATTACTCCTTCTGGGAATTCTTTAATTCCCACTACGGTTGTCACCACAGGAGAGTTTCCACCTCCTAACCCACCGTCACCGGTTCGAGCCACCATGGTCTCTACTACCTCTACATTGCACAGTGGTCCAATCCCGTCTCTGGCAGTGGCCACAACCCCTTTCACACCAAGTGTGACATGCCCTCTGTTCTCATATGGGATGCCCAGTTCAGGTACAAGTCCTGTACTTTCCTACTCCACTTCACAGACTTCAGGTCCGGGGGCATGGAGCTCTAAAGCTCCTCTGCAAGGACACATGGGGGGCACTCCTAATCCTTTTAACACTTTTCATTATTGGGGGAGGTCATATACCTCCTTCTTCCCTTTCCCCTTCACTCGGTGGCACGCATAAGGAATCCGCCAGGCCACCTTCACACCATAGTTTACTTGGAGCAGGGAGTCAAGGACCACCTTCACATAATATGCCTGTAAGTTCGACACTGTTCTCTTTGTTCGGTGAGTTTTCTAACAATGCCTTTTCATCCGCTACTTTCCCAACTAGGGGAAACTCTGGTTTCAGACAACCTATTCCTATGCAGGGTACTATTACTGCACAGGGGGCACACCCAGAAACTTCTTCCACATCAGGGCCTCAGAATTCTTGGTAGGGATCCATTCCCTCATCAGGAATGCTTATCTGGGGTAATTATTTTCACAATCAATGGAACCCTGGAAAACACACTATTCCTATCCCCACGAGACCGACATGGGGAAATCCTTCCCAAAATCCCTCGAATGTAATGCATGCCCAACCATCTATGTCCTATTTTGGAAATCAGCCGATGATGTCTCCTCACATGAAAAATCTATACACTGTCCATGGACATGGTTTTTACCAGAACCCAAGCTAGTAGCCGAAATTTTCCTAGCAACCTGGTGTTAGCCAAACTCCAGGCCCCTTTTTCCCAGGTTATCACCAACAACCCAAACTACCCTTCCTAGCAACCTTACATTTTCCAGACTTGACAAGGTTGTTGAATGACCCTATTTTTCATGATCCGTGTTGGCCTCCTATGCTGACGAAGTTGCCTTCGGACATCCCAAAGTTTGAATCCATGCCTAACAAAGATCCAAGAGATCATGTGACTACCTTCCATCTTTGGTGCTCATCTAACTCATTGAAGATGACTCTATGCAGTTGTGATTGTTTCAATGTACTCTCATTGGGAGTGCCACGAAATGGTACATTGAGCTTGACTGCTCAAGATACTCTTCCTTCGGTGAATTGGAAATGGCCTTCCTAAACCATTTCCAATTACTTGTGAGATACGATGCTGACACAGAATTGTTGGCCAACTTCTCATAGACAAAAGTGGACCATATCTCTGATCACATCTGAGAATGGAGACACTGAAAGAGTTTAATTAAGGTACCAGTCCCACCAACATTCCTACTCAAGTGGTTCCTTAAGTCTTTGGTCCCACAGTTGTCCAAAGATGTCGCGATGTCGAGAGTATTTTTTGAAGAAGACGCCATCATGAGAGATCAACAACTTGAGCTAATCTATTCTCAGTCTGGTTTATGATACGAGATCTTTCCTGATGCGCCACACTCAATACTTGATAACACTAGACAGAAAGCTGGACCACATGTTGATGGTATTTTTGGTTCAGCACAAACAAAGCCTGCTGAGCAATTGGTGAAACAGTTGAAACAGTTGTCTATACAACACACAATGGCCAACCGAACTACTGCGTTGGCTGCTCCCCCTACCAAAATGTCGGATGTACACACAGTTCAATACACTAATCCAAAGGCCACCCAGTAGCTTGAAGGAAATAAAAAACAACGAAATAAGGGTAAGGGGGATGAAAAACCTACCGATAATGTTGGTAGGGAAAACACTGAGAAATGAAAGGCGAGGTATCCGTGCAACTTGTGTGCAGAAGACCACCTGACACATCTATGTCCTCAACTTGCAGAAGACCAAACGTTTGTGACATAGCAACAACCTCTTAGGTTAACCAATCCATTTCAACATGGGTAAAATCTAACACAAGCCTCTGCAAGCATGGAAGGGGGCAGCCAAGGACCCTGTCCATATTCAAACAACCCCACATCTGTGAATGTATATATGGTGAGGGGTGATGCTTTTATATCGACTATAGTGCATGACTATAGTAAATCAAAAACTTCTGAGAAGGGAAAAGAAGCCGAACTCCCCTCTCTTCCTCTACAGATTGAGAAGACATTGGGAGAAACAATGACACACATCCCCAAAGGCATGTTTAAAAACGCTTCTCACAACCCAAACGCAAGGGCTTCCCAGAACTATTCTGTGGTGGAAGATTTATCACAAACTCCTTATGTGATGTTCTCTTTGGAGGTCATCCAAAGTTTCCCTTCTTAGAGGAAAGCCTTGTTAACTGCTTTAGGATCTACCGAGACTTGTAATCCAGGTATAATCATGCTGGATAGAACTGACCTAAAACCTCGTCTGCCTTACCACATAGCATTTCATATAGTAGTGGCTTATCCCACAAAAAACATTACTCAGAATATATTCCGCACGGTGGTCGATGAGGGAGCCTTGACATGTGTTATGTCGTTGGCATGTTGGAAGGCCATTGGCCAACCTGTTTTGTCTCCATCACCTACTCTCCTCATTGCTTTCGATGGTCGTTCATTCTGACCACATGGTATCATTCCCTCTTTCCCCGTGCAGTTAGGAGGGAAGACCGTGTGTGTCAATGTAGAGGTAGTTGATGCACCTCTCGACTATAACCTCTTGTTAGGAAGGAGTTAGACTTATTCCATGCAAGCTGTGGTTGCTACAGTTTTCTGGGTCTTGTTGTTTCCACATGAGGTCCGGATAGTTTTTGTTGGGAAAATCTCCCTACGGACTAGCAAATAGAGTTCAGACTTTGCATGCAGATATGACCGAAGAGAAATTACTTTCTACCTTCATCCCTAGATTTAAATCCCCTTTTCTTA
>JZKD02S1997662.1:563797-584415 GCA_000966675.3 Picea glauca | reverse complement strand
ATGCAGATATGACCGAAGAGAAATTACTTTCTACCTTCATCCCTAGATTTAAATCCCCTTTTCTTAGTAAATGCATGGAAAGATCAACCTACCTCGTTCTCGACGTTTGATGTCGATCCTCCATTGTGCTTGATTCCTTGTTCGCAACACTCCTTCCAAAGATGACCTACATCCAAGACAAGCAACAACTATTCATGCATACTACTTATATACTAACGGGTTAGAAATCCAAACATAAACTAATCAAACTATAAAAAGTTCATGAATTGGGACGGGAAAAACACTTTCTTTATTACTTTGAATGAGTCAACTTACAAGAGTTGATACCGGCCACCGCTCCTTGAACCTAATCCTGGGCTCCTCTTCTTCTATCCTCCAACTGCTTTGCTTTGAATCTCCTTTGGCATAAGGAAAGGCTAAAGGGTTGGGACAATGGGAATACGTAAATGGTCAGAGTTTCTTTGCTATATTTTTTCTCCTACAAATGGGACCCCTACCCCTTCTTTTATAGGCTAGAAGGAGCTAGGTATTTGGACGAACCCTCGGCCATGCATGGCCGAGAGTTTCAGTTAACTCACCCATAGATTTTTGTTCCATCAACAACTTTCCTTTTTTCATGCTTTTGTCGGTCCATGCGGGCTGTTTTGGGTCAGAGAGCGTGTACACGTGTGCAATAATGGATTAGGGCGTGTGGGCCTTTATAAAAGAGGATTTTGAAAGAGTTGTTCAGTAGTGCTTTGGCAAAGAAGGGATATGATTTTGGATGATGCTAGGTAAGCATGTGTGGTGCAATTTAGTGTTATAACAGATGCCCCCTAATGTGTGAGGTCAGAAGAGAATCTGATGGCCAAAATACATTACCAATCTTCACTAATGTGATAAACGATTGAGCCCAAGGATTAGGAATCGGGAGGTGCCGTCTGTAAAATAACAAATGTCTCACCAAGGAGGGCATACCCATGCTCGGGATAAGATAGAACCATGGCTACGAATCAAATACACTATAGATCCATGTCAAATAACTATAAAGAGTAGCCGTGAACAATACATAACGGAGCTACATCTCGAAATCAGAAAGATATACATATAGAGTATCCATCTTCTAGAAGCTGATTCAGCCTGATGGTTGGAGATGAGATCTTTAGAGCTCAAGAAACAACTTCAAAATCTTAAAAACTTGGGTAGGAGTGTAATATAAGTGTACGACTGCACTACCCAGAGGTCTTCGACGGCTTGTCGGTCCTGGACTTGATAATCTTGATGATCGGATTGAAGGCTTCAGTGATTTAGAACAAGGACTTGATTGGATGTTCAGGATGGCCGGGTATGTGGAAAAGATACATATTGCAGAGGGGCTGATTCAGGCTTAGTGACCAACTTCCCCTGGATAATAGCATGACAAATGATGAGACTTAGGCAGCATGCATGTTAATCATAAGTCTACGAAGCAGGAGGTAATGCAAACTCTTCATATATTTGGAAGGATAACCAAACGGTGGAGGACACAAATCTATATAGTGAGATAAGCTTCCTAAGGTCATACTACATCCCATAGTCTAATGAACAAATGGACATATGTGATTTATCCAAGGGTGACTCATTATGCTGCCAATAAAGAAAATACTTTTCCCTTCCTCTTTTTGGGGTATATTTGATTTTTTTTTTGTTCTTTTCGATAATTGTGGAAAAAGACTGAAAGAATATTACGTTACAAAGGAGGAATGAGTGTTGCAAACATACAAGCTCAAGGCAGAAGGACAAGACTGATGTTCTAGTAGAATGATACTCGGGAAAAAATCCTCCGGGTGCCAAAGGTGTTTAGACACAGAAGCAAACAGTTACAAGGCTGGCGTATAAGGTATGCAAATGTGGTTAATAAAACACACAATGGTAACGTCCTTCAATGTAAGTTTAACGAGCCCAGAGAAGGTAAGCTTGGTAGTTTTTCATATTTAGAGAGTCTGAAAAAACATAAAAGGAGACTCCATTGGGGTACCTTTTTCAAAGATAGTCTAGTCAGTTCGAAAAAGGATAAACTAGCACCGATTAGACGTCGATTCAAAACCATTTTAATGAGTGTGACAAGGACAAGCTCATTCGACCATTTTTTCATTTTTAAGGAGTCTCAAAAATACTTAACTATGAACTCCGTCCGGAATATTCTTCTGAACCAATTTAACGAGTGTGAAAGAATAAGGTCACTCGACGATCTTTTCAATTTTAGGGAGTCTAAAAAGAGCTTAACTATGGACTCCGTGGGGGTTTCTTTTTCGTAAGTTTAGTCCCTCAGGCTTGAAAAAGGGATAAAATTATACCTGAGAATACTCTTCTAAAGAACGAAAGTTCCATAGAGTATACCTTTGTTCGTACAGTTGACCATCCAGACCGAAAAAGGGGTAAACTACCGTCAGACAGACGTGACTTCAAATTTCAGTTTAATGAGCGTGAGAGGCCACAAGATCGTTCGATAATATTTTCATGTTTAGAGGGTCTGAAAAGGGCTTAAAAGGAGACCTGTTAGTTTTTGGGATTCCTGAGGGTGAGATCAAGAGCGAAGAAGAATCATGCAAATGAGGCTCAAAATCATATTCAGGAAAGACTATAAGGACTCCTGAGCCTACAGTGTTTTAGAGATGGCATGGACACCATAATGCAACCAGGACCTACCTAGGGCATCTATGTTTTGGTAAGCTCTATTGCCAAGTTGTGACACTTCTAAAGCAAATATGATGGTTTTGTGTCACAACCTGATGGGATTGATCCTATGGCATAGGAAAAAGACAATGAGACAAAAAAGTCGGGGTAGTAACCTAACCTATATGCTCAAGTTGATTCTTGGAAAAAATTTCATGGACCGTCAAAATTTTATCAAAACTCAAAAAAAGTGTCCCAATACCCGATCAAATCCCTCCCATATAACTCCTGAATCACTCTAACTGGTTTTTGGTATAAAGAAATTGATAAAGGAGGCCAAAAAAGTGACAAAAAGAGGCCTAAAAGTATATAAATAGAAGCTGCCAGCTCATTATCACCATTGCTGATTTGGAAATTGACTCTGGAGCCAAAAGACCCCCTTTGATAAAAACGATGATTCCGGGAGCTACAGTGGACGAAACCAACTTTCGCTTGGACCAAGTAAGTACAAACTCCCCTATCTAGCTATTCAATTCTTTAATTTTGCATTTGATTTCGTTTTTTGGGTGGGCGTTGACCTTTAAAAGGTCAGCCCAAGGTCCATGCGGGCTATCTCTGGACATGCCATGTGTACACTTGGGAAGAGTAAATCCTGCCCATGTGTACACGCAACTTTCAACTCTACAGCACATGTGGACCCCCTTTTATAGAAAAAAATAACTAAACAACCCTTACTAAACCTCCTAAACTTTATTGTGTTGGTAGTATGTATGTCCAGTGGAGGGAAAGGGAGCATGAGGAAATCAGTGAGTTGGTTGCGGGAGATCCGAATTTCATGGCCACGTTGATGCAATGTGGTTTACTTAAGTTCTTCCTGTGTCCATTTATGCGAGAACAACCAAGGCTACTGAATGCCTTGATTGACTATTGGCACCCTGATGCAGAGGCCTTCATGCTAGAGGGGCAATTACTGGTGCCCACCACCGAGGATATCTATTTTTTGACTGGCCTCTCAAGGAGAGGGGAACCAGTCAACTTCAGGATGTTTCCAGCGGGGCCGCTTAATATAGAGGACTTGATAGCCCTGCACTATGAGGTTGGGACTAACCATTTGAGCTCCCAGGTGCCCATCAGTAAGATCACTGACCTATCATTGCAGACGATATTATTGCTGATTGGGTGGATTACTGGTTCCGCAGCCTTGCATCAGGCGTCTCGCGCACAGATGAACTGTGTTATCCAGTGCTTGAATGCATAGATTTTTTACTGGAGTACCACACTACTTGAGTGTATGAAGAGGCAATTGACAAATTGCTGACAGCAGACACAGAGGAACTTCGGGTTCAGGATGATTTTGTGTTCATTATTCTTTGAGAGAGTTCCGAGATTTAGTCCCTAGGAAGTGGTACAAGGACATCAGACCTCTTTTCCTGCTATATGTAGATGGGTAGTATTACTGCCGTGACAGGGTGGTGGAAGGACCAATGAGTCCTTTGATTATGAATTTTTTGTGTGGCTGTCATGGTAGATCCCTATGATCGAGGATTACCCATATGCAGGGATAGACTTTTCTAGAGATCCTGAGATACCCGTGCCTCCTGGTGAGGAGCGAGGGGAGATGGATAAGTCTCCACCTTTGTAGTTTTTTTGTTGTATATGTAATTTTTATGTCATTTTTGTTATATATATCATTTTTTTTATATGCTAGAGTATTTGACGGATATACATTTGTTGCATGCAAATGTGGGACCCATGCAACCTATCGATTATGCACGGAACAAGTGTCATCCTTGGCCAGAAGCCATAGCTGCCGCTGCTGGGGGACCAGCAGTAGCAGGGAACCTCCCAGCCAGGGAGGCTGAGAGGGTACTTAGACGAGTTGAGCGGAACTTTATTGCACTCACTCGCACAGTCCCGATGGTAGAGATAGAGGACTTGCTACCATCCATGCAACCTCATGTAGTGGGGGCACCTTGGACGTGGGTCCGATTGTTTAGGCGTTTAGCCCATGTTGTGGAATATTATAACAGGGCCCATAGGCCCTGAACCTATTTAGACTTTTTATGTGCCACAAGCACTACTTGTATATATTTTTTGAGGGCATAATCCCTGTGACTCCTTATTGGTCCTATTTTGGAGGCACTTGCGTCCATCGATGTACTCTGGTTACTTTATGATGTTATATATGGTTTTTTGATCTTTTGTGTCTTATGGATCACATGTGCAAAAATGTATTTACATGTTTATATCAATGTTCTTTCATATGTGTGCAAGATGCCAATCTAAAATTTGATTAGCTAGAGTATCTATAATTTGGTTTAATCTCCTAGGAACATGAAAATATGTAATATAATCAAATTTTCGTTCTAAGAGACGTACCCTAAGAAATCGTTGGTGTAAGGTTGGATCATGAACCCAATATACTCTGTTTAGCTGAGACACAACCAGTTGAGTGTCGAGATAGACCTTAAGATGAGAGATACCCAATGACAAGGCATCACGAAGCAACTCAATAACTGCACTATACTCGGTGACATTATTTGTGGTGTCACCTAAGCATATACCTCCGGAAGATAACAACTGGCCCTGAGGTGTAAATATTACCCAAGTTGTGGAGGCAAGCCTTCGAGTGTGTCAACTAGCATGGTATACATACCCAACGAACACCTCAGAATCGCTTGACATTTTCCATATTGATGAAAGATAAAATCAATGACACATCCATAACACTTAAAAGAAACTAAAAAGTAATAGTACAAAGACTATACATATATTACAAAAAGTTGCCCACAGTGACCTGCCTATGAGTAATACTTCTTGAGGTAGATCCCATTTCTAGGCTCCACCAAAGAATTCCATTCAAAATCAACCAGACGATAAGCGCCCTTTTTTAATACCTCTTTTATAATGAAAGGTCTGAACCACATGGGTTTGAATTTTCCTGCCCCCAGGGGGTCTTTATCTTGGTCATAGACCTGGACAAGGTTGCCTTCAGAGAAAATCTGAGGATGAACGGACCTATCATACTGACACTTGACCTTATGTTTATGAGCCTCGTTGGCCAGGGCCACATCACGACGCTACTCATTGAGCTGCTCAAGGTGTACTGACTGTTCTTCAAGTGGAGAAGTGTGTGTCAATAATTGTACGACCAATTTTAGAGATGGGATCTGACATTCGATGGGCAAGACTGCCTCCAGCCCGTAAATGAGTTGAAAAGGTGAGAAGCCAGTTACAGTCTTAACAGATGTTCGGTAAGCTCATAATGCCGAGTATAACATCAAATGCCAATTTGACTTGCCTGAGTTGATAGTTCGCTGTAGAATAGTCTTAAGAGTTTTGTTTAGATCTTCTACCTGTCCATTGGCTTGGGGGTAGTAAGGTGATTAATGCTCTTGTTGTAACCCAAGATTTGATGTTAATTCGGTCATCGTTTGGTTCTAAAAGTGATTTCCATGGTCAGTGACAATCTCTCTTGGGACGCCGAAACTTGCTATAATCTGGTTGAATAAAAAGAGAGCTGCAGTCTCTCCATCATCTTTAAACGTTGGCATAGCTTTGACCCACTTTGTGAAGTATTCTATAGCTACGATGATATAGCGGTGCCCCCTTGCTGAAGGGGGGTTTCAAGTAGTATAATCAATTCCCCACTTGGTGAAGGGACCAACTGTGATGACAGGAAACATAGGAGAGGGATGTGCCCTCATCTTCCGAGAGAAGACTTGGCACAGATGGCACTTCTTGACCGATTCTATACAATATTTGATAAGTGTCGGCTAGAAGTAACCTGCTCATAGAATCTTTTGGGCTGTTGACAACCCAAACAAATGACTGCCACAAGCTTCAGTATGGAAATTGTTGAGCACGGTGACTACCTCCTCATGTGTGAGACATCGACGTAAGATGAAGTCTACACCTCTCCGATACAACATATCACAGAGTATGAGATAATTCTTATCCTGATGGAGTATACGCCGACGCTCATCATGAGAAGCAGAAGTGGGGCACTTCAAAGTCTGGATATAGATAAGTATATCTCCATACGAGGGATCTGAAGATGTGATAAAAAACATATCTCCCCAGATAGGCGATTCTTCAGGCACAATGTCACCTGACTCAACCAAAAGTTCCGAAATAAGCTCTGCAAAGACCAATGACTTTTTGGACTTTACTAAAACAAAGTCTAAGTCAAATTCCTAGAGGATGACTATTCATCTACTAATTTTTCCGCCTATAACCCATCGTGTCAACATGTACTGGAATGGATTTACGACAACAATGACGATGGTCTTGTGAAACAAAACATAATGACGAAACCGTTGAACAGCATGAACTGCTTCCAACACAAGTTTTTCGATATGAGAGTAATTGAGTTTTGGTCCTATGAGGCCTCGGTTTAGGTAATAGATCATGTATTCTAAGAACAAATCATCGTCCTGAACTAAAACCATGCCAATGGTTGACTCTGCAACAACTAGATATAATAAGAAATCTTTGTTATAGTTAGGTGGCCATAGCAGAGGGGCAGTTGTGAGGGCATGTTTTAATGCATTGAAAGAGCGCTGAGCAACATCCTCCCAGTAAAAAGGAACGTCTTTCTTCAGTAAGCACATAAATCCCTTGGTGATTTCGGCATAGTTGGCGATGAAGCGTAGTAAAATGTTTCCCTTGCCTTGTAGACTCTGAAGTTGAAGAATTGTGCGTGGGGGGGGGAAACAAGGTTATTGCCTCCACCTTGAGAGGATCGACCATGATCCCTGTTGTTGATACTATGAAACCTAACAAACGTCCTAACTTTACGCAAAAGCTGCACTTGTTTGGATTCAAGTGAATCTAAAAGTAGCGACAACGTTCAAAGATAAGTCTAAGGTGTGTGGGATAATCCGTTCTCTTACGAGATCGTGATGCTAAATAATCTAGATAGGCCTCGACTATATGATTGAGATCATGAAAGGAAAAAGATGTGGCCCGCTGGAATGTGTCTCCAACATTTTTAAGACCAAAAGGAATCTTACGATATGCGAATGTACCCCACGGAAAAATGAATGTCGTTTTGTGTTGGTCTTTTGGTTTGATTTGGATTTGATTGTATCCCAAAAAACTGTCCATGAAAGAAAAGGCTTCGAAACCAGCACATTCATCAATGATTTGGTCAATGAATGGTGTTGGAAAATTGTCTTTGGGACATGCCTTGTTCAAATCAAAGAAATCGGTACATACACGAATTGTGCCTTGTTGTTTATTGACCGGCACAGGATTTGACACCCATTGAGTCAAATGGATAGGATAGATAAAACCTGACTTTAGCGATTTCTCAACCTCAATCTTGATGGTTTCTACTTTTTTGGGATTAACTAGAGGAAGCTTCTGTCTAACAGGCTTGGCATCAGGATAAGTTGTGATTTCATGTTCAACTATTTTTGGATCAATACCTGGCATTTCCTCATAAGACCAGGCAAAAACGTCGCAGAATTCTTTGAAAAGATCCATGTAGATTTGAATCTCTTTGGGGGAGCAATCTGCTCCGACGAAGACGTTATCCATGATGCCAGGGTTTCGAGAGATGTTGATTGGTATAGTTTCAGTGATAGTTTCCATATTTCCGTCAACATAAATTTCATGTGTAGCTAAGAGATTAATAGGACATGGCTAATCTCCTGTCATGGTCACGGTGAATTCTCCTGCTTCGATTCGACTTAACTCAGGGAGGAAATATGATATGTGATGAAGATCTTCCCAATATTTGTCCAGATTAGTCATTGCTTCGATTACTAATTCATCATAAGGCAAGACTAAGTCTAACGAGTCAATGTTAGTGAGAGAACCCTGAGCCCAAATAGGCTCTAGAAGTGGGTCTAACTCTTGTGCAGGAGTCAGATTAGTGTTAGCTGAAGCTTGCTGGACTAAAGAGTACTCTACTTCAGCGACAGACAAGGGAATGGACATGCCTGGGTGCCCTGTCTCATCCATCGTGGCTGATGGGGAAGGAAGAATCCATGGATCCTCGAAGTAAGTCATGCAGAATTATGAAACTTGAAAAATCTCAAGCTTATGGTGATAAGATATAAATTTGATATCGCCGTGAGGAGGTGGGTAATTGAAGGTACCCATCAAGGATGGGCACAAACCAACTCCTATGTTGACAACACCTGGTTGAGGATTATCAATCATCGGGACCGTGGATGCCCCCAAAGTCGGGTCAGGTCTGGAGAAAGACAATTGATTGATGGTCATTATCCGACCCTCGTGTGGAAACAACAAGACCCAAAAAACTGTAGCAACCATAGCTTGCATAGAATAAGTCCAACTCCATCCTAACAAGAGGTTATAGTCGAGGGGAGCATCGACTACCTCTACTTTGACACACACAGTTTTCCCTCCTAACTGCACGGGGAAAGAAGGAACTATGCTATGTGGTCGGAACGAATGACCGTCGAAAGCAGTGAGGAGAGTAGGTGATGGAGACAAAACGGGATGGCCAATGGCCTTCCAACATGCCAATGACATAACGCATGTCGAGGCACCCTCGTCGACCACCGTGCGGAAGATATTCCATGTAAAATTTTTCATGGGGTAAGCCAATACTATCTGAAATGTGTCGTGGTAAGGCAAATGAGGTTTTAAGTTGGTTATATCTAACATGATGGTACTTGGATTACAAGTCTCAGTAGAGCCCAAAGTGGTTAATAAGGCTTTCCTCTGAGTAGGGAATATTTGGAGGACTTCCAAAGTAGACATCGCACAAGGGGTTTGTGATAAATATTCCACCATAGAGTAGTTCTAGGCGGCCCTTGCATTGGGGTTATGAGAAAAAATTTTAAATGCATATTTTGGAATGTGCGTCATTGTTTCTCCCAACGTCTTCTCAATCTGTAGAGGAAGAGATCGGAGATCAACTTCTTTACCCTTCTCAGAAGCGCTTGGTTTACTATAATCGTGCACTCTAGTCGATATGAAAGCATCACCCCTAACCATATATATGTTCATGGATGAGGGATTGTTCAGAGGTGGGCAAGTTTCTTGGATTCCCCCTTCCGTGCTTGCAGAGGCTTGAGTTAGATTTTTCCCATGTTGAAAGGGATTAGTCAACACTTCTTGTTATTGTTGTGTGACAAACTTTTGGGCCTCTGCAAGTCGAGGACATAGAGGGGTTGGGTGGTCTTCCGTGCATAAGTTGCATGGATACCTTGCCTTCCATTTTTTAATGTTTTTCCCGCCAACATTATCGTTGGGATTTTTATCCCCCTTACCCTTCTTTCATTATTTTTTCTTCCCTTCAGGCTATTGGGTAGCCTTTGGGTTAGTCGACTGCACTGTGTGTACTTTCAACGTTTGGGTAGGGGGAGCAACCAAAGCAGTAGTTTGGCTAGTCGTTGTGTGTTGTATGGATAACTGTTGCAACTGCTTTGTCAATTTCTCGACGGACTTGGTTTGTGATGAACCGACAATACCATCGACATGCGGTCCAACTCTCTGTCTAGTTTTATCCAATATTGAACATGGCGCATTTGGCAAGATGTTGTATAATAAACCAGACTGAGAATAGATGAGATCAAACTATTGAGATCTCATGATGGCGTCTTCTTCAGAGAAATATCTGGATGTCGCGACGTCTTTGGATAACTGTGGGACCAAAGACTTAAAGAGCCACTCAAGCAGGAATGCTGGTGGGACTAGTACTTTGATTAAATTCTTCTGGCTTCTCCATTCTCAAATGTGATCAGAGATATGGTTCACTGTTGTCTATTTGAAATTGGTGAGCATCTCTGTGCTAGTGTCGTATCTCACAGGTAACTGGAAATGGTTTAGGAAATCCATCGCCAGTTCGCCAAAAGAAGATTATCTTGAGTGATCGAGATCAATGTACCATTTTATGGCACTCCCAATGAAAGTACGTTGAAACAATCGCAACTATACAGAGTCATCTTTCAATGAGTTAGATGAGCACCAAAGATGGAAGGTAGTCACATGATCTCCTGGATCTTGATTAGGCTTGGATTTGAACTTTGGAATGTTCGAAGGAAACTTCGTCGGCATAGGAGGCCAACACGGATCGTGACAAATAGGGTCATTCAACAACCTTGTCAAATTTGGAAAGTTTATAGTTGCCAGGAACGGTAGTTTGGGTTGCCGCTGATAACCTGGGAAAAAGGGACCTAGAGTTTGACTGGCACCAGGTTGCCAGGAAAAGTTTGGCTGTTGGCCCAGATTCTGGTAGAAATCATGGCCCTGGACAGTGTAAGGATTTTTCATATGTGGAGACATCATCGACTGATTCCCCAAATAGGACATAGATGGTTGGGCATGCATTGTATTCGAAGGACTTTGGGAAGGATTACCCCATGTCGGTCCCATGGGGATAGGCATAGTAGTTTTTTTGGGGTTCGATTGATTGTGGAAAGAATTACCCCATATTGACATTCCAGAGGAGGGAATGGATCCTTGCCCTGAATTCCAAGGTCCTGCTAGGTTTTCCCCCTCTGCAGGAATAGTACCCTGCACAACAGTAGATTGTCCAAAAATGGGGTTGCCCCCAGTTAGGAAAGCGGCTGACGAGAAGGTATTGTTACCAAACATTCTATTCCAAGAAAACGGTGTCAAACCTACCATCATACTATGCGAAGGTGGTCCTTGACTCCGCACACCAAATAAACTATTGTGTGTAGTTTGCCCGGTGGATTGCTGATGCGAACCACTGAGTGAAAGGGACGAAGGAGGGATATGACCTCCTCCATAAGGAAAATAATTAAAAGGGATAGGAGTGCCCCCCATGTAACCTTGCAGAGGAGTGCTATAGCTCCCTGCCCCCATACCCAAAGTCTGTAAAGTGGAGTAGGAAAATACAGGACTTATACCCGAACTAGGCATCCCGTAGGAGAACGGAGGGCCTGTCGCACTTGGTGTGAAAGGGGTTGTGGCCGCTGCCAAAGACGGAATCGGACCACTGTGTGAAGTAGTTGCGGTTGAGCCCATGGTGGCTTTGACCGATGAAGGTAGGTTAGGATATGAAATCTCTCCTATGGTGACAACCATGGTGGGAATTGAATAATTCCCAAAAGGAGTAACAACATTTGTTTCCATTGCTGTGTGCGACACTGTCTAGCGCTTGTAAAATCGAATTGGTACAATGAAAGGTGCTAAGAAATCAATGTTTGGGGTTTCAACTGAGCCAAGAGCGGTTGCTTCAAGGTCCAAAACAATCGATTCCTCTCAGAGTTGTTTGGGCACAACAATTTGTAACCCAATCGCTTCAAAAGACCCTTGTTGGTATAGCTTTCGCCTTAATGGTGGCGGGGGTGGCTCCAGTGTAACCGACAACAGACCAAGAAGCCTTCATGACCGACAGAGCTCAGGATCCTCCACTGTGTGAGAATATACAAGACACTCTAAGGTAGTCTAAAGGTTCAAAAGTAACACACACTAAAAAAAGTCCCTAGAAGATAAGACAAGCAAGCACTAAATTAATTGGAAGAACATTTACAACAACCAACACTAGAGAAACTTACCGGTGCAAGTGCAACTCGAACACAGAATCACCATCAGGGTATAATCTACAAAGTATGGCTCGATGTTTGTCCTAGGTATTGTGGTATACCCCCGCAGTCACCTGTGTATGTCCCTAACAAAGATTGGCAACTAGGTTGTCAACACGCGAACAGTCACCAGGCGGGTACAGTTGAAAGTCGGGTAGACCACAATGAGCAGGGTATCGAGCCTGAAACCTGTCAAGGGTATCGAGAGAAAATGGTCTAGAAGAAAACTGAGGACCTCAAATGGATTCTAGACCCATGAAGCCCCGTGGAAAATTCAAACGATGAAATCCCAAAACAAGCCCTCTATATGTGTTCTCCACTACGATTGGTCCAGCTTTGGAGGGGTTATCTCCGCTACCTTTCCGCACACGACCTCGTGTTTATCCCCTGTGTTAGAGGGGGTTCCTAGATAAATTTCATGACACTAGACTTAGACACTCCCTATCTCAGACTCCAATGTTTGATTTAAAATGGCCTTGAAGAGTTTCCTCTCCAAACTAATCCAAGCCCCTAGTCCTAAACTAGTTTGTGAACCCTATAAACATAAAAGTCTAGTAGATTTTAAATTTAGTGTTACTTTTATGGATTTTTCTTACGTCAAGGGGTACGAGGGTGAAACTGATGATGTGTAAAAGATGAAAGAAAAAAATGAATGAAAAATATGGAAACAAAACTTTTACTGAATGCAAAATTTCAACAACTTTTCAAAAGAAATATTTTTTAATTTTTCTAAGATTTTGGACAACAAACTCAAAAGAATTTCACTCGACTATGAGCTACTTATGATCTAAGTGAACTGCAAAAAATTATGAAATAAAATATTTTTTCCTGGCTAATGATGCAGAAACACACTCTTCAACCAAATAGAAAAAGAAAAGAGAATTTTATTTTATTTTATTTAAATGCTAGTAAAGCAAGAAAGGGAAAATACCGACAAGCAAAAAACCAAGAAAAACAATTCTGGCCTAAATCACAGATCACAAATAATCAGTTCGAAAATCACACACTAGAAATTCTAAAAACAATGACTCTCACACATTCTTTTATTTTTATGAGAAAAAGTAAGCTAAGAGTAAAATTAATCCTAAGCTACTGACTGTTCAAACATAGATTCAAACCCCTGAGAGGAATACTTCTTATCAAGGGATAGGATGACTGCCTTACCCTTAACAAAAAGTAGCCTGTACAAGCACACAACTTTTACTCAAACAGAGACAGAGGGCGTGTACACGCGGGCTGACCTTGTACAGGCCGCGTGTATATCTAAACTCTAAGAAAAAATGAAAACAGACAAACAAAACCAGGAAGAGACCACTGATATTGATAACCAGGATCCCTTGAAGGCTTGGATACTCTTTCTAACAAAAAAAAAATAATTTAAGGAAAAAATGATAAAGCAAAAACAATCTGAGATAGGACTGCTAGCAAACAAGACTCAGAAAAAATTCAATAAACCCCCTTGAGAATGTGTGATTATGATAGGGAAGAGGATGATTTCCTCTAAAGTCCTCTGAACTCTACATGCTACTGCTACCTCTATAGCTAGCGTTCACATGTGGGATGTAAGAGCATAGGGCGTGGGTACACGTGTGCAGACCTTGTGCATGCCGCGTGTACCTTTGTGGGTACCGAAAAACACAGTCAAACAAAAGTCAGGGAAAACTGGTATGGAAAACCAGACCCCCTACTAGCTCAGACCTTACAGAAATGAAAAGAAAAGGCAGGCAAGAAAAAATAGTCTTTAAACTGCCCAAAAACTAAAGAAAATTCTAGGAACCCTAGAGAGTCTCCCCAGTATGGTCACCAATTTTGTTTTTGGGAAAATATCCCTACGGACTAGCAAATAGAGTTCAGACTTTGCATGCAGACATGATCGAAGAGAAATTACTTTCTACCTTCATCCCTAGATTTAAATCCCCTTTTCTTAGTAAATGCATGGAAAGATCAACCTACCTCGTTCCAGACGTTTGATGTCGATCCTCCATTGTGCTTGATTCCTTGTTCGCAACACTCCTTCCAAAGCTAACCTGCATCCAAGACAAGCAACAACTATACATGCATACTACTTATATACTAACGCGTTAGAAATCCAAACATAAACTAATCAAACCATAAAAAGTTCATGATTTGGGATGGGAAAAGAACTTTCTTTATTACTTTGAATAAGTCAACTTACAAGAGTTGAGACCGGCCACCGCTCCTTGAACCTGATCCTGGGATCCTCTTCTTTTGTCCTCCAATTGCTTTTCTTTGAATCTCCTTTGGCATAAGGAAAGGCTAAAGGGTTGGGACAATGGGAATACGTAAATGGGAAAAGTTTCTTTGCTATATTTTTTCTCCTCCAAATGGGACCCCTACCCCTTATTTTATAGGCTAGAAGGAGCTAGGTATTTGGAAGAACCCTCGGCCATGCATGGCTGGGAGTTTCAGTTAACTCATCCATAGATTTTTGTTCCATCAACAACTTTCCTTTTTTCATGCTTTTGTCAGTCGACGTGGGCTGTTTTGGGTCAGCCAACGTGTACACACGTGCAGTAATGGATTAGGGTGCGTGGGCCTTTATAAAAGAGCATTTTTAAAGAGTTGTTCAACAATGCTTTGGAAAAGAAGGGATATGATTTGGCTTGATGCTAGGTAAGCATGTGTGGTGTAATTTAGGGTTATAACAATAGTGACCATCGATCAATTGTCTTTCTCCAGACCCGACCCTTCATTGGGGGCATCCACGGTCCCAATGATTGATAATCCTCAACCAGGTGTAGTCAACGTAGGGTTTGTTTTGTGCCCATCTTTGATGGGTACCTTCGATTACCCGCCCCCTCAAGGCAATATAAAGTTAATATCCAATCACCATAAGGTTGAGATTTTTCAAGTTTTTTCATTCCGCATGACTTACTTCGACAATTTATGGATACTTCCTTCCCCATCGGCCATGATGGATGGGATAGGGAACCCGGGCATGCCTGTACCCTTGTTCGCAGTTGAAGTAGCATACTCTTTATTCTAGCAAGCTTCAACCAACATTGATCCAACTCCTACACAAGAGTTTGATCCACTTCTAGAGCCTATTTGGGCTCAAGTTTCTCTCGTTGACACCGATTCATTAGACTTAGTCTTACCCTCTGATGAAGCTATAATTGAGGCAATGACTAGTCTGGACAAACCCTAGGAAGATCTTCATCACAGATCATACTTCCTCCCAGAGTTAAGCAGAATCGAAGCTGAAGAATTCACCTTGACTATGACGAGAGATAGGTCTTGTCCTATTAATCCCTTAGCTACACATGAGGTTTATGCTGAGGGTAATATGGAAACTATTGCTAAAACCTTACCGATCAATATCTACCAAAACCCAGGCGTCGTGGAGAATATTTTCGTCGGAGCTGACTGCTCTCCCGGAGAGATTCAAATCTACACAGATCTTTTTAAGGAATTTCATGACTTTTTTTCCTGGTCTTACGAGGAAATGCCAGGCATCAATCCAAAAATAGTTGAACATGAAATCAAAACTTATCCAGATGCCAATCCTATCTGGCAGAAGCTTTGTCTAGTTAACCCCAAGAAAGAAATAGCCATTAAGGTTGAGGTTGAGAAACTGCTAAAATCCTGTTTTATCTATTTTATCCATTTGAACCAATGGGTGTCAAACCCTGTGCCAGTCAATAAAAAACAAGGCACAATTCGTGTATGTACAGACTTCCGTGATTTGAACAAGGACTGTCCTAAAGATAATTTTCTCACACCATTCATCGACCAGATAATTGATGAATGTGCATGTTGCGAGGCCTTTTCTTTCATGGACAGTTTTTCGGGATATAACCAAATCCAAATCAAACCCGACGACCAACACAAAACAACATTCATCTTTCCATGGGGTACATTTGCGTATCATAAGATGCCTTTTGGTCTCAAAAATGCTGGAGCCACCTTTCAGCGGGCCATGTCTTTTTCTTTCCATGACCTCTAGCATATAGTCGAGGCCTATTTAAATGATTTAGCATCTCGATATCACACAAGAACGGATCATCCCACACACCTCCGACTTATCTTTGAGCGTTGTCACTATTTTTGGATTCACTTGAATCCAAACAAGTGAAGATTTTGTGTAACATCATGATGTTTGTTAGGTTTCATAGTGTCAACAATAGGGATCATGGTCGATCCTCTCAAGGTTGAGGCAATAATTCAGTTGCCCCCCCCCATGCACACTCCTTCAACTTCAGAGTCCACAGGGCTAGGCGAATTTTCTAAGATGCTTCATCGCTAACTATGCTGTGATCACCAAGGGCTTTATGTGCTTACTTAAAAAAGATGTTCGTTTTTATTGGGACGATGCCACTCAATGCTCTTTCACCTCATTGAAACATGCACTCACAATTGCCCCTCTTCTCTAGCCACCTAACTATAACAAGGACTTCTTATTATATCTGGCTGCAACAGAGTCAACCATTGGCATGGTATTAGTTCAGGAATATGACTTGTTCTTGGAATATGTCATCTATTACCTGAGCCGAGGCCTTGTAGGATTGGAACTCAATTATTCTCATATTGAAAAACTTGTGTTGGAAGCAGTCCATGTTGTTCAATGGTTCTGTCATTATGTTCTGTTTCACAAGACCACCGTCATTGCTGTTATGAACCCATTTCAATACATGTTGACACAACGAGTAATAGGTGGCAATATCAGTATATGGATAGTCATCCTCCAGGAGTTTGACTTAGATTTCGTTTCAATAAAATCCAAAAAGTCACTGGTTTTCGCAGAACTTATTTTAAAACTTCTGGTTGAGTTAGGTGATCTCGTGCCCAAAGAGTCACCTATCAGAGGAGATATGTTTTTGATCACCTCTTTGGATCCCTGGTACAGAGATATACTTATTTATCTCCAGACTTTGAAGTGCCCCACCACTGCTTCTCGTGATGAGCGTCGATGCATATGCCATCAGGCTAAGAATTATCTCATACTCGATGATACATTGTATCGTAGAGGTGTAGACTGCATCCTACGCTGATGTCTCACTCATAAAGAATCAATTATCGTTCTTAACAATTGCCATACCGAAGCTTGTGGTGATCATTTTTCTGGGTTGGAAACAACCCAAAAGATTCTACAAGCAGGTTACTTCTAGCCGACACTTATCGAATATTGTATTGAATCGGTCAAGAAGTGCCAGCCATGCCAAATCTTCTCTCGAAAGATAAGGGCACATCCCACTCCCATGTTTCCCGTCATCACAGTTTGTCCCTTCACCAAGTGGGGGATTGGTTACACTACATGCAACCCTCCTTCAGCAAGGGGGCACCGCTATATCATCGTAGCTATAGACTACTTCACAAAGTGGGTTGAAGCTATGCCAACTTTTAAAGATGATGGAGAGATTGCAACTCTATTTTTATTCAACTAGATAATAGCAAGGTTCGGCATCCCAAGAGAGATTGTCACTGACCATGGTAGTCACTTTCAAAACTAGATGATGACCGAGTTAACATCAAAACTTGGGTTGCGGCAGGAACATTTTTCACCCTACTACCCCCAAGCAAATTTTCAGGTGGAAGCTGTGAACAAGACTATTAAGACCATTCTACAACAAACGATCAACTCAGCCAAGTCAAATTGGCATTTGATGTTATACTCGACATTATGGGCTTACCGAACATCTGTTAAGAATGCAACCGGTTTCTCATCTTTCCAACTCATTTATGGGCTGAAGGCAGTCTTTCCAATCGAATGTCAGATCCCGTCTCTAAAGTTGGCAGTACAATTATTTCCAGACACTTCTCCACTTGAAGAACGGTTAGTATACCTTGAGCAACTCAATGAGCAGTGTCATGATGTGGTCCTATCCAATGAAGCTCACAAACATAAGGTCAAGTGTTAGTATGATAGGTCCGTTCATCCTTGGATTTTCTCTGAAGGTGACCTTGTCCTGGTCTATGACCAATATAAGGACCCCCTAGGGGCAGGAAAATTCAAACCCATGTGGTTCGGACCTTTCATCATAAAAGAGGTTTTAAAAAAGGGCACTTCTCGTCTGGTTGACTTTGAAGGGAATGCTTTGGCCGAGCCTAGAAATGGGCTCTACCTCAAGAAGTATTACTCATAGGCAGGTCACGGTGGGTAACTTTTTGTAAGATATGTACAGTCTTTGTACTATTACTTTCTAGTTTTTTAGTGTTATGGACGTGTCGTTGATGTTATCTTTCATCACTGTGGCAGATGTTAAGTGATTCCGAGGTGTTCATTGGGTATGTAGATGGTGCTAGTCAACACACTCGGAGGCTTGCCTTTGCAACTTGGGTAATCTTTACACCTCAAGGCCAGCTATTATCTTCCGGAGGTATATTCTTAGGTGACACCATAAAAAAATGTCGCTGAGTATAGTGCAGTTATTGAGTTGCTTCGTGACGCTTTGTCATTTGGTATCTCTCATCTCCGGGTCTATCTCGATGCTCAACTTGTTGTGTCTCAGTTAAACAGAGTATACCGGGTTCATGATCCAACTTTACACCGACGATTCCTTAAGGTACGCCTCTTAGAATGAAACTTTGATTATATTACATATATTCATGTTCCTAGGAGATTAAACCAAGTTACATATACTCTAGCTAATCAAATTTTAGATTGGCATCTTACACATATATGAAAGAACATTCACGTAAACATGTAAATACATTTTTTGCACACATGATCCATAAGACACAAAAGACATAAAAACCATATATAATATCATAAAGTAACCAGAGTACATAGATGGATGCAAGTGCCTCAAAAATATGACCAATAACGAGTCATGGGGCTTATGCCCTCAAAAAATATATACAAGTAGTGCTCGTAGCACTTAAAAATGTCTAGCTAAGGTCAAGGCCTGTGGGCCCTGTTATACTGATCCACAGCGTTGGCTAAACGCTGAAACAACCGGATCCACGTCTGTGGTGCCCCCACTACATGAGGCTACATAGATGGTGGCAGGTCCTCAATCTCTACCATAGGGACCATGCGAGTGAGTGTAGTAAAGTTCCGCTCGACTCGTCTCAATACCCTCTCATCCTCCCTGGCTGGAAGGTCTCTTGCTACTACTGGTCCCCCTGCAACGGCAAGTGCGGCCCCTGGCCGAGGATGATGCCTATTCCTCTCATAGTCAGTCGGTCACACTGGTTCGACATCTACACACAATGAACACATATCCGTCAAATACGTTGGTATAACAAAAAAAAATGATATATATAACAAAAACAACATAAAAATTACATATGTTTAACAAAAAAAAACTACAAAGGTGGAGACTTACCCATCTCCCCTCACTCATCACTAGGAGGTACTGGTATCTCAGGGTCTCTCAAGAAATCAATCCCGACATAGGGGTAATCCTCTATAACCGGGATATGTCATGAAAACCACGCGAAGAAGTCATTGTTGAAGGACTCATTGGTCCTTCCACCACCCTATATTGGTAGTAATACTACCCATCTACACGTAGCAGGAAGAGAGGCCTGATGTCCTCGTACCACTACTCGAGGACTAAAACTCGAAACTCTCTCAAAAAAGAACGAGCATAGAATGGTCCCGAACCCAAAGTTTCTTTGTGTCTGCAAATGACAATCTGTCAACTGCCTCTTCATACACTCAAGCAATGTGGTACTCCAATAAAAAAATTGTGCATTTAAGCATTGGACTGCATAGTTCATATTTGCATGGGACGCCTGATGTAGAGCCGCAGAACCAGTGATTCACCCAATAAACAACACTATCACCTGTAGTGATAAGTCAATGATCTTGCTTATGGGCACCTGTGAGCTTGAGTGGTCTGTATCATCCGCATAGTATAGACCTATTTGTTATCACCCCATAGATGATGGGAATCAACTGATGACTTGGATATTATCTGTCTCTAGTATTTTGTTGACAAATGATTTTTCATTCTGCAAATAATTTGAGAAAAAGAAAAGAAAAAGAAAAAGAGAAAAGAAAAAGAAAAAGAAAGAAAAAGAAAGGAAAAGAAAAGAAAAGAGGGCATAAAAGAATTGAAACAAAAGCCCCATGCAATAATAGTAACTTGGCCATACCTTTCAAGCATGGCCAAGTTCTTTTTAAATTTAATGTTGATAGGTTAGTGAATAAATCTGACCAGACTCTCTAATCTTGGTCAGATAGCCCTTAGGTTAGATTAGTGAATAAATCTGACCAGACTGTCTAATCCTGGTCAGATAGCCCTTAGGTAGAGTAATTTCTTAACCCAACAGTTTAATCTGGGTTAATTGTCCTAGGAAGATAGGTTAGCATGTAGGTTAGTTGCTTCATTTTCTTCACCACCAATGAAACCAGATTGATGAAAATTCTACACCATGTCTCAATTGCCTAAGAATAGTTTAGACGAAGTCCCTTGGTGGTGTCTATGTGGTAAGTTTGGGAAAAACCTGTAAAATGCACTTATCCTAAGTTTTCTCAACACA
>JZKD02S1997662.1:552781-563747 GCA_000966675.3 Picea glauca | reverse complement strand
CTCTAACGGGCCCCTTGTCATATGTGGAGTTATTCTATTGGTCCATAAGTCCTATCCCCATCTTCCATATGACAACCCTCGTCACTCATGGACGTCATCTCCCATTTGTTCCACTTTCTCCCGAGTGAGTCTCATCACATAACTGCTGTCAGTCCCGGCTGTCAGTACCTAATCCTTTTTCACTCATGAAAAACCCCTTATTGCGACTTTTACCTCCAATCACCAGCCTCCACGTCACCCGTCCGTATGTTTTGGCCACCATCACCTGCCACCTCACCCCAAGTGGCCCGTTGTCCATTTATTACAGGATAACATACCCGTTATCCTGGTGACCTGTCTCCCGCGTCCAACCGAACCCAGTTTTGAATAAAACTACCGTTATTCCCCTTTCATACGTTAATCGTCCATCGGTCCATAAAACTTACCTCTTATTCCTCCATTGCTTTCCCGTCGTCTTCATCCATAGCTAGTCGACCCCACTAACATATTGTTTATTGCAGGTACTATTGCAGAGATGGTGGCAAAACCAAGACCAGCAGAAGGAGAAGAGAATCCTTTTCTTCCTCCTCCTGTCGACCTGGAAAAAATCCCTTTAGTCAATAAAGACAGATTGATCGCAGATACCATTTGCGACTTCGATTTTTCAGACCTCCAGTCATCGCTCCGGGAGGTGTTCTTGGACTAGAGCGGTGAAATTGGACTCTGGGAGTCCAATTTGCCCCTGTACCTTTTCCCCCAGAAACACCACTTTCCTAAATTCACCCTCAAATGCCAAGCTCATTATATTCCCGACCAGAGGGCCATTGTCTCTTCATCTGGAGACGTCCTCTTCTTCATCACTCCCGAAGACATTGACCAAATGATGCAAATTCTTTGTGCTGATTCTGTTTCTCCTTTCAACCTATAAATCCTTACAGAGCTGTATCAAAAGATGACATTTCCCCAGAGAGCTCAAATTTTTGAGCTGTTCCTTCCCACCTCCGCTCAATTCCCTTCCACCAATACACCTTACCCGTCATCCATGTTCTCCACCAAGGGAAACCAGGTCATTTCCTCCCTTTGCGCTCTATTAGGATACTATTTCGACCAGTGGGTAGATGAGCCCTTTCTGGGTTTTCTATCCATTTTCTCCACTGATGAAAAACCCACCACACAGTTCGATTTCAGTACCTTCTTGGCCAACAATATTCACGAACAGTTCGTGAATTTTGGCATGGAAGGCATGTTCAGATATTCTTCTATTTTGGCCTACATGTTTGTTTTCTATCAAGCAGATAAGTTCAGTTTTTCTATGCAGAAAATGGATGCAGATGGAAGGCCACAGCCAGTCACAACGTGGACATCTTTGTTGAAGCACAATTCCACAGAGTATAGCTTCAAGGCATTTATTGATATTTTGTACCACCCTGTGGTAAGCATGTTGAGTGGCAGGCCCAAGCCATGAATAAACGATGAGGTCTAGAGAATCCTACATCTCTCGGACAACGCAAAGACATGGGACTGGTACCTGTATCAAAACCACACCGAGATCAGAGTTTTCGGGTGCGAATTGGCACCCTACAAGCTGCCAACTTATGTGCCGGTAAGAATCTTTGTGTTAGAGTATATTAGGCAGATCATGAATTCAGATGACATTCATTTTGTTTTCCTGAAGAAAAAGCAGCAATTGAGAATCAAGGTGCAGATTGTCTCTTTCATCTGCAATAGTCGAGGCGATGGGGAAGAAGCTGACAAAATGTTGAAAGAAATGAAATTCTTTAAGAGTTTCCCATGGCACTATGATCCATGCGGGATCATCTCAGAAATGTGGGTAAAAACGAAAAACATCCCATACGTCCATGAGTCCAAGCTCGAAATTGAAAAATTCACCAACCAGACTGTGTGGATGCCTGACACCTTGGTTGAAATGGAATAGTAGGTTGAAGTGGAACAACAGGTTCCCCCGACAACTGTGAAACCAACTACCATGCCACAGGTCCCTAAGGAAAAAAGGCCTTGACAAGAGTCATCTCCACCTGTAACGGAGGTATCATCAGAAGAGTTCCAGATGCACACCAAGAGGCCAAAGACAGTTTCAACGCCTGGCACGACAGTAGAACAAGAAGCCATGCATACCATAGTAACTACCATAGTAATCAAGCCGGTCATTCCACCTTTTGGTTCAAGCCTTTATCAAGGCATCACCCCAATAGTACTGAAGAAATCCACAGACTCTCCCCTGAACAATCAGCTAGGCAAGTCTAGGCCCAAATTGAGCATCTTCGAGAAGTACGAGCTGATCAAGAATAAGAATCAAACCCTTACCAACAACACTTATGCTCAGTTTCGGAAACAAACGTCGACTGCGTAGCATAGACTGTTGTCTGCATTCGACACAGAGAAGGACAAGATGCACATGGCCTTCCTCCAAGCGCAGGTTCTGGATCCTAAGGTGATATCGGACTATAAGAGGGCCACTTTCGAATTCCAGGCAAAGGACGTGCACCCAGCAGATCAGATGGATCTGCATAAATAGACATGTGAGATGGTATTCCATACGTTGGCACATGCTTCTGCTTCAGCAGCTAAATTTCAGGTGTTGCTCAATAATGCTCAAACACAACTGAATATGGAAAATATATCGTCCTTTGCAAAGGACAACAAAATTAAGACTTTGGAGGAGCTGGTCCTCAAGATCGGCTATGATCCTGTGAACGTCAAAGCTGCAGAAGAGATGATAAAGAAGAAAAATGCAGAAATTGCCTCCTTGAGGAAACAACTGAAACTTCTGCCTACAAAAGACTCACAGGCGAAGGAGATAGCAGAGAAAGAAGGAAAGAAGGACGAAATGCTTAAGCTGGTCATGGAGCAGAATGCCCAACTTAAATAAATGGAAGCAGAGATGGAGAAAATGATAAAGGAGAAATAGAAAATGATGTCTATGGAAGCCATTCCATTGACTGCTATCCCAAGCTCAGGGACAAGCACAACAACAGTAACAACAATCCCATCCGCAGTACCAGTGACACTACAGGAAGGGATAGCTGATCTTGCCAAATCCATGGAGAAAATGAACCTGTAAGAGACAAAAATCAGCAGGCTGGAGAAGGAAGTTGAGAACCTCTAGGAACTCAAAACTTCTTTCCAAACCAACCTATCCAAAGAAAAGCAGGTAACTGAGCAGCTCAGGAAGAAATTGCAGTAGCTCCAAAAGGAAACAGTGGCAGGGAAAACTTTGGCTGAAGTCAAAGAAAATGTATGGACAAACATCACAAAGTCCATAAATGAAATCTGGCCCATGATCCAAATCATGTTTGAGAAGAACGAGTTGGTCCAGAGGAGAAAAAAATCCATTGAAAAGATCATAGTAGAGTTGGGAGATAGACCAACTCAGGAAAATGATATAATCAAATTCCTAAATTCCAAGACCAGAGAAGAGCTAGAAGAGATGAAGATAGAGGACAGAACAAAGACCATCCTTGAGGTCAAAAGGGTTTTGACCAAGAGAAGTCTAATGATTCAGCTGGAAGAAAAGGTGCAGGTCATGGATCAGGGGGTACAAAGATTCTGCAGGAAGATCGAAGCTCTCCAGAAGAAAGGTCTTTCAGGTTTGAAGGTTATTAATGATAAACTGATGACACTCCCCAATTACAAAAAGAGGCTGTCCGAAGTATCCAAGGACAGTTCAAAGTTTGTTGGCATACAAGGGAGTATCACCGGCAAAGAATTCCAGGATGCTCTTCAGTTGGACATCAGTATCCAACACGAGATTCGATACATTTTCCTCACTAATCCCACATTCGCTAAATATACGGAAATGGACGAAGTGTATCGGAGATTGCTCAAAGTCACTGTGCCTAGCCACCTCATATGGGAGGAACTCTATGATCTGCTAGATTAGCAGATGAGCTGTCCATGTCCAGTCACCTGTCTAGTCAGAGGAGGTTGCACAGGAACCTCACCAATGGCCTACCCCAGAAATTCCGCATGCAGTTGTACCAAGTCATCAAGCAGTTTTGATTAGTTAAATTAGTTAGACTAAAAATAGAATGAGCATGTCCTGATTAGTTATGATAGGAACGTTTGTAATTTGAATTATAAATACTTCATTTTTCGAAGTATTGAGGGTTGTTGATCTTTACACCCTGACGCTATCCGACTGTAACATTTTTGAAGAGATTCTCCATTAATATAGAGGAAGCACTTTTACAGGATTCGTGCGTGTATTCACTGGTGATGCTTATTCTCTAAGTTGAATGTTTTTCTTGCTTTGTGATCATATTTTTTTCTGAAACTAATCTTTAAAAGTAACGCATGTTGCAGGATTTATCTTAGATACTCTGTTTCCGAATTTAAAGGTTTTAATGTTTATCTTCTGAGGTTTTCAATTAAGGAATTCTTAACTGCTTCTTAGTTGAATTATCTTTCTTATCTTTTCTTCTGTCCATCATTTAAGCTATTAAAGATCCAGTGAGTATATTATCTCGCCCCGTGGAAGCATTTCCTTTACGTTTATGGTTTGTATCTCATGTTTATTTTAACATAGACCCCATAGCCCAATGGATGTGTAGATTGTCTCAACTAACTCTAAAAACATTTTTACAACAAAACCTACCTATTCCTTTATCTAGCCTAACATCTAAATTGAAAACAAAGCTAAATCATATAGAGAGATCCCTCTCTGAAGCTGGAAGGGCTAGATCCCAACTTTAAAAGCGGTTGGATAAAGTTACCTTTGTGGATTTCTTCTTTTTCAACCTCTAGGAAATTTACAGAGTACTAACATAATGGTGACTCCACTGGGGACGAACTTAAAAATTTGATAATTTCACGTTTTMTTTCCYCTAAAAAGAACGTTTGATTTTGAKAAGAAAGTAATGTTTAGAGGTTGATTAAACTTTGTACATATTATTTTCAGACTCACAAAAAAATACATATATAAAAACCAAAAAGAGTTCTRGCTCCCAAGAAAGTTCACACTCGATCTCATCCAGACCCAGAACCCGCGATAGGGATAGATAACCCCRAACATTTKCTYAGGYGAAAGACCCCGAYTGTTGGTTYARTGAGTTATACTCCCCTTCATAAGTCCCCTTCATAATATAGAGGAAKCACTTTTACAGGATTCGTGCGTGTATTCACTGGTGACGCTTATTCTCTAAGTTGAATGTTTTTCTTGCTTTGTGATCATATTTTTTTTTGAAACTAATCTTTAAAAGTAACGCATGTTGCAGGATTTATCTTAGATACCCTGTTTCCGACTTTAAAGGTTTTAATGTTTATATTCTGAGGTTTTCAATTAAGGAATTCTTAACTGCTTCTTAGTTGAATTATCTTTCTTATCTTTTCTTCTGTCCATCATTTAAGCTATTAAAGATCCAGTGAGTATATTATCTCGCCCCGTGGAAGCATTTCCTTTACGTTTATGGTTTGTATCTCATGTTTATTTTAACATAGACCCCATAGCCCAATGGATGTGTAGACTGTCTCAACTAACTCTAAAAACATTTTTACAACAAAACCTACCTATTCCTTTATCTAGCCTAACATCTAAATTGAAAACAAAGCTAAATCATATAGAGAGATCCCTCTCTGAAGTTGTAAGGGCTAGATCCCAACTTTAAAAGTGGTTGGATAAAGTTACCTTTGTGGATTTATTCTTTTTCAACCTCTAGGAAATTTACAGAGTACTAACATAATGGTGACTCCACTGGGGATGAACTTAAAAATTTGATAATTTCACGTTTTCTTTCCCCTAAAAAGAACGTTTGATTTTGAGAAGAAAGTAATGTTTAGAGGTTGATTAAACTTTGTACATATTATTTTCAGACTCACAAAAAAATACATATATAAAAACCAAAAAGAGTTCTGGCTCCCAAGAAAGTTCACACTCGATCTCATCCAGACCCAGAACCCACGATAGGGATAGATAACCCCGAACATTTGCTCAGGCGAAAGACCCTGGCTATTGGTTTAGTGAGTTATACTCCCCTTCATAAGTCTCCTTCCTTTTCAGGAAAACCAGTTATCTCTCAAAACCTTGATCTTGATACATTTCCACAGCGAAGCCTGGTTAGAACATGATCTGAAACTTTTGTGTCTGGACTCATCTTTGACCCAACTGGGTTGCTACCCCGAACCCCCGAAGTCTTGTCTCCCACGACTAAACTAAAAATCACTACCTCAGTACCGTCCAGTCCCTCCTCGTCCTTGTCTTCAGTCACTACCTTGCCGACCATACAAATTGTCGTTCCACCTCCTCCACCCATCATGGCAGCTCAATATGCTCCTTTGGTGTTGGCTGCGCTGCTACATGCCATGCCCCAAGACTACCAAACTAGACTTCCACAGTTCGATGCAACTGGACCTTTAAATGCCCAACAACATGTGGGTAAAATGAATGATTACTTTGATTTGCAAGAAGTTGATGAGGCTGACGTGCAAATGCGATCGTTTTCCCAAAGTCTGATAGGCGACGTCAAGAAATGGTTCAAATCTTTACATGCCACCTCAGTCCCTGACCTTGTCGCATTCCAAAGAAGTTTTCTTGACAGATGGGAGGTAAAGAAAAACCCTCTCCAAATACTGTCAGAATACAAGAATATAAAGAGAAATCAAGGTGAGACGGTCCAAGATTATTGCACCCGTTTCAACAACCTGTACAATGCAATCCCAACTGAAATAAAACCTCCACAGGGTCTAGCATTGATTAAATTCCCTGATGGATTTGATGCTGACATGTCATACCAACTAAGAGAAAGAAATTCTACCACCCTAGAGGACATGCAAAAAAGTGCTATAAGCGTGGAGGCCAATCTGTTGGCGAAAAGGGCCCGTCAGAGGTCAGAAAGGAGAGTCACGATCAAAGAAGAACCTTCCACGTCTACCACAGATTCCAATCTGGATTCTTTGGTCAGGACAGTAGAATTAATGCTGGAAAGAATGAATTTTTTAAACAGAAATCCTCCGAGGGACAACACACCTGCTCCTCAGATTCAGAACCCCAATTTCAGGAGAAACCCTTCTCAGATCAGACAGAGAGATCCTAGGGATCAAAGAGAGTAGAGGGGCCCAGATCAGGAGATTAGACCTCCCCTGCAAGAAAACTATGCTGATGAAGGGGGAGAAGTGATTGAGGAATTGGAGGACACTCACATCAACTTTATGGGCATTCATGACAATGAGGCCATTTTTCTTACAGAAGAAGAGCAAGAACTCTTTCTGCTAAATCAAACAAAGGTAAGTGAAGAAGCCGAATATGCAGAACAACATGCCTTTGAAAATGCTATTCTGGAGGTACACCAACAGTACAATCTGCGGAGTAAGAAGGCTGAAGGGAGTTTTCCAAAGAAGATGACTGAAACAAAAAAGGTTGTCGAAACCAAAAAGACCTCTGATTCATCTTCTGAAAAGACTCCTAAGAAAAGTATTGCTGAGATGACTTCTGAGAAGATTGTTGCGGAAAAGATACCTGAGAAGAGCAATGCCAAAGCTCCCGTGAAGAAAAACATCACCATTCTGAAAATGCCATCATAGCCCGATGCTTCACATATTAATCCATCGAGTACTTCTGAGCCGAAGAATATGGCATAAAAATCAGAACTGACGAGCCAAGGCAGAGCCCCTACACCCTTTAGCCTTGAAGGGGAATTGGAAAAAATAAAAATTCCCATCCCACTTACAGAGTTGATGAACAGAGACGGGTATCGTTCAGAGGTAATAAAAGCACTGGCCATTGAACCTGACATAGGCACCAAGGCCTTGACCATTGGATTAGTGAATCATTCAGACACTTTGAACCTTACTGATGATCATCCCGAACTTCTTTTCGGACCTGAAGTAGATGGTCGAGATGACACCGGTGATGTCGCTCCTTTTTACATCAGTCTAAACATACACGATTTGATATTGCATAATTCTATGCTAGACTCAGGTGCCTCCCACAATCTAATTCCTAAAGCAGTAATGGAAAAACTAGGACTGGAGGTCACCAGACCATACAAGGATTTACACTCATTTGACTCCAGCAAAGTCAAATGTATTGGTTTGATCAAGGACCTATGCATCACCCTGGTTCAGATCCCTTCGAAAAGCATGGTAATGGACGTGGTGGTTGCAGACATCCCTCCAAAGTATGGAATGTTACTATCATGGTCTTGGGGAGCTAAGTTGAAGGGAACCCTGCAGCTAGATATGTCTTACGCCACTATCCCAGTGTTTGGGCAACAAAGGAGGTTATACAGAGAAACACTGATGAAGTACATGGTCAGTAGCCAAGAAAAACCGCACGATTACCCCCTTTACTCTGCACATTCTGATTTAGATTTGCTCATCTTGTACAATGATGGTGATATGGAAGAGTGAGATACTCAACTGACAGAGGACCTATCTGGTCAAGATGAAGGCCCAGAAAGCATTGAGGTAGCAAAGATGAAGAATGTAATCACTGAAGAGTTCCCCGTCGATTTCTGGAGCATGGAATTTGATGGAGCAGTGAGTAAAGAAGGAGCAGGAGCAGGAGTTTGGATACATAATCACAGAAAAAGGTATTCAGAAAATCATTCTTACAAACTAAATTTCCAGTGCACTAACAATGTTGCCGAGTATGAAGCTTTAATGCTCGGTCTGAAGCTGTTGAAAAAAGTTGGTGCTAAGTAGATAATAGTAAGGGGTGACTCTAAATTAATAATCAAGCAAATTAAAGGTGAGTATGCTGCGAAACACCCACGCCTTAGAGCCTACATGAATGTTGTTCTGGATGCTTTGAAGTGTTTTAATGAGGTTGACTTGCAGGTAATGTCGAGGGGACAGAATATTCTGGCCGACGGATTGGCTATGTCAGCAGCCTCCTGTAAGATTCCTTTCCGCCAAACTCACCCATATACTGTTGAGGTGAAATGCAGACCGACAGTCCCTGAAAATATTAGGTATTGGTAAGTGTTTGGTAATGATGACCAAATTGAAGATTTTCTGCAATGCAAGAACGATTTTGAATGTACAAATATAGATTTAGAAAATGAAGACGAAAATGTAAATAATTTAGATTTTGAAATTGATAGTGTAAATACATTAGACTCAGGAGAGTTAGGCGATGATGAATTGGATGCTGACATTTTACAGTTGAAAAGCAATAATTTGCCTAGAGGTCTTGTTCCTTTAGAATATTTATTTGACAGTAACGATGTAGCCAAAAAACAAAAAATAGAAGCTCACGGACAAGAAGTAGAGGACTATAATATAGGGATTGAAGAGAAACCTAGGATGGTCAAACTGTCCAAATCTTTACCCCCAGAACAAAAGCTCAAATACATTGAGCTATTCAAAGAATATTCAGATGTTTTTTCCTGGGGCTATGAAGATTTTAAAGCTTATGATACCAACATCATACAACACAGGATTCCCATAAAAGAAGACTAGAAACCGTTTAGGCAGAAACTTAGGAGGATAAATCCCAAGTTGCTCCCTCTGATAGAAAAAGAAATCAAGAAAATGTACGATGCCAAGATCATAGTCCTGTTATGTTTCTCTAAGTGGGTCTCTAATTTAGTCCCTACACGTAAGAAAACTGGGGAAATCAGAATCTGCATAGATTTCTGAAATCTCAACAAAGTATCCCTAAAAGATAATTACCCATTACCGAAAATGGACCACCTCCTGCAGAGGGTGGTCGGGTCCAGTAGGATATCTCTGTTGGATGGTTTCTCAGGCTACAACCAAGTCCTAGTTCACCCGGATGATCAAGATAAAACCACTTTTACCACACCATGGGGCACTTTCATGTATGTGAAGATTCATTTTAGTCTGATGAACGCAGGAGCCACGTTTCAGAGGGCAATGGATATCGCCTTCATGGAAGAATCTGGTAAGTTTATTGTCATTTATTTAGATGATGTGACTGTGTTTTCCAAATATGATGATGAACACCTGCGACACCTTAGACGAGTTTTCGAGAAATGTAGAAGGTTTAGGATTTCGTTAAATCCTAAGAAGTGTCTTTTTGGGTTAGAAGAAGGCAAAATGCTGGGACACATCATCTCTAAAGATGGAATCAGAATAGACCCCAGTAGAATCGAGGCCATACTAAAGTTAGAACACCCAAGAAACCTCAAATAATTAGAGTCTTTTATCGGTAAAATTAACTTTCTACGAAGATTCATTCCCAATCTGGCCGAACTCCTCCGAAAAATTACAAACATGCTTAAAAAGGATGTAAAAATAAAATGGGACTCTGAGTCCAGACAATCCTTCGAAGAAGTCAAACGAGCATTCACAAAAGCCCCAGTTTTGATCAGTCCCGATTTCACTAAAGATTTCTATCTTTTTTCTTTCACCTCTGAACATACTATAGAAGCGGTATTAATGCAGAAGAACAACGAAGGGTATGAACAACCCATAGCTTTCTTCAGCAAAGCATTAAGAGATGCTGCCCTGAACTACAATATCATGGAGAAGCAAGCTTTTGCTTTGGTAAAAGCCATAAAGGACTTCAGGGTCTACATTCTCCATTCCCACACCATAGCTTATGTTCCGAACGCGGTAGTAAAAGATATCTTGACATAGGATAACCCTGATGGAAGAAGGGGAAAATGGATTGCTGTCATTTTAGAATACGATATAGAGATTAAGCCCACAAAACTAATCAAAGGTCAAGGCCTTGCTAAATTAATGGCTGAATCTAACTTCCAGGCTCTTGACATTAATTTTCTAGATGTGGCAAATGAACATGGCGAGATGGCAACCCCAAACGTTAGAGAGGTATTTCTCAACTCTCCATGGTATGCAGACCTTATATTTGTTTTACAAAATTTGCAAGCTCCCCCTGGTTTGACTAAGACTAAATCTAGATTTTTAAAGTTGAAATATTTGAAATTCTGTATTCTAGAAGGAAATTTGTATTGGAAAGACCCTACAGGCATTCTTTTAAATTTTTTACTGAAAGATGAAGTTGATAAAGTGTTGCAAGAGTTTCATGCAGGAGAATGTGGTG
>JZKD02S1997662.1:526592-548472 GCA_000966675.3 Picea glauca | reverse complement strand
TGAGTATTAAAGAGCACGCTAAGATCTATGGCCTGGAAACAGGTGCGCAGATCAACGGTCTAAAAAGGTTTTCGGATCCCTCCTGATGTTCTGCTTTTAACCAAAAGGGGGGGGGTCCAGAATTGTTACTTTTCTCTGGCGGGCCACTTGTCATATGTGGCATTATTCTATTGGTCCAGAAGTATTATCCCCATCTGCCATCTGACAACCCTCGTCACTCATGGACGTCATCTCCCACTTGCTCCACTTGCTCTCGAGTGAGTCTCATCACATAACTGCTGTCAGTCCCGGCTATCAGTACCTAACCCTTTTTCACTCATGAACAACCCCTTATTGTGACTTTTACCTCCAATCACCAGCCTCCACGTCACCCATCCATATGTTTTGGCCACCGTCACCTGCCACCTCACCCCAAGTGGCCCGTTGTCCATTTATTACAGGATAACATACCCGTTATCCTGCTGACCTGTCTCCCGCATCCAACCGACCCGAGTTTTGAATAAAACTACCATTATTCCCCTTTCATACGTTAGTTGTCCATTGCGCCATAAAACTTACCTCTTATTCCTCCATTGCTTTCCCGTCGTCTTCATCCACAGCCAGTCGACCCCACTAACATATTGTTTATTGCAGGTACTGTTGCAGAGATGGCGCCAAAGCCAAGACCAGTGGAAGGAGAAGAGAATCCTTTTCTTCCTCCTCATGTCGACCTAGACAAAATCCTGTTGGTCGATAAAGACAGATTGATCGCAGACACCATTTGCGACTTCGATTTTTCAGACCTCCAGTCATGGCTCTGGGAGGTGTTCCTAGACCAGAGCGATGAAATTGGACTATGGGAGTCCAATTTTCCCCTGTACCTTTTTCCCTAGATACACCACTTTCCTGAATTCTCCCCCAAATTCCAATCTCATTATATTTCTGACCAGAGGGCCATCGTCTCTTCATCTGGAGACATCCTCTTCTTTGTCACTCCCGAATACATTGAACAAATGATGCAAATTCCTCGTGCTGATTCTGTTTCTCCTTTCAACCTAGAAATCCTTACAGAGCTGTATCAAAAGATGACCTTTCCCCAGAGAGCTCAAATTTTCGAATTGTTCCTTCCCACCTCCGCTCAATTCCCTTCCACCAATCCACCTTACCTGTCATCCATGTTCTCCACCAAGGGAAACCAGATCATTTCCTCCCTTTGCGCTCTGTTAGGATACTATTCCGACCAGTGGGTAGATGAGCCCATTCTGGGTTTTCTGTCCATTTTCTCCACTGATGAAAAACCCACCACACAATTCAAATTCATTACCTTCTTGGCCAACAATATTCATGAACAGTTCATGAATTTTGGCACGGAAGGCATGTTCAAATATTCTTCTATTTTGGCCTACATGTTTGTTTTCTATCAAGCAGATAAGTTCAGTTTTTCTATGCAGAAAATGGAAGCAGATGGAAGGCCGCAGCCAGTCACAACGTGGACATCTTTGTTGAAGCACAATTCCACAGAGTATAGCTTCAAGGCATTTATTGATCTTTTGTACCACCCTGTGGTAAGCATATTGAGTGGCAGGCTCGAGCCACGAATAAACAACGAGGACCAGAGAATCCTACATCTCTCGGACAACGCAAATATAGGGTACTGGTACCTGTATCAAAACCACACCGAGATCAGAGTTTTGAGGTGCGAATTGGCACCCTAAAAGCTGCCAACTTATGTGCTAGTAAGAATCTCTGCGTTAGAGTATATTAGGCAGATCATGAATTTAGATGACATTCATTTTGTTTCCCTGAAGAAAAAGCAGCAATTCAGAAGCAAGGGGCAGATTGGCTCTTTCATCTGCAATAGTCGAGGTGCCAGGTAAGAAGCTGACAAAATGTTGAAATAAATGAAATTATTTACGAGTTTCCCATGGCACTATGATCCATGCGGGCTCATTTCAGAAATGCGGGTAAAAAACAAAAACATCTTGTACATCCATGAGTCCAAGCCCGAAATTGAAAAATTCTCCAACCAGACTGTGTGGATGCCTGACACCTTGGTTGAAATGGAACAATAGGTTGAAGTGGAACATCAGGTTCCCCCGACAAATGTGCAACCAACTACCACGCCACAGGTCCCTAAGGAAAAAAGGCCTCGACAAGATTCATCTCCGCCTGTAACAGAGGTATCATTAGAAGAGTTCTAGATGCACACCAAGAGGCCAAAGACAGTTTCAACGCTTGGCACGACAGTAGAACAAGAAGCCCCGCATACCACAGTAAATACCACAGTAATCAAGCTGGTCATTCCACCTTTTGGTTCGAGCCTTTATTATGGCATCACCCCAACAGTACCGAAGAAATCCACAGACTCTCCCCTGAACAATCAACCAGGCAAGACTAGGCCCAAATTGAGCATCTTCGAGAAGTAGGAGCTGATCAAGAAGAAGAATCAAACCCTTTCCAATAGCACTTATGCTCAGTGTTTGAAACAAACGTCGACTGCGTATTCGACACAGAGAAGGGAAGGATGCACATGGCCTTCCTCCAAGCGCAAGTTCTGGATCCCAAGGTGATCTCGGACTATAAGAGGGCCACTTTCAAATTCTAGGCAAAGGATGTGCACCCAACAGATCAGATGGATCTGCACAAACAGACAGGTGAGATGGTATTCCATACGTTGGCACATGCTTTTGCTTCAGCAACTAAATTTCAGGTGTCACTCAATAATGCTCAAACGCAGCTCAAGATGGAAAAGATATCGTCCTTTGCAAAGGAAAACCGAATTAAGACTTTGGAGGAGCTGGTCCTCAAGATCAGCTATGATCTTGCGAACGTCAAAGCTGCAGAAGAGATGATAAAGAAGAAAAATGTAGAAATCGCCTCCTTGAGGAAACAGTTGAAACTTCCGCCTACAGAAGACTCACAGGCGAAGGAGATAGCAGAGAAAGAAGGCAAGAAGGACGAAATGCTTAAGCTGCTCATGGAGCAGAATGCCCAACTTAAAGAAATGGAAGCAAAGATGGAGAAACTGATAAAGGAGAAAGAGAAAATGATGTCTATGGAAGCCATTCCATTGACTGCTATCCCAAGCTCAGGGACAAGCACAACAACGGTAACAACAATCCCATCCGCAACACCAGTGACACTACAGGAAGGGATAACTGATCTTGCCAAATCCATGGAGAAAATGAACCTGTAAGAGACAGAAATCAGCAGGCTGAAGAAGGAAGTTGAGAACCTCCAGGAACTCAAAACTTCTTTCCAAACTAGCCTATCCAAAGAAAAGCAGGTAACTGAGCAGCTCAGGAAGGAACCGCAGTAGCTCCAAAAGGAAACAGTGGCAGGGAAAACTTTGGCTGAAGTCAAAGAAAATGTATGGACAAACATCACAAAGTCCATAAATGAAATTCGGCCCATGATCCAAATCATGTTTGAGCAGAACGAGTTGGTCCAGAGGAGAAAACAAGCCATTGAAAAGATCAGAGTAGAGTTGGGAGATAGACCAACTCAGGCAAATGATATAATCAAATTCCTAAATTCCAAGACCAGAGAAGAGATAGAAGAGCTGAAGATAGAGGACAGAACAAAGACCATCCTTGAGGTCAAAAGGGTTTTGACCAAGAGAAGTCTAATGCTTCAGCTGGAAGAAAAGGTGCAGGTCATGGATCAGGGGGTACAAAGATTCTTCAGCAAGATCGAAGCTCTCCAGAAGAAAGGTCTCCCAGGTTTGAAGGTTATTAATGATAAACTGATGACACTCCCCAATTACAAAAAGAGACTGTTTGAAGTATCCAAGGACAGTTCAAAGTTTGCTGGCATACACGGGAGTATCACCGGCAAAGAATTCTTGGATGCTCTTCAGTTGGACATCAATATCCAACACGATATTCGATACATTTTCCTCACTAAGCCCACATTCGCTAAATATACGGAAATGGACGAAGTGTATTGGAGATTGCTCAAAGTCACTGTGCCTAGCCACCTCAGATGGGAGGAACTCTGGGATCTACTAGATTAGCATATGAGTTTTCCAGGTTCAGTCACCTGTCCAGTCAGAAGAGGTTGTAGAGGAACCTCGCCAATGGCCTACCCCATAAATTCCGCATGTAGTTGTACCAAGTCATCAAGCAGTTTTGATTAGTTAAATTAGTTAGACTAAAAATAGAATGAGCATGTCCTGATCAATTATGACAGGAACGTTTGTAATTTGAATTATAAATACTTCACCTTTCGAAGTGTTGAGGGTTGTTGATCTTTACACCCTGACGCTATCTGACTGTAACATTTTTGAAGAGATCCGCCATTAATATAGAGGAAGCACTTTTACAGGATTCTTGCGTGTATTAAACTAATGTTGAATGTTTTTCTTGCTTTGTGATCATATTGTTTTCTGAAACTAATCTTTAAAAGTAACGTATGTTGTAGGATTTATCTTAGATACCCTGTTTCCAACTTTAAAGGTTTTAATGTTTATCTTCTGAGGTTTTCAATTAACGAATTCTTAACTTCTTCTTAGTTGAATTATCTTTCTTATCTTTTCTTCTATCCATCATTTAAGCTATTAAATATCCAGTGAGTATATTATCTCGCCCTGTGGAAGCATTTCCTTTACGTTTATGGTTTGTATCTCATGTTTATTTTAACATAGACCCCATAGCCCAATGGATGTGTAGACTGTCTCAACCAGCTCTAAAAACATTTTTACAACAAAACCTACCTATTCCTTTATCTAGCCTAACATCTAAATTAAAAACAAAGTTAAATCATATAGAGATATCCCTCTCTGAAGCTGGAAGGGCTAGATCCCAGCTTTAAAAGCGGTTGGCTAAAGTTAACTTTGTGGATTTCTTCTTTTTAAACCTCTAGGAAATTTACAGAGTGCTAACACTATCAATTCCTCTATGTTATGCGGCCCCGAAGGAAAAGTATGGAAGTTGACTGGTTCTCCTCTTTAGGAGAGGCCAGTCAAAAAATAAATGTCCTCGGTCGTGGGCACCAGTGACTACCCGTCTAACATGAATGCCTCTGCATCTGGATGTCATTAGTCAACCAAGGCATTCAATAGCCTAGGTTGTGCTTGCATAAAGGGACATAGGAAAAACTTAGTAACCCACATTGAATCAAAGCAACCACAACATTGGGGTCTTCCCCGACCAACTCACTAACCTCTTCATGCTCTCTTTCTCTCCAGTGGACATACATCCTGCAAAACACCAAGGTTCAGGAGAGTTAAACCTTGATTTTTAATCCTTTTTCATTCAATAAGGGGGTCCATGCGGGCTGTAATAGTGACAGTCGTGTGTACACACGACCTGTCCTGAGATAGCCCGCGTGGACCTAGGGCCGACTGTTTAAAGGTCGACGCCCCCCTAAAAAATGAAACCCAATGCAAAAATAAAGACTTAAAATATAAGATAAGAGAGTTTGTACTTACTTGGTCCAGACATAAGTTCGTTTCGTCCACTGTAGCTCCTGGAATCACCGCTTTTGACAAAGGGGGTTTTTTGGTTCCAGATTCAATTTCCAAATCAACAATGGTGATAATGAGCTGCCAACTTCTATTTATAGACTTTTTGGCCTCTTTTTGTCACTTTTTTGGCCTCCCTTATCATTTTATTTAAACCAAAAACCATTTAGAGTGATTCAGAAGTTGCATGGCAGGGATATGATCGGGTATCGGGACAGGTTTTTTGATTTTTGGGTACTTTTCGATGGTCCGTGATTTTTTTTTCCAAGGATAAACTTGAGCATGTAGGTTAGGTTTCTACCCTGACTTTTGTATCTCATTGTCTTTTTCCTTTGCCATAGGATCGATCCCATCAGGTTGCGACACAAAACCATCATAGCTAGTTTAGAAGTGTCACAACTTGGTGGTAGAGCTTACCGAAACATGGATTCCCTAGGTAGATCTTGGTTGCATTATGGTGTCCATGCTGTCTCTAATCACTGTAGGCTTGGGAGTCCTTATAGTTTTTCCTGATTACGAGTTTGAGCCTAATTTGCATGATTCCTTTTCACTCTTGACCTCACCCTCAAGACTCCCAAAATATATAACAGGTCTTCTTTTAAGCCCTTTTTAGACCCTCAAAACATGAAAAGATTGTCGAGGGATCTTGTGGCCTTTCACCCTCGTTAAACTGAAATTTGAAGTCACGTCCATTCAGTGGTAGTTTTCCCCTTTTTTGGTCTAGACGACCAACTGTACGAACAAAAGTATACTCTATGAAACTCCAGTTCTCTAGAAGAGTACTCTTAGGTATCATTTTAACCCTTTTTCAGGCCCGAGGGACTAAATTTACGAAAAAGGAACCCCCACAGAGTCCATAGTTAAGATATTTTCAGACTCCCTAAAATTGAAAAGATCATCGAGTGACCTTATTCTTTCACACTTGTTAAACTGGTCCAAAATAAAATTCCTAACATAGTCCATAGTTAAGATTTTTTCAAACTCCTTAAAAATGAAAAAATAGCTGAGTGATATTGTCTCTCTCACACTCATTAAAATGGTTTTGAATAGACGTCTTGTCGGTGCTAGTTTACCCCTTTTCGAAACGACTAGACTATCTTTGAAAAAGGTACCCCAATGGAGTCTCATTTTATGTTTTTTCAGAATCTCTAAATATGAAAAACCACCGACATTACCTTCTCTGGGCTTGTTAAACTTACATTGAAGGACGTTACCATTGTGTGTTTTGTTAACCACGTTTGCATACCTTATACGCCAGCCTTGTAGTACTTTTCTTCTGCATCTTAACACCCTTGGCCCCCAGAGGATTTTTCCCGAGTATCATTATTCTGAACATCAGTCTTATGCTTGTGCCTTGAACTTATATGTTTGTAACACTCGTTCCTCCATTGTAACGTAACATTCCTTTATTCGTTTTTCCAAAATTATTGAAAAAGACAAAAAAAATATACCCCAAAAAGAGGAAGGGAAAAGTATTTTCTTTATTGGTAGCATAATGAGTCGCCCTTGGATAAAGAACATCTGTATGTTTGTACGTCAAACTATGGGATGTAATACGACCTTATGAAGCTTTTCTCGCTACATAGAGTTGTGTCGTCCTCTGTTTGGTTATTCTTTCAAACATATGGAGAGTTTGCATTGCCTCCTGCTTCGTAAACTTATGATTAATTCCATGCTACCTAAGTCTCATCATTTGTTGCGCTGTTTTCCAAGGGAAGTTTTTACCAAGCCTGAGTCTCCCCCTCTGCAATTTGACTCTTACCCTCATACCCAACCATCCTGAATGTTCAATCAAGTCTTTGTTTGAAATCAATGAAGCCTTCAGTCTGATCGTCAAGATTCTCTAGTCTTTTACCGACGAGCCATCGAAGACCTTTGGGTAGTGAAGTCGTACACTCATATTACACTCCTACCTGAGTTTTGAAGATTTTGAAGATGTTTCTCGAGCTCTGAAGACCTCATCTCCAACCATCAGGCCGTATGAGCTTCTAAAAGATGGATACTCTAAATATATATCTTTTTGATTTCGAGATGTAGCTCCATTGTGTATTGTTCGCGGCTACACTTTATATAGTTATTTGACATGGATCTATAGTGTATTTGATTGGTAGCCATGATTCTATTCTATCCCGAGCATGGGTATGCCCGCCTCGGTGAGACCTTTGTTATTTTGTAGACGATGCCTCCCGGTTCTTGGTCCCTAGGTTGACTTGTTTAGCACATCAGTAAAGATTGGTAATGTATTTCGACCATCAGATGCTCTTCCGAACTCACACATTAGGGGGCATCTGCTATAACCCTAATTTTCACCATACATGCTTACCTGGCATCAGGCCATCTCAGATCCCTTATTTTCCAAAGCACTGTTGAACAACTCTTTAAAAAACCTCTTTTATAAGGGCCCACATGCCCTACTCCATTACTGCATGCATGTACATGCTCGCTGACCTAAAAAAACCTGTGTGTACCTACAAAAGCACGAAAAAAGGAAAGTTGCCGACATAACAAACAACTTTGGGTGAGTTAACTGAATCTTCCGACCATGCATGGTCGAGGGCTCGTCCAAATACCTAGCTTCTTCTAGCCTATAAAAGAAGGGTTAGGGGTCCTATTTGGAGGAGGAGAATAAGAGTAAATAAACTCTACCCAATTGCACATTCCCATTGTCCCAACCCTTTAGCCATCCTTGTGCAAAGAGAGATACAAAGCAAAGAAGTTGGAGGACATTTGAAGAGGAGCCCAGGATTAGGTTCGTGGAGCAATGGCTGGTCTCGACATTGTAAGTTGATTCATTAAAGTTAATAATAAAGAAATACTTTTCCCGTCCAACTATATGAGTTCTTCATAGTTTAGTGAATATATATTTGAATCTCTAACCCATTAATCTGTAGAACAAATGCATGTAGAGTTTGTTGCTTGTTTTGTATGCAGTTTAGTCTTGGGAGGATAGCTGCTAGCAAGAGATCAAGCATGAAGAAGGATCGACATCGAACATTCAGAACAAGGTATGTTCGTTTAATCATGTATTTTCTTAAAATAAATGGGGATTAGGTCTAGGACAACGGTAGAAAGTAGGATTCTTTCGGTCTTATCTGCATGCATAATATAACCCTAAATGCTATTCCGTAGGGGGATTTCCCACCACAACATGCTTGATGATACAGCCAAAGAATCAACCATAATATTCTCTTCTCTAGGAATGAATGATATATTAAAAGCAGAGAAAAAACTGTCGACTAAATCCCATACTTCATTTTTGTAAGATCTAAGCCTAGGATGCTTTGTTTGATAAATATTTTTATTCTGATGGACTATCAATTCAACATCCTCAAATACTAATAGTTCCTCTATCTCGATGTCTTTTGCTTCCCTCAAACCAAAGATAAGAGCCTCATACTCTGCCACAATATTAGTAGTCTCAAATTCTAGTTTATATGACAAAGATATAGTTTCTTGAGTTGGTGAGACAAAGATCACACCAACACCAACACCTTCCTTAGAAGAGGCTCCATCAAAGAACATATTCCAGACAGAAGTAGTTAGAGGAAACTCTTCAGAAAATTTGATGGACTTTTTTTCTAATTTCTAAAGGAGCTTTCGGGGCATCGGTGAGCTGCAAAATACTAGATCTCAGATCTGTATCAAAAGAAAAAATAGGGTGATTGGTGGGGTTTTCTTCATCACTAATGATGTAAGACAATTGAGTTTCCATATAAAGTCTTCTATGCTCTCCCCCAAAAACAAGAATAGTAGCGTAAGAGAGATCCATCTATAAGGTTCCCCCAAGTCTTTTTATCTAGGATCTTGAACAACAACTATGATATCCATAACTATACTCTTCATGGGCAGCTGAAATAAGGTCACCACCATATCCTTAATGAATCCAAGACATTTGAATTTTCTAGAGTCAAAATAATATAATTCATGATATGTCTTTGTGATTTCTAGCCCAGGTTCATCCATAACAGATTTTGGCATAAGATTGTGGGATGCCCCTGAATCCATGAGACAATTGTGTAGCACCTTATCATGTATATTCAGTGAATTATAGAAAGGTGGGGATGAGTCACCTCTGTCTTCTATCAAAGGACCTAAAATCATTGTTGGTTTTTCATCTTGCAGATTTATGGAATCAGTGGCATTTGGAGATGTTTCTGGCTGTAACATTTTTGATAAATATTTTTTAAAATCGTCATTTTTTATCAATTCCAAAAAAGGTACAAGAATCTTTATTTTCTGGAGAGATCAATTTTACTTGTTGGTTTTCTCCTCGTCTCTCCTGAAGTTTGGATAACAATGTAGGACAATCTTCTATGACATGTTCAAATGAGTTGCAGTAACTGCAAGTGGTACAAGGGTTCTAACAATCCCTTGCCAAGTGACCTGGCTATGCGCAGTTATAACATATGATCTGACCTCAACCTCAGCCCATCCCTCCTTCTCATCCTCTTCCTCTGAATCCACCACGAGGGTTGAAGTTTCCTCTTCCTAGGGAAGTATACTGTGTAGTGCTTCCTTCTTGCTGTAATTCACCTTGAATCCTATATGTATCCATTGAACTTTCATGCAAGACATCATAAGCGCTACAATCCTTCTCATCATGCCCCACGGATTTAAATAATGTGCAGTAAAGATTGGTAGGTTCCTAAACATATTTTTGTATGTAATAGCATTCACCGGGGCAATTTCTATTTCTACATACCTCGCACCAAGGTAAAGTAACATGTTTCAAAGAGATTGGAGCTCCAAAAGAAAAGTATTCATGGAATAGGGGACAATTCTTCTTATTATGACCTTCTAAATTGCATTTGATACACCAAATGTCTTCTCTTTTATCTTTTCCCTTGTCTTTCTTCATATCTTCAACTTGCAAAGACAAGCTGGTTAACTGGCTCAGGATTTGACTCATACTTGAGATGGATTCTCCCATGGGGGTTGATTCTACTTTCATGGAGATCTCCAACGCCTCAGCTTGCAAAGAAATATTCTACTGCATCAGAGGGAATCTGATATGTGGTAGGAGGGTAGTGATGAACCATTCTTTGTTATTCTCATCGAGGATCTGAAAAGTCAAACAATCTGTCAAGGTCTTAAACCTATGATCAAACTCCCAAACATGTTCAACTACTTTACTCTTGATTTCTTTAATCTATGTAATGCATTTTGACTCTGACTTAGGTTTCTTGAATTCAATAATCAACACAGTCTTAATCTCGTTCATTGGTTTCATTTGTGCAACTCCTTGGAAAAATTTCATGTACCAACTCAGTGCACGATCTCTTAGGGTAGTACTAAACTGAGCTCTCTTAACAGCTTCATCAGTGACATTCTTAATACTCCATACAGATTCACACAGAAACCAGTGTTGATCAGCATCTTCAGGTCCATCTCCCCTAAAGGTGGGCAACCTCATCTCATTTTCCATGGATCTTCCTAGGTTTCCCGACTGAGTATGTGCTGAAATGATTGTAACAATGTTCTGATTACTTTGACGACTCTGACTACTTTTATTACTCTGGTTACTTAATTCTTCTAAAACAATAGGAGGAGTAATAGTACTTACTTCGGCAGTCGACACAGTTCTTGAAGTTTCTGATTCTTCTCGGCGAGATTCTATAGTCTTTTCTTCTCTTGGCCCAATGAACTCTGAATGTTCCTCATTCAGTAACTCTTCTTCTTCTCCACTGTAAAACCCTTCTTTCTACAGAAGTGGTTCGTTATTCTTCTCAAACAAGTTCACCAAAGGAACTTCTCTGAAGACCATTCCACTATGCGTATGTCCAACCTTTGTGTCATTGTCGTTGTCTAAATTCTTGAACATTAGCTTTTCAATATGACCCACTACTGTATTTTCAATATGTTCTTCTCATGCATTAACATCTTGATCTTCAACTTCAGAAAATGTAAAAATTTTCCTCTAGGTCCCTTAAATAAATATCTCTCTACCAAGCTATATGATCTACTCTATCAATAGAAAACTCGGTGATGTACCCTCCAACGGTGCTATCAAACCAGTGATGTACTGCTCTTGACATGTTGTTATCAACTCTCTTGATCTTCTTGATCAGCACCGAGGTCCAAACCACAAGCAATCTAGATCTAATCTCAAACTAGGTATCTACTAATCTAGCTAACCACTTGTATAACTCTTTGTGAATTCCTCCAAAGAAAATATCATGTAAATCAGTAAAGATATACCTTCCCAACCAGTCTTCTGTGCTAAGATTATGGTTCTTGTTCTTGGCTTCTGCGAATTCCTGCTCTTGTTATTCTATCCACTTCTGAATCTCTATCTTCGAAGGAAACTACCTTGACATTCCCTCAAGAAGATCTCAGTCCCGGCAATAGAACCATTTGTTGGCACACAAGGGCAGACCCGGGGTTCAGTTCTAACAATGCATCAACAAGACCTAACTACTGGCCCTTTCGAAAACACCTACAAATAAGATGCAATCTCACCCGAAGTAGCAATAGGGGGTTGCAAGACAGGTATCGACAACATAGGTATCTACAACTAGAGGAAATGCAAAGTGGATCCAATACAACAACAACACAACATCTAGATATCATTTACCATCCTAATCCTACTTCACACAATTATATATCATATCTACCCTTTTGGGTTTTTTTCTTCTTTGACCCTTCATTTTCATGAGTCAGTTTTTTTTGGCCCATCCTCGGTTTCTTGGGCACTGGGATTTGCGGAGGCTGTGTTTCCACCTACGTTGCTTCTCCTTCTGCAGGTCCTTTCGGTACTTCCTGGGGAATGGATGGGATCCTCCATTCATCAGGCAATTTTTTGATGACCATGTTGATATCACCTTCTATGATGCAGTAGCACATTAGTAGCCACTGTTTATTTGGATCTTTCCTTGGTTGTATCCACATGGCTTGACGTGTAGCCCAGAAGTTAGCGATGTCCCCATATCACACGATAGCTTTTGGTGTTATTCTCCATGACTGAATAATAACTTCCTTCATGTCTTGTAGGTATCCTTCAAATATGATTCCATTTTCCCTCTTATGTTTGGCCCGTGTTCCAGATCTCAGTACTAGATATCTCGCTCTTGCTGGCTATGGTCTAGTAGAAAAAACTAAATACTCTGGTTCCCGCCATCCCATGAAGGTTATGAGGGTGAGAAACCATGAGTAATGGAATTATGTGGAGAGTTCCTGTGCATCCTTGCAGTCCAATTGAAACAAGTTTAACATATAAGGCGCCGAACTCACGAAGGTGCCTTCTGTGCACTGAGCTGCAACTACAATGACTCCTGCCGGTACTTCGTCTTTGCAGAATTTTCTTAACAACTTACAGACTAAGATATTTGCACCCAATTGTGTTGTTGCATTGTTGATCCATTTGATTATAATGCCTCTTGTCCCCCTCTTAGTACCATATTTATTCTTCATTTCCTTTGCTAATGATTTTTCCTTGGATTTATCGTCCAGAATCAATGTGGTATCCATGCCCCGGCTAGGTAGTCCTGTTATCTGTGCAATAAGATAAAAAATTATGGGGATGGGTTTGTCCAGCTATATATCCTCTCCATGCATAATTTCTAATATCTTCTTAACACATGCTGTCGCATACTAGCCTCTACCAAAGTGTGGAAGTTTCAACAACCCTAAAATGTCGGTTTGGTCCAGTCCAATTGCCCATTAGTGTGGTTGGATGATTGTTTCTCCAAGTTGGTTGACTATTATGTTTTTCATAAAAACCCCTGGTGTTCATTCTTGGTACTTGGTGTCATCTAAGACGTCATGGTCAGAATACTTGAGCTTCCCACATGACCCAGTAGCTGCGAATCTACCTGTACTCCCTCTGGTATGCGTGGTTGCACAATTTCTGCTGCCGGTTTTCTGAGAGGTGATCTTGGTATTAGAACTCTTTATTCCTGTTGTGGTGGTTGGTATGAAGTTCCATAAATTACTAGTTGCTTCCTTGGAAGCCATTCTAGCTAAGCTAAGGTAGTTCCCGTGATCTCTTCTGTTGGTTGACCGAAGCTGGGTACCTGCGACTCATCAGGTTTCCCATCTGACCCTTGATTATCTGTCGTGTTGTTACCTTCCATGGCTGGTTCAGTGCTTTCTAGTTGCACTTCCTGTTGGGGTTCTTCTTCCTCATTTTGAGGTTCCTGTGCCTCTGCTTGCGTGTCCTCTTTCAGTTCCTCTAGTTATGGATGTTGAATCTCCTCCAGTATCGGTGTAGAGTTAATCAGTGGTATCTATAGGGATGGGATATCATCAATATCGACGATCTCCAGTTGTTATTGCTCATTTTCTTCAAATGGTCCTCGTGACCTAGTCTGAACTCTGGTTGGTCCAACAGTCTGGCCGAGTTCAACAGACTTTGGTGGTGCCATAATGGTGAGTGTTGAATGTTTGCTGACTTTAGAGGAATGTGGTCTTGCTCTGTTTGTTCGAGTTGTTGTTTCTCTCTCTTTGTTCTCCTTTCACAAATAGACAAGCTGCTTCTATGCTCGCATGTTGTATGGGCTTGTCATGAAGCTTATAAAGGACGCTTCCTCTATGATTCGATTAATACACCATAACTGTGGGTTCAATGCATTTGTGGCAGTTTCGTACTTGCCCTTATGTTTCTCTTATCGTTTCCAGTTGACATGTTTAATGTGACGTTCCATCAGTCCTTGTTGTGCCTTAATTTTGCTTAGTGTTGTCTTGTCATCCTGCTTTTTTCCAATTTTCCATTTCCCGCTCGTTTTCTTAGGCATGTAGCCATTGCTCTTTCCTTTACTGCATTTTTATTTTGAGTGTCCTGTGGTTTTTTCACGGATTTTCAGGTTTTTTTTTTTACTGCTCAGTGGGTGGTCGAATGTACTTTTACATATTCAGTTGGCTCTTGTTGATCATTCCTCTAAAGTATGTGCCTGCTAAATCTATTAACTATACAACTCCATTGTATGTTACATATTTGACCTTGTATGGTCCTAACCAATGCATTCTCATCTTTCCTAGGTGATGAAACGATTTTCTATCATAGAGAAATACTAGGTCTCCTTCCGTGAAAGTCTTCATATTAATGTGTCGATCATGCCATGCTTTGTCTCTGGTCTTCTACACTTGTTGATGGAATCCTACCAGGATTCAATCTTCCTTCATTTCTAACATCTGGTTTAGTCTTTCCTGGATTGCGTTGCATTTTTTCATTTGTGTGATAGCATCTACACGTAAGCTGGGTACTACACATTCTAATGGCACTACTGCTTCTTGGATGTAGACGAGTTTGAATGGTGTGTGCCCCTCCAACTTCTTACATGTCGTCCTATACACCCATAATACTGCTAGCACTTTGAGGTCCCAACCATCTCTGTTGACGTTACAGATCTTTGTCAGTGCGTTCTCTAGAATTTTGTTGAAGGCTTCTACAGTGCCATTTGCCTGTGGGTGATATAGTGTGATTCTCTGGTGGTGAACTTGAAATTATTTGAGCATCACGTGGATGGTGGTATTTATGAAATGTGTGCCTTGGTTTCTCATCAAAAATCTTGGGCACCCAAACCTAGTAATTACTTGTTCAAATAAGAAGTGTGCAGCGGTCTCTGCATTGTAGTCTTTTACTGGTGCGGCTTCCACCCATATTGTTAGGTATTCCGTCATGGTGATGATGTATCTTTCCCTTGTTCTTTTGGCTGGTGGGTTAATAGGTCCCACAAATTTTATTTCCCGTTTATCAAATGCTTGTAATGTCACTTGCGGTCGTAACGACATCTTGTCCCTTCTGTTGGGTTTGCCTACCCTTTGACAGACATTTCATCCTTGACAGTACTCTTTCGAGTCTCTATGAATTGTTGGCCACCATAATCCCATGCGGAGTACCTTCTGCGTGGTAGCTATTCTTGCATAGTGTCCTCCTGTCAATCCCTCGTGGGATTCTACTAAAATTCTTGGCCATTTGTGCTCTAACATGTACCTTCATAAAATGATATCTGCACCCATTTTATATAGATGTCCTGCGATCAATTGATAGCCAGTTGTGTGAAATACCAGGTTCTTCTTCTGTGCAATTGTATAATATTGCGGAGCGGTACCTGTTCTCAATTACTGGATGATCTCTGCGAAGTGGTCATCAGTAATCTGTGCTGAGAATAACTGTGCATCCAAAAATTTTTCTTCTAAGCTCATGGGTTATTCTCCATTTGTGACCCATGATAGGTGGTCAGGTCCTGCATTTAGTTTTCCTGGTTTGACGATTACTTCGAATTCAAATTCCTAAAATAATAGTAACCATCGATAGATTCTCCCCCCCAACACTAGCTTGTTGACTAGGTATTTTAGGGTTGAGTGATCTGTAAAAATCTTGAAATGTTTGCCCAATAGGTAGTGTTTGAACTTCTGAAGTACGTAAACCATAGCTAGGCCTTCTGTTTCCATTGTGTTATAGTTCTGTTCTAAATCAGATAGTTTTCTGCTTGTGAATGTTGTCGGGTGATCCAAGTCTCCTGCTCCTGGCTACGCTAAGATAGCTCCAAGTTCTATCATTGATGCAACTACATGCACATGGAACGTCTTGCCCCAGTCTGGAAATAATAATATCGATGTAGTGACCATATTTTCCTTCAGGGTATCAAGACTGTGTTGACACATGTCATTCCATTGGTACTTTGTATCCTTCCTTAGCAATTTTTCCATTGGTGTTGTGATCTACGCATATCCTTTGATGAATTTCCGATAGTATCCTATGTGTCCTAATGTTGCTCGTAGATGATGGAATTTTTTTGGCGCTAGTAAATTAACGATGATTGTGATATTTGTTGGATCGACCAATAGCCCTTGTTTGCATACTATATGGCCCAAAATTATCCCAAATGGTGTTCCAAATATACATTTCTTTATGTTTAGTGATATTTGACACTATCTACATCATTCTAGCATCAAGCGTAAAACTTCCACATGGTTTTTCAACAGAATATAGATTGTCCAGTTGTCCAGGTATACTTCAAGAAATTGATGGATGAATTCTTTAAATGCTGCAATAACCACTCTGGAGAATATTGTTGGTGCACTCTTCAGTCCAAATGGCATGACTCTATATTGGTAAGATCCCCATTCTATCGCGAACGTGGTCTTTTATCTATCCTCCCGTGCTATCTTAATGTGATGGTAGCCTGAGAATCCATCAGTAAATGAGTAAGCTTCATATCCCCCCACATTCTCTAACACTTCATCCATGAACAATGTAGGGAATGGGTCCTGTAGGCATGCATCGTTCAATTCCCTCAAGTTGATGCATATCCTAATCCCTCTTCCTTGTTTCTTGTCCTGTACAACCATTGGGATTATCCATTATGATTCCTCGACTGGTTCGATTATGTTGGCTTCAAGCATCCGGTAGATCTCCTCTTTAAATTTCTATTTATATATGGGGTTCATTCTATATGGTCATTGTCTAATCGGTCTCGTTTTGGGTCTGAGAGGTATTTTCATCTCTCCCAGTTCTCTTGCTATACCCTTCATCTCTATAAATGTTGTAGGAAATAAGTCATTGTATTCATGCAACAAATCGATAATGCTTTCTACTGTTGGCTCATCGTAGTAGTCTCCAATTGTGGCCATTTTGGGATGTTCTGTTGTTAACTTTAGTTACCTTGATTGGTGCGAAAATAACTTCAGATTCAATGGGTGGTCCCTTCACATATCTTTCTCCTTCTACTTCTTCAATCTAAATGCCGCACAGGTCATCTTCATCTAGTGCTTCCTCCTATACCTGGTAACATGACAATAGTTCCTTTACTGTATTCTTATTTCACTGCCGCTCTTTGGTAATAACATCTATTTCCAGTTCTTCAATGAACATGACTCCTCTGATCTGTTTCAGGGATGCATCTATGTTGGGGTTCTCATGCTCGAATGAGAAAGTGATTGTAAAATTCTATTGCAATGCCGCCCATGTTGTAGTTCCTTTGTGCAGTTTCTTATCTGTATACCAGTTTGCTGGTATGCCTTCTAAAGTGTGAATAATGTGGTGAGGCCATTCCTCTGGTGGTGTCAATTTTCATAGAATTTTTCACTTCTACACATGTTTCATTGGTGTCCCTAGTCCTTCATATCTCCGTTGTTTGTTGTTTTTCTGTTTTGCGCCAAACCTTATGCACAATAACCGCTTACATTGGTACCAATTAGTGATAGTATCCTTGTGTGCGCCCCACCATGTCGCGGTTGTGGTCTTGAGCGCTAAATCCAGTGATAGTAGCCTCTGGTTCTCTAGTACTTCATCTTCATATAGTGTCAAGAATGTTTCCAAATCATATAGTCTATGAAAAATGGGTGGTTCTTTGATTTCTATGCCTATCCATCATACTGCGTGGTCTATTCTTGCACATCTTCTCTTGGATACTTTGTGTAGTCTCTGCTGCCAGTTCTATAGCCTAGTGTCTGAATTTGTTTCACATGAAGTAATATTGTTCCAACTAAATACCCCATCTGCAGTTGGCTTTACACAATCCTCCTCGTGTGCAGTTGTTCTATACAACTGATCGATTTCCTCTAAGTCCAGGCAAGTGGGTTCTATGAGCCTCTCCCCTTCTGATGGATCTAGTGGTGCTATGACCCTGTAATCTCCAGATTCAAATTCTATTTTCCTTGTCTTCAAATTAATTATGTTCTGTTTGTCAAATGTCCATTCCAAACCGAGTAGTGTCGGGTATGGTGTTGTGCCATCTACTATTTCGATGAATTCAAAATCTTCTTTAGTGCACACACCATCAAGATCTATTGTTACTCCTTTTAGTCTCCCTATTGGTAGGATCCTATATTGGTTTGCTAGTTTTAGTTGGACATTTGAATATCCCAATGTTGGATCTCCCATGCATTGCCAGGTTTTCTTGGGTAGCACATTCACTTCAGATCCTAGGTCGAGTATGATATCTCCCATATTGAAATCCCCAATGTTAGGATTCAATCTAAATTCCCTACTTGTTCTTCTTCTTGTGTGTAGGTGATTGACAATTTTTGTTTCTAGCTTTGGTTCCATCTCATTGCTACATTTCTCTAGGATGTTTTGCAATATTTTCACAGATGAAGGATCACTTAACATTTTGATGCATGACTGCAAAAATTCTTTTATAGTACTTACTTGTCCCTCGGGTGGAATTTGTTTGTTATGGTCCAATGATGGAGGAATTTTGTAATCTGGGGCTTCATCGGTTGGTTGCATAGTGGAATTCAACGCTGAGTCCCTCTTCTAAAATTCTTGTCTGGATTCCTTAAAAGTCTCCTTTTCTTTGGGCGTGTCAAACTGCTTCCTTGGTTCAGTGTTCTTCTTTACCCATTGGTTTTGTGTGGGTTCTTGTCGGACTATGTTGTTTCCTATGTTTGTTCCTCCACAGGTGACTATGTTGATGTTCCGTCCATCCTCCCTTGCTTCGGCTGAAATCCATTGAACATTCTGGTTGTTCTAGTTCCTTTTTTCCTGAATATTTACTAATAGTGTTAGGCATTCCTCTGTCTCGTGATCCGATGCACGACAATACATGCAAGTTGCTAGCAGTAGTGGGCATTCGTATGCATAATGTCCCGGTTTTTGATAGTTGTGACATGTGACTAGTCCTCTGCCACATACGAAGCCTCCTCTGGTGCGTCCTTCTCCTCGATGGCCTTCTCGGTCCCCTCTCGATGCATTATATGGTGGTTCTTGGTTATATTATGCGGTATTATACCGGGGTTGTGCCAGGTTTTACTGTGGTTGTGCGTTGTTGTATGGTTGCTGCGCAGTGTTGTACTGTTTTTGCATAGTGTTGTATGGAGCTGGGGCTTGATTGAACTATGGCGTTTCTTGCCCAGTCATCATTTCGACCTATACTCTATATGCGTCTGATGTTATTTCCTGCATCAGTTCCATAGTTATGCAATCTTTGTTGTCCTGGCCTACTGACTTACAAAAGGTGCAATAAGAATTCTTTGGAACTTTCTAGTACTTCTGCATCATCGTGCAGTGCTAAGGGTCGTGACCTATTTTCTTACATATTTTGCACCATAATCCTCCCCGTGGTAGCAGGTTTGGCATGCCTATTTCCATATATTGCACTAATGTTGGACATTCGTTCTTGTGGTGTCCTTCCATCCTGCATGTGGTGCACCAAATAGATTCTCGTTTGTCCTTGTTCTTGTTCTGATTCAACTGAAATGTTAGGTTCTTCAAATCCTCCTTTAATTATTCAATAGCTGGTTCCATCTACTGGTACTGGTTTTGTTGGCACAGGGACAGACCCAGGGTTCCACGATTCAACAACGCACTAACAAAACCCTAACTACCGACCCTTTCGAAAACACTTATGAAGCATATGAAGTCTGACCCGAGGTAGAGGCAAGGGTGGTTGCAAGAATTAGTTGTCTACAACCTTAGCTGGGACACAAATATGTGATTCTTACTCTTAGTAAGAACTTTAGCATAGATCATCCATCAATGTTTAACCCTCATGGCACTTCGAAGATGGAACAAAGCACCGCAACATTCACTTAGATCTAGGTTAAGTTAGTACTTAGCAACAACCAAATAGGTCTACTACTCAACACTTTCATATATGTCAAATCTATACCCACCCATATAAGAAGCACAAAGCAAAGTGGATCTATCTAAGTATATCATAGCAAAGCACATAGCATAATAATATCAAGCACAACATATGAAAAGAAACCAACACATTAGGTCGAAGCAGCGAGCAAAACACATAGAGTTACCGTGGTTCACCCCCACCCTGGGGTTACGTCCACAAGGTCTTCTTCTTCTTTATTAGATTTGGTCAATCAGGTTACAACACATAGCTTACACTTATACTCCTCATAGGACAGGAGATCTGTGTGCACCTCGCCAGATCCTCCTTCCCCGAGTAGATCTAGCACATAGCCTTCTTACAATCCGTGCACTCAACACTTACAACACTTGCACTCAACTCTACAAGCCAGTCACACAATACACAAAGCCTTTTCTAGCACTTAGCTTATCTTCTCCCTCTCTCTTACATTTCTTAGCTACTTATTTATACTTTACAAAATAGGCCTAAAACATGGGTAAACCCATGGGATGACATCCCTTTCCCATTACATTAACCCAAAACCCTAAAAGGGCCCCAAAAGTGGGTCGAGATCCCATGATCTCTGCTTTGCCTGGTGCTCCATCTTTGACAGGCTGTCGAAGTCCAAAAACAATCAAATATGACCAAGTTTTCCTCAAAACTTGGTCAAGGGCCAATAGGCCCCCAACACTCACCTGTGACTCGTCCCGAGTCACTCTGGTCTGATTAACTCTGCTTCAAATGTCTCGAGCTTGGCCTGAGATACTTTGACCTACTACAGTGCGACAACCACTTTCTCAGTGAACTCCTGGATCACTGCATCGTTTACTGCTCCTTCCATGCACTGTTTTGTGGTGATGACAACCTGTTTAAGATCGACTTCCTCGCTCTCAACTTCAGTGAACAATTGGCATGCTTTCTCTTGGAGTGGTTGAAGTTGTTGAGAGACTTCCACCACTTTACTGTACATGTTTTTGGGTGGTGCATTATTCTAGAAATCGATTCATTATTTTAACTGGGGTCAAGGCCTTCAACTGTGCCTGTAGCGTATCTGCATGCTACTTTACTTCGTGGAGTTGTTCCTCTAATGTATGCAATTCTAGTTTCTTTGTGAGGTTCTCATAAGTCTGGGCACTTCTAGTGCTCAACTCCTTACATTCTGTTAGAAAAACAGGACCGCGGAGCAATAAAATAAAACAAATGCTGAAACAAAACACAAAAGACACACAATACAAGAGAGACACAGATTTACGTGGTTCACCCAGTGTGGGCTACGTCCACCAGAGAAATTTCCAGGTCCTTCCTTTATTATTATCCAACAAATGAAGGGATACAATCTACAACAAAACCCGCTATAACTTCCTCTTCTTTCTCTCACATCCTCCTCTCTCAGAATACAATATTCACCATCAATCATAGTCATGATACATTTCCCTCATAAAAGAGGGTTTCCTTCTAGGGAAGAAAACCCTAACATAATCTCTACCGTTAGATCTGCGACCTTATAATGAACGATCTAGATTTACAATGAAATTACAATATACTTTTATAAGGCAATTTTTGCTTCGGGGGCTTCACCTTCGAACCCCCATCGGGGTACGCTACCCTCCAGACCCCCCAGTCAGGGGGATGGACCCCCCAGACCCCGTAGAGGGGGTACCCCCCCTCTGCACTCCCCCGCGTGGAAGAGTGTACATACTTCTGGGGTGTAAATACTTCATGGGGTATAAACACAGCTGGAAGCAAGGACCTCTGAATCATGAAGATAATCAGGCTCCACAATCAACAATATCCCACTTGGAGACTGATCTCAACAACTCCACCACTGCTGTATATGTTGGACTCTGAACCTTCTTGGACCTGGCAAATTTCTCATCTTCATCTTCATTCTTGAAGACCAACTGAA
>JZKD02S1997662.1:509912-523416 GCA_000966675.3 Picea glauca | reverse complement strand
AACACAGAAGACACACAATACAAGAGAGACACATATTTACGTGGTTCACCCAGTGTGGGCTACATCCACCAGAGAAATTGCCAGGTCCTTCCTTTATTATTATCCAGCAAATGAAAGGATACAACCTACAACAAAACCCGCTGTAACTTCCTCTTCTTTCTCTCATAGTCTCCTCTCTCAGAATACAATATTCACCATCAATCATAGCCGTGATACATTTCCCTCATAAAAGAGGGTTTCCTTCTAGGGAAGAAAACCCTAACATAATCTCTACCATTAGATCTGCGACCTTATAATGAATGGTCCAAATTTACAATGAAATTACAATATACTTTTATAAGGAAATTTTTTCTTCGGGGGCTTCACCCCTGAACCCTTGCTGGCCCCCAGAGCCCCCACCTGGGGGGATGGACCCCCCGGACCCCGCAGAGGGGGTACCCCCCCCCTCTGCACTCCCCCGCATGGAAGAGTGTACATACTTCTAGGGTGTAAATACTTCATGGGGTATAAACATGGCTGAAAGCAAGGACCTTTGAATCAGTAAGATAATCAGTCTCCACAACCAACACATTCCAAAGCCAAGGCTTTTAACCTGTCGGCTGTGCTATGGGAAGTTGCCTCCCTTGGATTTCTTATTTCTTGGGGAGTCTTGAGCACGGTACGAAGTTCCATATTTGTGATGTGCTGCTAAAGTTGTTGGATTACTTATTTAAGTTGTGCCACTTGCTGTGGGACACGTTCTTCAATTTTCACTTCAATGACCGTCACAGAGCGAAGTGCTTTGTGAACTCATTCCTGTACGTCAAGTTGCTTTGCTAGCAATTGGTCCTTGCTCGAATGTAACTTTTCTTTCTCCTCCTCCCACTTCACTTGTAATGCAAGCTGCTCCTATTATTCCTTCCTCTATTGTATGATAAGTGCACTCTGTACTTGTGCTAAAGTCTGGGTGGCTTGTGTTGTGTCTTCTTGAACTCATCGAAGGTGAGCTTCGACTTTCTTGGTGATCTGGTGTAATTGGGTGGGCTCATCTGTTGTTCCTTCTGTTCTCGTCATCAAGGCCATAGTAGAAATGACTCAGCTGGACTAGAGTGCCTAATGCACTTCTTGAAGTTCACCCATGAGTTGGCTGAATATCTCCTCCTACTTCACTTCTTTCCTTTCTATGATCTCTAGTGAGGCATCATTCAGCACAACGATCAAGAAGTCAAAGTTGTCGTGTGTGAGGGTAGTCTTAAACGTAGTCTGGGTGGCCTTAGTTTTCTTTTGGGATGAGGGCTTTGGTGGGGTGATCTTCCTTTTCTTAGAGGGATCCTTCTCCTCTCTAGGTGGAGTAACCTCGCCTTTATTTTTCTCAACCTTTGTGCCGCCTAGTTCTTCACGTCCCTCCATAGGTGAGATCGAAGTAGTCTTTGTGGATGTGCTATGGATATCTTGAACTTCATCATCCATCTTAGTCTTGCTTGGTCCAGGTGCATCTAGTATAGCTTCAGGGATTTCCACTTCGGATATTTCTACGGGGTCCACTGGTATAAGGAGATCCACCGACCATTCCTTGGTAATCTACTCCAAGTCTTCTTCTGTAAACTTATAGTACGACTAGAGTTTCTATTTGTGCTTCTCAGGGTGGTCCGCGCTAAATTTTATCAAAGGTCTAAACCTATGAAGTGTTTTAGGTGTGAGGTGCAGTGTAGACTAGATTGCATCCTTCAATTGGTTGTAATAAGAGTGGAAGACGACATTCGACTGACACTGCTTGTTCATGTCGCTGGAGTACCACAATGTACAGAACTTTGCGGCCAGTGGTTCGAAGGGTTTGATCTCCAGAAAAGTGGCACCTTCTGGTAGCTCCCAGGTGATGAAAGTGATGAGTATGAGCAACCAACTAAAGTGTAACTCATACCCTTGTTCTTGCACTTCTCTATAGTCAAGCTCTAGCTGATTTACAAGGTAATTTTCCGAGTTCATTTGTAGTCCCTCTGCGCACTTCCTTGCGAGGTCAACTACAAATCTAGTCACCTGTGTGGGTCTGTTCTTGCGGAAAAATTTCCCCATGATCATCTGGAAATCGAGGTGCACTGCTGCATTCTCGATGGAGGCTACCTTGTAGCCTCACATGCCCTTATCTACATCACCATATGTGTCTTTTATTTGCTGGGCAAGAGCGCGATATGCGGTCTTTCTAGGGTAAAAATCGTGCGAGTTAGGGCCCTGCATGATTAGCTCTATGATTCGATTGATTAGAATCAGATCTATAGCGATGCAGTGGTCCAACCATAGGTATCCTCCGTGGTAGTAGGATAGCAACAATCTGACGCATGCATTCACTTCCCAATGCCTCCCAAAATGAGGAATCTTCATTACATTGAGGAGGGTTGACTATGCGAGGTTATGGGTCCATTGATGAGGAAACATATTTGGGTTCCTCCCTTTTGTGATAGTTAAGTACTTGTGCGGGGCTACCATACTATAAACCTTGCGATCTCCAAGGTTAAAATCACTAAATTTCAACGTTGTGAGCTTATCCTGGTTAACACGAACTGCGTGCACCCCTTTTGGGAGGTATGTAGTGACCAAAGCATAGTTGAAGTCTCTGGGTATAGTGTCTTGATTCACTGTGTCGTTGAGTGGTGGGATATACTTAGGAAAGATACTTGGGATCATCTTCACAGTGGAAAATTATTTTCTGAGCTTAGATCATCTTTTCGGAAGTCGGGATGGTCCTTCTCGAGAAGTGGAGGGGGAAGCTAGCAATGCTCCCGAGGACGATGCGTGTACACCTATAGACACTCCTCACTCCAACATGACTCTCTCAGTCATTAAGTTAATTAAAACTTCTTCAACTAATTTCTCAGCAACGCTGAGCTTGTCTGACATACAATCTTGGGTCAGCTAGCTCGGGGGTGAAAGGAATTCAAAGACTATAGTGAATAGTATGGGAACAAGGCAATGATCTCAAGGTGACTTAATCTCAAGTTTTGTGCTCAAATTCTCACTTAGAAAAAAGTATTATCGGTGAGTGGTGCGATGGGATAAGTAGGGAAACTTACCAATGGTTTGCTGGCAATGGTTATGATCCTTCATTAACTCCTGTTCGACCTGTTATGGTGCATTTCAACTGTTGGATGATGAACCTTTATTTCTTTTCTTCCCGTTCGGAGTAGAATTCAAATGGATATATCGGCCCCAATGACTATATTGCTTCGTCATGGCGAAGTACTCTATGTCGTTGTTCTGATATCTCGACAAAGCTCCAATTCTGTAATTTTTCTTTCTGCGAAGTATCCTCTAGAACCTCTTGTAATATTACAATATTAGCCCTTTTCTTTCTTAACTTTCTAGCCTTCTTCCCAGTGAGATTCATCTCAGTAATACTTTTACCATTCTAATGCTTATCTTCTATGGTCTTAGTTACTTCGTGCTATTGAAATTCTTTCCTAGGGCTCCTGGATAATACTTCTTCTATATCAAAAATAGGTAACTCAATCTTCTGTGGATCCTCTAGTGTTCTCTTAGCCTCGACATCAAAGTTGCTAGTATTAAATATCTGCGATCTTCTCTTCTGTTCTTCAATCAAGTGCGCGATCCTTCTGGTCATAAAGTATTTTAACTGTTGCTTCTTTTGTTCCAAAACTTCTTCTTCCTCTTTTCGTCTGGCTTGTTCTCTATCAATCCAAGGTTTTCCTATGAGCATGGTAAACGGGGTGTTGTCTTCAACAAATTTAATAATCTCAAAGTATTCCTTTGTCAAAGTTCCATTAACAGTCATAGGTATCTGGGCGAGCCTTCCACATAGGTTTACTATATTTCTTCTCAATAAACTTGTCCCTCCCAGGGAAGTGATCATGGAAGGATTTCCTATAGCTTCCCAAATTCTTTCTGGCATAATTTTCACTTGTGTTTCTTCATCAAGAATAAAATCAATGTCGAAGTCCCCTATTCTTGCTTCGACTTTCTCCTTTTCTTTGAAGATCTCTGGTAATCGAACATATTTATGTTCCTTCAGGTTTTTTTTTATCTGTATTAATATTTTCTTTGATTCTTGCTAAGTTTCTGCCTTTTCTGGATCTGCCTTCTGGTCTTCTTGATTCAGATTCAACCTTTCCAACTTAGCGATATTTCTAGGGCAATCCAATACGTCATGGTCCCAATCTTTGCAACAGAGACAAATAGGTTTTCTCCCAGTGCATTCCTTAGCAAGATGTCCCAGTCTTCTACAAATATAACATAGAGTTAATCCTCTATTTCTCTTCAATGATCCACAACTCTTCTTGTACTACGTGCTAAGATCATAATGGCTAGGCTTCAAAAATTTCTTTCTAGGATACTGCATCCACTTGTTAGTCCAAACATTCTTTCTATGCATAGGTATAACATATCTATCATTATACTTATCAGATCTATTCATATAAACATTTCTTTCATCTATTAATTCCCTAGCTTTTAAGCTAGGACATAATCTATCAAACATACCTAGATCCATGCTCTAGAAACGAAAACAGTTTCACTTATCTTACTTCTATAGAGCATAAAGCTTCCAGATCTAAGGACTTTTGACTATTCCTACCTTTATTAGAGAACATAGCTTACAGATATTACCTCTTTTATTTGGATCTGATCTTCCTTTCTTCAGATCTGACCTTATTCCTGGCACAAATATTCACATGTCGAGTAAAAATATGCGCACTAGGGCAACAGATCTACACACAGAGATTTATTTTGCACAAATTTTCTTCTTCCTCGGTTCCCAACAATCACAGTTTCAGGTCCTGGCAATGGAACCATTTGTTGGCACAGGGGCAGACCCAGGGTTCAACACTTCAACAACACACCAACAAAACCCTAACTATTGGCCCTTTCGGCAACACCTGTGAAGTAGATGAAGTCTCACCTGAGGTAGAGGTAGGGGTGGTTGCAAGACTCAGGTGTCTGCAACCTTAGCTGGGATACAAATATGTGATTCTTACTCTTAGCAAGAACTTTAGCATAGATCATCCATAATTATTTAACCCCCATGGCACTTCACAGATGGCACAGAGCACCACAACATTCACTTAGATCTAGGTTAAGTTAGTACTTGGAAACAACCAAATAGGTCTAACACTCAACAATTTCATATATGTCAAATCTATACCCATACATCTATGAAGTGCAAAGCAAAGTGGATCTATCTAAGTATATCATAGAAAATCACATAGCATAATCATATCAAGCACAACACATGGAAAGAAACCAACACACTAGGTCGAAGCACCAAGAACAACACACAGAGTTACCGTGGTTCGCCCCCACCCTGGGGCTACATCCCTAAAGTCTTATTCTTCTTTATTTTCTTTACTCAATCGGGTTATAGCACAAATCTCACACTTATACTCTGCATGGGACAATAGATCTGCGTGCACCTCACCAGATCCTGCTTCCTCGAGTAGATCTAGTACATATCCTTCTTACAATCTGTGCACTCAACACTTACAACACTTTCACTCAGCTCTAGAATTCGGTCACACAATACACAAATCCTTTTCTAGAACTTATCTTATCTTCTCCCTCTCTCTTACATTTCTTAGCTACTTATTTATACTTTACAAAATAGGCCTAAAACATGGGTAAACCCATGGGCCGACATCCCTTTCCCATTACATTAACCCCAAACCCTAAAAGGGCCCCAAAAGTAGGTCGATATCCCATGATCTTTGCTTCACTTGGCGATCCATCTTTGATAGGCTGTCGAAGTCCAAAAATAAACAAATATGACCAAGTGTTCCTCAAAACATGGTCAAGGGCTAGTAGGTTCTCTTCCAGCTGCAAGGCTGCTTGTAGAGCCTCGGTCTGTGTCTAAAACTTCTGTTGTCATAAGGGATATTTTAGGTATGGAAGCAATGAGTTGACAAACAGGTGCCGGTGCTGCATCTTGGTCATAAGATATTTTAACTTCCCCTTGAGTCGCTTGAATCTCTGTTCAATCTCCCATACAGACTCTCCTAGTTTCTGTTTGATCTCAATCATTTTTTTCATGTACTGATCCTCTGAGCTTGGATTCTTGCACTCATTAATCAATAGATTCTTAATGTCTACCAATGTCCTCATCGTCCCAAGAGAACTATTAGTGTCTAGACTCATGTACCAGTCTAGTGCGTGGTCTCCCAGTTTCATCGCTAGCTGCGCAAGTTTGGTATCTTCATCAGTGATCTATTTTGCCTCCCAAATCTTTGCACACATAAACAAATGATTCTCAGGATATTCTGTTGCTTCTCCTCTAAATTATGGTAATATGATTGTGATGTCATGTACTGGAATTTTAAATACTGAATTTCTAACTCTGCCACACAATGTAGATACTTGACTAGTACTGCCTGAACTGGCTCCTCTAGTTGTTGCTCCTATGGTCGATGTACTTCTTGCTATAGGACTTCCTCCGAAATTCGGTTGTTTAAATGGTGGGGTTCTCTTTGGTGTATTGGTAACACATGGGTTTATGGGTTCCACATTGACATTAATATGGAAAGGATGGCTATCTTCTCCTTCTTTTCTTGGGCCTCTTGTTTTCCTCTCATAGCTTGCACGTAGGATTTCCTCAATCTGCTCCACAGCCTGGAGATCCTGTACCTCTTCTTCATCGCTTTCCAAGCCCCCCCTCGTAGCTACGATTATTTTCTTGGTATTCACCTTATATTGGTAGGTAATTCGCTACGCGTTGTTCCTGTTTATGCCAAGATCCACTTAAGCTGTTCGTCATCCATCAAGATCGGGTCCAAGAATTCCTCCTCCTTCTTACATTTATCCTCACCTTTGGCCATTTATCCTTCCTCTGTTAATGCTTCCCCCCTTCCCCTATGCGCGCAGGGAAGTCTAGTTGTCTTCTTCCATTGTCATTACAAATTTTGTTATATAGAAGTATTTTAATAGAATTATATAGTGATCGAATGTACCTTCCATGGGGTCCATGTAGAAATTCCTGCTCTGTTGCACTGTATGACTTCGCTGTGTCAACTGCAAACTCTGTGATGAAGCTTGCCAGCATACTGTCAAGCCAAAAGTTGACTGTTCCGGTGAATTTGTTGTTCACCTGTTGTAATTGCTCATTCTGTATTGGGGTCTAGTCTAGCTATCGATTCATCACGTGGTTATATTTCAACCTTAGTATCCACTCTTGCAATAGGTGGGGAAAATCACAAAAAAAGACTTCGTGTAAATATGTAAACACGTATTTATCTAGATATTTTCGAGGTGTGAGGCTAGGGTTTCTATTATCCTTCTGGGAAAACTCTAGTTCTTTAGTTCTCAACCAGCCTTCGATTTCTTCTTTCGTGAGGTTCCACAATCTCAACATTCCCTTCTAGTGGCTGAGCGGTCTTCTGGTTTCACTCATTCTTTTCTCATGCATTCTATCTCATCTACTCAGTCCTCTCTTGTTCCTCTTACAATGACAATTGAACCATTTATTGGTTAAGCCGGATGGCTTCTCTATACTACCTGCACCGTAGACCCAGGGTTAATATATTTAAGGGTACCAACAAAGCCTAAAAACTATTGTCCCTTCTGGTAAACCAGAAGGAAACATAGTACACATAGTGCATTGCGCATTATCACCCGAGATAGATTTAAATGGGTGGCTGTAAGACTCAGGTGTTTATAGCCTAGGATTGAGCATGAGATAGGGGATCTGTATTCTGGGCCATTAATTATGATTTGTATCATGAACTATTGTTATCCTCTTTTGTATTTTAACCTCCGTGGTGTCTTTTCATTATATTCCCATAATAGTTAACCAAGCAATATAGTAACTCATTCATTCATTGCATACAAAATTTAACTACTAAAATTATGACAAAGATATGCTTGCATTCATCACATTACATAGGTATTACCGTGGTTCACCCCCTCCCAGGCTATGTCCACAAATATTTTTCTCTTGGCTCTCTTATTATAGCGGTTTTGCACTTCTTGTGCCTCGTGCTTACAACTCTCCTCAAATGGGTAAGATCTCTATGAGGTGAACTAGATTGCACCAGGATCCTCAACCTGTGATCTAATCCTCAAGATCTACCTTTTATCTTCTGCTTACTCAGTTGCTTTGCAAAAATAACACATCTAATAAAAAACATTACATTGAAATGATATCAACTCTACAATGATAGTAAAGCTCAACCTTAACGAACCTCTCTGAACTCTTCTATGATACCTTCATATCTATATTTATATCTATCGGGCTCTTCAACCATTTACATAAAAACCTTACAAAAACCCTAACCCTACTGTCGTTAGGTCTTCCTTCTCCGCCTGTGTTCGTTTCTTCCTTCCAGTTGTCGCCTCCTTCTTTCATGTGCGCATGCTTTGCTTCTTACCAGTTGTCGCTTTCCTTCCCACGATTTCTCTTCTAGCTATCATTCTTCTTTGTGCACACTTCCTTTCCCACTTTGGCCTACTGCCAACAGTGATTTAGGGCTGGCGCCACTAGCTTCGAGGCAATTTTCTTTGATCTGGGGGGTTTTGTTAGCTTCCACTGGGGTGATCTCTTCGATCGGATTCCTGATCTCTCATGTTATCGGGGTTGAATCTTCTATTTCTCCTCCATGATTCATGCTGGCTTCCTCCTCTCTTTTCTCTACGCTTTCTCCTTCTCGTCCCGCTTCCCGGGGACTACTTTTTCTCTATGATTCTCTCTTGTTTAATCTTTGACTGGCTAGTCGTTCCTATCTTCTCATATTCTGCATTTCTTCCATTTGTCTTTCCTCTACTTCTCCCTCTCTGCCTTCTTTGCTCAACTTTTTAGACTATCTTACAGATTTCTTGATCTTTACGCCCCACCACTTCTCAACTATGGCGGCTCTCTTCAAGGATCACTCATCTCTTGAATCCATTTCTTGTTGTTTCCCCCCCATTAGTCAAAGAACCCTTCCTCTCTCTCATGCCATGATTCCCACCCTGTCTCGCCCTACCCCAAGCGAGGGTGCTTACACTACCATCTCAGTCGGTGACATAATCAACATCCATTCCTCCATCAAGAAAACCTTAATCCACAGGGGGATTTCTCTCAACAGTATTTCCCTTGCGCCTTTCTTGAAAATTTCCTCTGCACATGAAAAATACTAGTGGTTCTCAACTGCAAATTTGATTATGTATCCCTCTAGCATGGTATAACCCAAAAATCCATAGCTCGTATAACTAGGCAATCCAGCCTCTGGAATGTTGCTAAATTTTCGGTGTCTCACGCAAAGATCTTCTTGGTCTGTCACTGGAAATATGGAGCTTCTTGGAGCCTCTTTATTCAGTGAATTTTTTTTTCTGAGAATTTAACCCATAAAATATCATACTGGTCACTCGATCTTTCTGAGTAAAAGATTGCTTCACGAATGTTTTCCAATGATTTTCTCCTTAGTTCCGCTTCTTTCCATATGAAGGCGTCACAGCTCCTTTCCCACCATTGATCAATGCCATATATATGGATTGGTGACAACATTCTCCCTACAGGTTCCCTTTTTACACAGGTCCCGATAACGAAACCATTTTGTTGGAGAGAATTTGATCAGACCAGGGTACTTCTCAGGTTACCAACAAAAGTTATTATGTAGTATAGAGAGCTGGCATTTTCATCTCCTCCGAAGAGAAGAAGTCTCACCCAAAGTGCTGTTGAGATAGATAGATAGGGAAGGGTAGGGAGAAGACCAAAGAGGATCCATAGAGCAGTCATAACTCACTCCTGGCCTTGTGCAAGAGACATTAACAGATATGAAACATATAAATGTAGGAATCCAACCTACTTACGTTGCGAGCAAACATTCAAACGATGAACCATCAAATAGAACTCATAAATCATAAAGGAAATATTGTATTGCATAAGTAAGAACATAAAGACACAACATATTTTGAATTTTGGTCCTGCTTCATATTATCTTTAGGATCTTTCTCTGATTACAGACTCAGAATTACATAGTAGGGCTTAGTATAGACTATTGGCTCTTAAACCCATGTCACAGAGATCCAATTCTCTAGTTGATAGTTCTAATCCATTACAGACTCAGACGTGCCTTTTTCCTGACCTACAACAATTATCAACAACTAATCCCAAAATCTGGGTGACTCCGACCAACCTGACTCAACTCAACCCAACTTACTAACTCATGAACTAATGAGAAAATTACAGAGAAACAAACCAATGAACAGGTGAAAAACAATAATAATGACAACAACCCGTTTACAATTGTGTTCGGTCCTATATATAGTTGGGTTGTGTCTTCCTTCTTAGTTTGCATGCTTTCTTGTTCTGTTGCAACCATTTGTTTCTTTGCTGGAGTTGCACTGGCTTCCGCAACTTCTTTCTGTTTCTCTTTATCCCAGCCTCTGATGGAGTTTGCGCAACTCGTGCTTAGTCAAAACTTGTGCAATTCTTTCTCAAAATGAAGGGCCCAACAAGCATTGCATGCAAATGGTTACAAAAAATACAACAATGCCAAAAAACCATTAGTTCACCTGCATCACCAAAATGCATCTCCAAGAGGCAAAAGCTATACAATTGGGCGAAAACTTGGCGTGCGCTAACTCACTAAAGGAAGCATGTGCACAATGCATGGGCCAAAGAATCCCATAGAGTGCATAATGCACCATATGCATGATTGTGTATGAGAAAAGCCACACACTTCTATGAACGACATATTTATGGTTCTTACTGGCCCCTCAACCACTTATGGACCAGCTCCCAACTTTATTTGACCCTTAGATTTGAGATGTATCCGAATGGGGGGTTGGTCAAGGACCAAAGGGTTTCGTAAAGGGACCCTTGTTCACACTAAGAACCAATTGAGTATTTCCTTGAAAACATGCTATAAATGGAGGCCATGGGTACACTAAGAATTTAAGATTTTCATAGTATTGTTATGCTGCCTCAATCCTCCCTTGAGAATCCTCTTTTCTCCTTGGAGAATTCTAGAAACATTCCAATAGGTCATTCCACTCACTTATTGAGGGAATAAGCATTGATTTCTTAATCATTTTATTTCTTTTCTACCATTGTAAGAAGAGCTCTCCATCAGCAAACTCAAGATCCCTCCCAAGGAGGAAGAGGGGACTCATAAGTCCTGATTTCTCAACGATGTTTTTACAACTAATATAGTTATCCATTGGTGTCATAATCTTGGTCATTGGTTGATTTTTTTTGGTTTAGAGTTTCTTATGCATTCTAGTTTTCTTTCCTTAGTTGTTTTTAGTTTGTTTACTAGTTTATTTCATGTGCTTGGATTGTTTAACTCATGCACTAACCTTTGTCTTCTCTAGCAGGCCCAACTAGACATGCAAGTGCCCTTGTTTTTCTCACCCAAGTGACAAAAAGGACACAACACCTTCCATGAACCTCCCAGCCTTAGACCATGCTACTCCAAGCTATCAACAATGTGTCACCCTCGATATGGGACTAAACTCCTACCAAGACAGGGAAATCCTAGGCTAGTCTGAGGCTATGGGAAGTTGCATAATGAAACAAGAATGATTCCATCCAAGGAGCCTACTTACACCCACTTCTCATAGACTCTCATTCCCCACATGCTTGTCCCACCTCAGGAATATGCACCTTCATTGTTCCACATTCCATCGGTTTCTCCGCTTCCCTTCCAAGGCTTCATAAACAAGCTTGATCAATAATTATAAGAGATCTATAGATTTCGTTGGACTCCCTATAGGATAAATCACTTCCCCAACAAAATCTCTCATCTGGAGAGAGTTTATCACAAGCATGAAAACCTTCTTCTTCAAACCACAGGCCTGAAAACCCACCTCTTCAAACCACAATAGAAAAATGGGTAAGGTCAGGGATGGCTCAAAAATTACATAGTTCCATGATGGAAGAGGTTAAACAATGGTATAAATGGATCTAGCTACATGCCTGCTCAGTGTGTGCATGAATTGAATAAGGGACGGAAATAATCATGAGTGAAATCGTGAGGAAAGATTGCCAGACTGGTCAAAATACTGACAATGTTTAGCGCAATAATGGTGAGATCCCGAATGGTGAGAGATAACCCCCAAACAATGGAATTCCCCCACATAAAACTGCATGCATCCTAGATGACACTTGGCTCTCTAAGAGCTCAATTCCTCTCCACTTGGAGTTTCTCTCCTCTCCCCAAAGGAACTTAATATAACTGGGTTTATTTCCCAAACTGCAGTAATTTAGGAAATACATTATAATATTCCCTTGGGTTAAGCCCTTAAGATTATCCATTTTTCCTAGCCTCTCAACCCCCTTTTCCTTTCCCTTCCTAGTGGAGCTTATTCCCTCATAATGCTTTATTCGTGGTTTGGTCTACACACAATGATGTATTTTTATTAATAATCTACATAATTACATATACAAAAAAAGGCTCTCTAGCCTTAGCATATAGGATCTCCAGCCTATAAACACATAATCCTACCAACTTATAATTACTTGGATAACCATCATATAATATTCATTAAACATTATTACAATTCATCATGGGCTTGGCCTTGGGGCATTACACATCATCTTTCCTTAACTTGCAATTGGTTTTCATAGGAGTATTGACTGGTTTTCAATCTTCCATTATGAACCTCTTTAGCATTTATCTGATATATTTAGATTGAGAAATAAAAATTCCTTTGTTTCTTTAACATATATTAAGACCCAGAAAGAAGGATAGTTCTCCAAGTAATGACATTTAAAATTCATTATACATATCCTTTGCAAATTTCTAGCTCAACATGTCGTCATCAATTCCAAAAATAATATCATCAACATAAATTTCAATTAATAAAATACTATCTTGAGTTACCTTGGTGTAGAGGTTGATGTCTGCATTTCCTTTTTTGAACCCTTGTTTCTATAGATATCTGTCTAGTCTAGAATACCATGCTCTGGGAGCCTATTTTATACCATACAAGGCCTTCTTAAGCCTACAAACATAATCTTCATTCTTTGACAATTGAAATCCTTCTGGTTTCTCAATGTAGACTTATTCTTCGAGTTCCCCATTAAGAAAGTCTGATTTCACATCCATCTAATACACTTTAATATTCTTGGAGCATGCATAATCTAGGATCAATCTGATTGCTTCCATTATGGAAACTGGGGAAAACATCCCTTCAAAATTGATACCTTCAACCTTTGTGTATCCTTTACATACCAATATGGATTTTTTCCTAGTACGTTGTCCATCTTCATTCAATTTATTTATGAAGACCAACTTTGTGTCGATCACATTCTTGTACCTTGGTATTGGAACCAATTCCCAAGTATCATTCTTCTCTATGTGATCCATCTCTTCATCCATGCTCTTTATCCATAATTAATCCTTGCGGGCTTCTTCAAAACTGTTTGGTTCAATCGAAAATAAGAGTGCTAGGTGTAGTTGTTCTGGTGAACGACTTCTTCTTGTAGTCTCAACTCCTACATATTTGTTCTGGATAATCTGATATGAGGAATGATTCTTTTGTATTCATTGGTTGGGTGTCTTTGGATTTACTTGTTGTTATTTCTCTTCTACTTTTATATGATCTT
>JZKD02S1997662.1:440019-457428 GCA_000966675.3 Picea glauca | reverse complement strand
AGAAGAGGAAGAGCCCAGGATCAGGATTGAGGAACGGTGGCCGATCTCAGAAATCATTGTAAGTTGATTCATATTGAGATTAATGAAAAAGATACTTTTCCCGTCCCGAATACATTAGTCTCATCTATATTATTTGATTTATGTTTTATCTCTACCCCCCTAGTAGATCAGTAGCATGCATGCATAGTATTGTCTTCATTGCAGGAAGCTTTGTGGAAGGAGCAACAACAGCAAGGAGATAACAACTCAACGAAGGATCTACTTCAACCGTCGGAAAAAGGTTGGTTTATTCTTCCCGTGTTTGCATGAGAAAAGGGGTTGAGGTTTTGGGTAGGAGGTTAAAAGTTAAATCTCAAGGGTTATGATCTGCATATAAGTTTAGAGCCCTAGCTTATTAGTCCATAGGGTAGAATACCCCACAATAGGTATATCACTTCTTCTTTGTCTAGGGTAGAAATTTCATCCTTTTGTGTAGCTTTGGCCTCGACATATGGGCTTCTAGTGTCATATGGATTCGAGTGGTTCTCCTGTTCTTTTATCAATTGTGCGTTCCTTTTAGTCATGAAATCTTTTAAATCTTGTCTCTGCTGTTCTAAAACCTCTTCTTCTTCCTTCTTTCTAGCTTGATCTCTTTCAATCCAAGGTTTTCCGAGTAGCATCGTAAGCGGGGCATTGTCCTCAATGAATTTGATAATCTCAAAATCTTCTTTTGTCGAAGTTCCATTGACTGTCATAGGTATCTGAGAGAGTTTTTCACATAACATCATCAGTTTTCCTATGAATAGTCCTATTCCTCCCAATGAAGGAATCATGGTAGGCTTCCCTATAGCTTCCCAATTTCTTTCTGGCATAATGTTCACTTGTGTTTCTTCATCAAGAATACAATCAATTTTGAAGTCCCCTATTCTTTCTTTGACTTGCTCCTTTTCTATGAATACCTCTGGTAATTAGACATCTTTATGTTCCTTCAAGGTTTCTTTCATCTGTATTAATACTTTCTTTGATTGTTGCTGGGTTTTTTCCTTTTCTAGATCTACCTTATGGTCTTCTTGATTCGGATTTATCCTTTCAAGCTTATCGATCATTCTAGGGCAATCCAATACCTCATGGTCCCTAGCTTTGCAACATAGACAACTAGGTATTCTACCAGGGCATTCCTTAGCTAGATGGCATGGCTTTCTGCAAATGTAACATAGGATTAATCCTCGATTTCTTTTAAATGATCCCCAGCCTCTTTTGTAATGCGCACTAGAATCGTGATAGCTAACCTGTAGAAAATTATTTCTAGGATCCTGCATCCATTTTTTAGTCCATAAATTTTTTCTATGCATAGGTATAGCATATCTATCATTATACTTATCAGATCTATTCATATCAAACTTTCTTTCATCTATTAATGCCCTAGTTTTTAAGCTAGGAAAAAATCTATCAAACATACCTAGATCCATGCTCTAGAAACAAAAAAATAAAAATAAAATCACTTATCTTACTTATACAAAGAACAATGCTTCCAGATCTAAGCAGTTTTGACTATTCTTACCTTTATTAGAGCACAGAGCTTACAGATCTTACCTCTTTTCTACATATCTGACCTTTTTCTTTAAAAAATTTCCACTTTTACTTAGAGCATAGAGCGTTCAGATCTCAATTATTTTCTTTAGATCTGATCTTCCTTTCTTCATATCCAGCCTTATTCCTAACACAAAGTTTCATAGGTCGGGTAAAAAGTTGCACACTAGGGAAACATATATACGCAGAGAGCTTTCTTTTGCACAAAGTTTCTTCTTCCTCAGTTCCCAACAATCACAGTTTCAAGTCCTGATAATGGAACCATTTGTTGGCACAGGGTCAGACCCAGGGTTCAACACTCAAGAGCACACCAAAAAATCCCTAACTATCGGCCCTTTCGGCAACACCTGCAAAGTAGATGAAGTCTCACCCGAGGTAGAGGCAGGGGTGGTTGCAAGACTCAGGTGTCTGCAACCTTAGCTGGGACATAGATCTGTGATTATATCATTTACAAAGAACTTAGCAATGATCATTCGTCAATATTAAACCCTTATTCTACTTCACAGATATCACAGAGCATCACAGTGTACACTCAGATCTACAATATTTCAGTACTTAACCATAGTAACCCATATCAAATCCAGTAGATAAGCACTAATCATCCTCTCATCAATCCAGATCAGTGGTATCAGAGTGGTCTGCTCCTTCTTTTTTTTTTTAATGCATGTCCTAGATGTTGTTAGGGTATAGATAATTGGGTTTAGAACTTGTTTCTCTTGAGGAAAACTGGTCTCGCACAACCAAGAAACCATCAATTGTGAGTGAAAATAAAAAATATGGGACAGGAGATCCTTTTGAAATGTTTCTCGAGGAAGCCCTTGAGCAACATAGGAATGAGATGATGGAAAACTTTGCATAAATCCTTCGATGACTGCTGGCAAGTGATGCATCCACCTCAAGAAGAGGTTTCACCCTCTTCAAGGTACAAATAAATATTTATATTCCTATTGTTGGCACAAGGGCATACCCAGGGTTCCATGCTCAAGAGCGCACCAACAAAGCCCTAACTACCAACCCTTTCGACAACACCTGCAAAGCAGATGAAGTCTCACCCGAGGTAGAGGCAGGGGTGGTTACAAGACTCAGGTGTCTGCAACCTTAGCTGGGACACATATCTATGATTATATCATTTACAGAGCACTTATCATCGATCATTCGTCAATATTCAACCCTTATTCTACTTCACAGATAGCACAAAGCATCATGATGTACACTCAGATATACAATATTTTAGTACTTAACCATAGTAACCCAGATCAGATCCAGTAGATCATCCATAAGCATCCTCATACACATTAGATCTAACAATCATATATATCTAAGAAGCACATAGCATAAGTGGATATATCAAAGCACAAAGAATAAGCAAAAACACATTGAATCAAAGCACAGAGCATAACACATAGATTTACGTGGTCCACCCCCACCCTGGGGCTATGTCCACGAGATCTTCTTCTTTATTATCATCTTCAATATGTTACAAGCACAAAGCCTCAAAAAACCTTCTTCACATAGGAAAAAATATCTGCGCAACTCGCTAGATCCTTCTCCCTTGCGTTACAACACTTAGCTTTCTATAACAACCTCACAGTAACTTTCACTTAGCCTTGCAAGCCTTACACAGTTCGCATAGAGAAATTCTTCAACATCACATAGATGCACTACCAATTGCACTAAGCAATCATATCTAATCCTTCTTACATTTCCTATCCTTCTATTTATACATTACAAAGGTAGGCCTAATCATGGGTAAACCCACAGGCTAACATCCCTTTCCCATTACATTAATCCAAAACCCTAAAAGGGCCCAAAAGTGGATCGAGATCCCATGATTTTTTCTTCTCCTGACTCTCCATCTTTGACAGACCATCGAAGTCCAAAAATGGTCAAATATGACCAAGTGTTCCTCAAAACTTGGTCAAGGGCCAACACCTATATTTGAAGGTAAAATAGATTTTGATGTTGTAGATAAATGGTTAAACCTTCTAGAAGGGTATTGTTTTGTCCACAAATTTTCTGATAGAAAAAATATTACATTTTCACTCCTCAAGGCCACCCCCCATGTCAAATATTGGTCAGAAACTTTCTGTGAGAAAAAGGAAATAGAGGGATCCACATTATTTGCAGTTTCACCCACTTGAGTTTGCAAGTTATGATAACTTGTATACAAGATGGACCACACTACGGCAGGAAAGAGACCAAATGGTGCAAGAGGTCACTAATGTCTTCCATACCTTGTGCACCAAGATCGATATCAAATATTCCGAGTGACATCTGGTGCTCAAGTACCACGAGGGTCTGCATATACACATCCAAACATAAATGGAATTTTTGGACATATCATCCTTGGGCGTGGCCTATCGATATGTCGTCAAAATTGAGCATAATATTAAACAAAATACGTGACAGTTTGGGTCTAGGAACCCCTCACAACAAAAGTAGGGCAAGGGAAGCCCCAACCCACAGAACAAAGAACAAAGAAAAGATGGGAAACCTCAGGAAAACCAGTCTAATCTGCAAGATAAAAAGGACAATGGCAAGATGAAGAAAGATACCAGGAAGTGGTGCAACTTCCATAAGAGACCATGGAATAACAATGTTGATTGTTGATCATATCAGTTATTGGTGGCTGAGGTAAAATCCTTTGAATCAGATGTGGGTTCTAACTCTGAGTCAGAACTAGAAAAGGGGAAATGAATCATTGACACATAACCCAATGCCACTATTTATACCACCAATATCCATCTTGGTGAACCTCATGAGATAGAGGAAGGCGAGCGCCTCTTTCATTCAAAGATGTGGGTACAAGGCACTATGCTACACTTAATCATTGATAGAGGTAGCTAGAAGAACCTCATCTCAGCAGAGGTCATCAAGTGTATATCCCTACTAAAAATACCCCACATGCATCCCTACACCATCCGATATTTCTTTCAAGGAAGCAATCTTTATGTCAACCAATAGTGTCTCCTGTCATACAACATCAAGCCATTCAAAGATGAGGTATTGTGTGATGTTTCTCCCTTTGAAATTTTTGATGTTCTTTTGTGCCAACCTTATTTATGGAAATTTCATGTTGTATATGAGTCTATTCCTCACAATGTTATTATTACTTTGAAAACTAAATTGTATAGGATACCCAAGGTAGTCCCACCTAGTGTTATTTCTTTGATCTCTGCCAAGAAATGCAAGAAGGTAATTTCTCAGACTGAGAGTTTTTCTTCTTTGTGATTCACTCTCATAGTGAGTGAAAGGTTGCAACCACATTCATTGGTAAACCTCTCCACATAGAAAAAACAAGTGGATAAGGTCATAGAAGAATACAAGGACATATTCTCATCATATACTGGGATACCTATGCACTATCAGGTCAAGCATCTCATCGATCCGACCCCCGGTGCACCACTACCCAATGGACCAGTCTATCATCGGTATATTCTAGAAAATGAGGTGATCCAACATCAGATCAAATAACTAATCCACAAGGGGAGCATCTGACCCAGATCATCACCTTGTGGAATCCCAATCATGTTGGTGCAGAATAAATATGAGACTTGGTGACTCTACATTGATTACTAGGCCCTAAATAAAATTATAGTCAGGAACCGATAGCTGATTCCCTAAATCAATGGTCTCCTTGATTAGATCAAGGGGTCCAAATACTTCAGTAATATTGATCGAAATTCTAGCTACCATCAGGTCCCAATGGAACCTATAGATTTATGGAAAACTTCCTTCAAGTCAAAAGAAGGTCCTTTTGAATGGTTACTCATGCCCTTTGGTTTGAAATATTCCCTAACAAAATTCATGAGGATGATGGACGATATCTTGCAGAATTTCACTAATTATTTTTTGGTGGTGTATATGGATGAAATCCTTGTCTATTGAAATACTTGGGAAGAACACTTGCATCATATTCAATAGGTTATGCGCACTCTATGGCAGCACAACATATATGCCAACTTGGAAAAATTCTCCTTCGGCATAGACAAGGTTCAGTACCTAGGATACATTGTTGATGTACATGGTGTGCATGTTGATCCATACAATATCCAACTCATCCATGACTGGCCAACCCCAACCACACTCATTGAGCTTCAGATATTCTTAGGCCTTGCTAATTTCTATCGAAGGTTCATGCTGGGATTCTCCCATATTGCATGGGCCCTCAGCCAAATAACTAGTTGTGGCGGTAAGGAAAAATTTGTGGGGCTTATACCAACATAAAGTGTTCTATGATATGAAGCAACACTTGTGCTCCTCCCTAGTGATTTCATTACCTGACCTACAACATCCTTTTGAGATTGAGACAGATGCTTTAGACTATGTTGTGGGCATAGTGATCACTCAACACAACCACCCCATGGCCCATCATAGTGAGACACTATCATATGTTTTTCGTAAGTACCCTAATTACGATAAATAAATATACTCCATTGTGCAAGCCTTATGTCAGTGGAGGCACTACATTATTTGGAAGGAGACATTCATCCAGACTGATCATAAGCCATTGCAGTTCATGCGGACATAAGAAAATATAGGAGAATGACGCCATCATAAGTAGTCCACATATTTGCAACAGTTCCACCTCAAAATCAAGTATAAAATAGGAAGTACCAACTGAGTCACTGATTTCCTCAATTGACCTCCAGTCACAACACTCACCACAGTTTTTGATTCTTGCATCCACGAGACCTCCATATGGCCCCACCTCTATGCGAAAGATCCTGACTTCGCCAACACCTACCAGATGTTAGGCGCAAACACCATTATCACCAATTTCCATATTCAGAACGGGTTGTTACGCCACCTGGGCTGTATATGTGTTCCATCAAGTGAGCGAGCAGAGAATATTTGGGAATCCCACTACATTCAGATAACTAAACACTTCGGTGTGGAAAATACAGTGGTAGTGTTGCAGTGACATTTATATTGGCCGAATCTTCAACAAGATGTCATCAAGTATATCTTGTCCTGCAATTCCTGTGTTATTTCCAAACTAGCCATTAAGAAACAAGGCATGTACACTCCTCTTCCTACTCTTAACAATCCTTGGGAATCCATATCAATGGACTACATATCAGTCCTTCCATCCACCGATTAGGTAAATGACTGTGTTTTTGTAGTTGTTGATCTCTTTTCCAAGATGGCGATTCTGGTTGCATGCAAGAACAACATACAAATAGAGGTCACTACCAAGCTCTTCCTTGAACGAGTGTGGGTACACTTTGGGATCGCACAAACCATTATCTCATATCATGATAGTCAGTTCCTCAACACATTCTGTTCGAGCCTTTAGTCATTGTTGGACACCAAGCTCACCAAGTCCACTTCCTTCCACTGCCAAACAGAGGGCCAAACCAAGGTCATCAACTAGATGATCGTGCACATCCTGAACATGTAAAATTCCAAGCAAACTCGCACCTGGGATGAGATTCTTCCCTATGTTCAACATAGATACAAAAAAGCCATGCATAGTTCAACCATCCACAACCCCTTTCAGGTGGGATTGGGATTTCAACTATTGGGTCCCATGGATGTTTCACTACCCCTTGTGTCCACCCAAGAGGACTCCTTGCATGCTCCAATTGGAGTGGACAAAGCCACCCAATTCATTGAGCAGATCCAACACATCCTCCAACAAGTTCATCATATTTTATAGAAGTCCAATTTCAAGTACAAGGAACACCATGATCAACATCGGATGCCATACTAGTTTCAGGTGGGAGACAAATTTTGGTTGCAATTGCAGAAAGACTACCTTACAGGGGCCCATCAAAGGATTATTCCACTCTATTATGGAACCTACACCATCACCAAGGTTGTTTCTGACAATGATTTTTATCTCAACCTTATCTGATTCCTTGGTTTGCACCCAGTATTCAATGCAGACATCCTTCAACCTTGTTTTCCACCATTATTGGACACCTCGGAGATAACAAAACAATTGACACCACCAGAGCTCAACCCTGACTAAAAGGAACAAGAATAAAATAATCATATCATGGACAAAAAGGTCAAGGGCATGAGCCTGTATAGGATACAATTTTATGAGGCTGTTAAAGCAGGGCATCTCCTGCACCAAGGCAAGTGGCTCACATGGGGTGAAATTCAACAAACATTTCCTCATATGATGGGGGAAATAAATGCAATGAATACCATTTATTCCAAAGGGGGGAGGATTTATCTAGGAGGATCTTGGTGGCCTCCCACCTTTTCCAACTAGTTCAAAATATTTTTTTGGAAACTTACTATTTTTAGTAGTTTTTCGATTCCTAAACTTTTGGGGCTATTTTGAGGGCCTAAATGACGTTTTTTTACGATCAAGAACCACAATGATATCCATAATATATTATTGATCCCCTGAATGAATATCCTTGTCAATAAATTTCCAAAGAGATATCGTGTTCCCTAAACGAAGATCATATGAAAACGTTATGACCCCAGGAAGTTGATGTACTAACTTACCCCAACGAGGCCCACATGAGTTTTGGAGCTTCATCTCCTAGGGTTAGGTTTTTGGATGTCTAGGGTTTTGGCATTAATTTTTATTGTAAAAATTCCTTCAGAGCCTCATTTTACTCATCTTCTTGTGAATGAGCATAGCCATCACATCTCTTCTTAGAGATAAGCTACCACCATTATAGAAAGCTTGTTTTCAGTCTACATTTTACAATTTTTATCATATTTTGTATTTAATAGAAACCAATTTTTAATGTATATCTGTTATTGTTCAATTCTTCTCTATGTTAATATTATAAATGTGTGGCTTCATTTCGTTCCACTCATAAATACAAATCATTTTATGTGACCCATTCTTTTGTTCCATAGCCACACTTCATCTTCCTTTCATAGACAACACTTTTCATTTCCAATTTCACTTAATACATACATGTTGCTTGAATTTCTTACAGATGTTGTCACCAATATTCCTAAATCTTCTTTTATTATCTTTCACTTCTATGAATCAAACAAAATTTTGTGACCTTGGTCACACATCTGACTTACACTTAGAATATTATGTTTCATATCTTCTAATAGTAGAACATATTTTCCTTGGTATCCTTGTTTCCAATTATGACTTTGCCTCTTCCAATGATTCTAGTTGAGTCATCGTTTCCAAATGATACAGATCCATCTCTTTCCTTTCTCAAGGTTAGAAAACTATCCTCATCACCTATAATGTTCTTTGAGAAGCCACTATCAACATACCAACCACGTTTCTTGTGTTTAGCTTGTAGAGAAAGTGTGCATTCTTCATTGTTATATTGATTCTTATTTCTTATCCATATTCTCTATTGAGGTTCCTATCTATGACTGTTTTTATTCTATTGTGATTCTCTAGGAGTAAATTTGATTCTACAATATTTGGCTATGTGTCTGAAGTTGCTTCACTTGTAACATTCCACTTCATTAGTCAAATAATCAAATATGTTGTAGCTTCTTATTTGTGTTTCACTAGGCCTTGTTGGATAACCATCCTGTGCATGAATTTCATATTTGTTTATGTATCTGCTATTTTCTTTGCAATTTACAAATTTATGTCCAAAATTATTACATGAATAAATTTTTAAAAAGAAGATAGTTTGATACCTAGGAGTTGACGATCTTTTGAAAGGCCTTACTCTTTTGAATCCTTGTTCTTCTCAAGGCCTGCTTGTTTATGATTGTCGCTGATTTTGAAATCTGAATCTTCTAGGTGGAGGATTGTCCCTGTGATCTTCCTTGTAAAACTTCTTGTCTCATCTGGTTGTCTCTACATAGATTCTTGGATGTGTTTATTGATATTGTGTTGGACCTTGATCCCTTTTATTTCATGATTTGGTATTCGACTATTAATAATTTTATCCAAAAATTTAGAACTATTCTGCATGTTTTTCTTTTGAAGATATTTTCTTAATGTGACAATCTCTACTTCCAAATTTCCAATGATCACGTCTCTTTCTTCTAACCATTCCTTGAGTGATTATTCAATTATTTTGTCTTCTTCAAATTTAATTTTTAAATTAGTGAACTTTGAGATTCCTCTTTTCTTTTTAGTTCTTCCTGTAGTGACTTGTTTTTTTGTTTTTTGTTTTCCCTTTTATAACTTCTAAAACACTCATAAATTATTCTCTGTAGTCAAATTATGCCTCTTCATATTCTTATTCAATGGCTTGTTCATTGGAGTATTCTACTACCATGAATAGAACCCTTTTTGTCTCACTTCCACTGTCTTCATCTTCGTCTGATGAGGTGTTATCTTCTTTAGTGAAAAATATTTTCTTAGAGAATTTCTTCTTGGTTTTCTTTCCTTCGTACATTTGTTTTCTATTTGAATCATATTCTTCATTTATTTATTTTTATTATGAGGAATTGTTTTAGAAAAATAACCAATACCATCACAATTAAAAAAAATAATTGGAATATTACCTCTATATTTGCCACCGATTCCCTTTTTCAGTCTTATGACAAAGTTGGCTACGTCTTCATCATCTTATGAGATGTCATTGTTGTTTCTATATTCTTTTGTATTTTTCTTTCCCTTTTTCTTTGACCTCTTGGACTCTTTGAATTCTGCTTCTTTTGTAACTAGATTCTCTTGTTTGGTTCTCATTTCATAGGCTGTGAAAATTCCATGTAGTTCATCCATGCTTATTGAATCCAGATTTTTTCTTTCTTCTAGTGCTGAGATCTTAGGATCAAATCTCATTGGAATAGATCTTATTACCTTTTGAACAATTACATATTTGTCCAAATCTTCTCCCAATCCTCTGATTGCATTCACCGATTCATCAAATCGTAAGAAGTAAGTTCCAATATTCTCATCTTCCTTCATCTTCAGTTGTTCAAATTGACCTCTGTAAGTTTGAATCTTTTTTTCCTTGACTTTTTCATCTCCTTCATAAACATTCTGAAGTTTATCCCAAATATCTTTTTGAGGAGATGCAATGCATAATGTTTTCATATACCAAATCACCAAGACCATTTAGAAGATAATTTTTTTCTTTTGAATTATTTAGATTGAGTTTCCTTCAATTTTCATTTGTTGGAGGAATGATGGGTTCTTTATATCCATCTAAAACATATTTACAAACCTCAAATTTCTATGCTTGTACATATGTTTTCATCCTTCTTCTCCATAATGCATAGTTTTGTCCATCAAACTGTGGTTTTCCATTTTTGTACATATTGATTCTCTCCATGATCTACCTTTCAGTGGTTAAATTGATTTTGAAGGAACCTACCCTGATACCAATTGTTGTATTACTGAGAGGGAGGGGGGGGGTCTGAATCAATAATATATATTTTTAATCCTTTTAACCACAATATGTAAGACTTATTTATATTTATGATCAATATACCATTATCATTCAACAAATGCAGAGTAAATAAACCATGAACAATGAACAATAATACAAATATATGGTCCAACAACATTTTTATGTGGAAACCCAATGCAAGAGAAAACCATAGAATGATTTTTCTTATATGTATTTAAGAATTAAATTCATTGAAAGAACCAACTTCCTTTGTTTCTAGCTGCAGCTAGAAGGAGGCTTCGACCACCTATATTTTCAAGATACAACATGAGGGAAGGTCCAACTCCCCAATTCTCTAGCTACAACTAGAAGGAGGATACAACCCCCTATGTTCTCCAGATACAACTGGAAGGTGGCTACAACCAGATGTCCTTTCCCCATCCTATCTCCCTAAAATATAAGTGTCAAATGATGAAAGCATTTTTAGTGTGAGATATACCACTGTAAACCTTTACCAACAACCTCTAACCAACATGTGCCACTAACCTGTAGCCAAACTATACCTGTACTCAACCTATACCAACAAAACTCAATAGGTATGTGACCTGTATATGGTTTCATATTGTGTATGTATGCGGACTATCTATATTGTAGTATGTGTATGCATGTGTCATGTATATATTATAGTCTTCCTACAACTTTAGAAAGCTAGGGTTTCTACCTTTTTTGAAACTTCAAACACTTTTCCACCTCTATCACATCAACCTGCAACCTATCACTGTGTCTTATATGTAGATGTTTCATGTACATACTTCATCTTACATATCCCTTAACCAAGTGCATCTGTATCTCTCTATTCATGTGCCATATATGTGTGTACAATCATGAACAAGTGTAATAAAACTCACATGGACTAGACATCAAACCCTCATTGATATACAATCTCACACTAGACCAACAATTTCACAACCTCTTTACAACTACAATCTCTCAGCCATGTACCAGAAGAACCCTCAACCATATGCTAAGAAATACAAGATGTGCCTTAACACTAACAATATGTACCAATTATAAATATCAAATATACCAACACTTTATTTATGTAGATATGGATTATACAGTAAGTGCCATACAACCAATAACCTTTCTAGGGAAAATACTCAAACCCCAGAACCATATCTCATGCAGAAAACAATATCCAACTACACATATAAATAAGACATACTGTTTGAATCTCTAGATAGATTTGTTGTACCTGATCATTGTAGACCTTCGTAGGAGCTTGCGTTCAGACTCTAGAGACCTGGAATCTTCATCTCCTTAAGTTTTCATGTCTATTCCCATCTGTACATGATTGTTCCTTCTTTAGAATGTGTATGTATACACTTTTTTCTCCTTCATCCTATGTATGTACATGATTTCCTCTATTATATCCCACGTACACCTCAAAAACTAATGTTTTCTCAGTAATTCTACAATTTCTAAACTTTCTCCATCGACTCTTCGTGCTACCTCAGAATTTTGTAACTTCAGATGTATCAATGAGTACCTGCAATAAACCTTACACAATAATATATATTCAATGTGATCAATAGGTGATAATAGGAGAGCCTTTCTCTCTTATTTATACTGCCATGTAGCTTCCTCAAGGGGTTACCTTATAACTAACTTAACCCAACTTACTTCTTTTAGGGCTAACCCACTTCTAACCACTTGTCCACTTATAACCACTTTATCCAAAAATAGTAAGTTCTCCACTTTTAGCTGCAACTAATTTATTTTTAATTATTTTCTTATTGCAACAACTTAACCCATGATTAACTCCGAGTTCCACCCACTTGATTAGTCAACTTCTTCTAGGAGATTCTATAATAATTTGACTTATTTTACCTTTTAGATAACTCATGTGGGTTATCCAACTTTACATGGCCATAAATCTCTAACCCTGAGGAGTTATGTGATATTCCACATATCACTGGAAATGGCATGACATGTAATATCCATCTAGAATAGTCTTACCTGCAAATATACTAATATTCATACCATTATACATCAAACAAACTTAAGTCCCTTAACCATACTATTGGGGCTACCAGAATTTTATACCGGACTTGCTTCAGGGGTTTACATCAATGAAAACCAACCCAATTAATAAACATGTAGTTCCAGTTCCATATACCAATTTCTTGGAATGCCCTCTAATGTATGAATGAAGTGATGTGGTCATTCCTCTAGCGGTACTAGTCCCCATTGATTTATACATATATCTATATGTTCTCTGGGTTGTCCCATTCCATAATACTTCTACAATTATTTATTCTCCTTTTCTGTGCCAAATCTAATGCAGAGTAATATTTTTCATTGATACTAGTCATTGATATTCTCTTTATGAGTAACCCACCAACATGTAGGTGTTTCTTTCAAAGCAATATCTAAAACTAATAACCTTTGATTTTCCATAACATCTAACTCAAAATTTATTAAAACTTCTTCCAAATCATTTTTACCATAAAAAATTTGAGGTTCTCTTACCTATGATCCAATCCATCTTAGTGTGTGCATCATTCTTGCACATATTCTGGTAGATATCTCATTTAAGTGTTGTTTCCAATTCTCTAGTCCTGTATCTGAATTTCATGCACACCTACTAATGCTTCTCTAGCTAAGCATTCCATCTATTGTTGGGTTAATGTAATCTTCCTCGTGTGTGGTAGTTCTATAAAACTAGTTTACCTCATCTATGATAAAGTTGCCTGTCATTGGTTCAACATATCTTCCACTTTTTGAAGGATCTAATAGTGTTATAAGTTTTTATTCTCTTGATTAAAAAATCATTTTTCTGGTCTTCAAGTTGATGATAGCTTGATTGCCAAATGCCCAATCTAGTCCCAACAATGATGGATAAGGTGTAGCATTATCCACTATATCAATCATCTAAAAGTATTATATAGTCTTCACACCATATTAATCTATCGGTATGCCTTTCAATCGACCAATTGGTACCACTCTATGTTGATTTTATAGCTTCAATTGAATAGGTGAATAACCCAATGTAGGTTCACCCATGGCTTCCCATGTCTTCTTAGGTAGAAAATTTACTTTAAACACCAAATATAATATGATGTCACCCATATTGAAGTCTCCAATTTTTTCGTTTTGTATAAACTCTCTATTTGTTCGTTTCTTCCTACAGACCTGATTGACCGTATTTTGTTCTAGTTTTATCGCTTCCCCAGAATTGTACTTTTCTAATAGACTTTGTAATACTTGTAGAGATGTTTTATCATTCAATAAATTCAAGAAAGACACCAAAAAGTTTCTTATATTACTTGTTTTGAAGACTGAAATATGTTGGTTTAATCAAATAAATGAGGCATATCATATACTGGTACATCATCTCTTATATTTGTACCTGAAGTAGAAGAAATGCTCTCCTACAAAATCTCTTGTCTAGCCTACTTGAATGTCTCATTTTCCTCGCGCTCATCAAAATGTTGTTTAGGTGTTGTATTCTTTTTTACCCACTAGTGTTGGTTTTTCTTATGATTTGTTGCATCTACTCCTATCTTGGTCCCCCCTCCAGCAACTATATTTATCTTCTTCCCATCATCTCTAGTTTCTGTGGAAATACATTAAACATTTTGATTATTTTGATTCCCTTTTTCCCGTATCCTTTTCAAAAGTGTAGGACAATATTCTATATCATGATCTATTGTGTTACAATACATTCATTTCATTGGTGGTAGTAGACAATCCCTTGCATAATATTCAAGTTGCTGACAATTGTGACAGGTTACTGGTGCTCTGCCTCTTCCAAATCCTCCTATGTTATCTTGATTATCTGTGTGTGGTGTATTATATTGTGGCACTTGATTATATTACTGAGAATTATTATAATGTGGTGGAACTATAAACTATTGCATGCTATTATATTGTTTCATAGGTGGACCTATAATTGGTTCGACTTGCATCCTATAAGCATCTGAAGTCCTTTCTTTCATCATTTCCAAACTTCGGCAGTCCTTGTCCTCATGTCCTATAGACTTGCAGAAATTCCAGAATGTACTCTTCGTCATTGTTTCGTACTTTCACATCATGGGAAAATGATTGGGATCATGTCCATGTGTCTTACATATTTCACACCATGCTCCTCTCGTGGGTAAGGGATTTGACAGTCTTTCTCCAAATTATAGTGCAAATGTTTGGCACTCATTCTTATGATGTCCTTTTGTTCTACATAATGTACAGCAGAAAACTTCCCTCTTTTCATTACCTTTGTTCTAATTCAACTAAAATGTCAGATTCTTGAGATCTTCTCTCAACTCTTCTATAGTTGGGTCTGTATGTTGATACTGATTCTCTTCTAATTTTAAGGTTTTTTGCAGAGCCTCAATCTGAGTCTGGAAATTATGTTTCCTCAATGGAGACTTAAAATGTGGAAATAATGAATTAACAAATAGGTGTCTATTTTGCATATCTGTTAGAGGATATTTCAACTTTCCTTTCAAGTGCTTGAACTTTTGATCGATTTCTGAAACTGAATCTCCCAGATTATGTTTGATTTCTATCATCTTGATCATGTATTGGTCCTCTAAAATTGGTCATTGGAATTCATTGATTAGTGCCTTCTTTACATATGCGACGGTTTTATGTGCTCCTTGTGGGATTTTTACTGTGGATCCGATATACTAGTCTAGTGCGTGGTCTATGAATTTAATTGCAAGCTACGCTACTTTTGTAGCTTCATCTGTGATATATTTAGCTTCCCAAAAAATTTCACAAATAAATAAATGCTTCTCTGGGTCCTTTGACCCTTCTCCATGAAACAATGGAAACCAAATAGTTGGAATTGTTCCTACCAGTGTACGGTTTGTTGTACTATCTCCTCCACATAGTGTAGATAACTGATTACTGCTAGTTGAATTCATAGTTCCACTTGAATTTCCACTGGTCCCTTGACCTACTAAAATGCTTCTGTATTAATTTCTAGTTGTGTAAATGGTTCTTTCTTTTCTGATGTCTTAGTCGCTCATGGGGTTGTGGGTTCCACACTAATTCTGATTCAGAATGGAGACCCTTATTTTTCACTAGACCCATGAATTGTGCCTTTCATATAATATGTGGTGTGCATAATTTCCTCAATATTCCTCATAGCAAGGAGATCCTCTACCAATTATTCATCACTTTCCAAGCCCTTCTGCTCGAATAATTCCCTCTTCTTACTATTGATCCTATATTGGTAGGGTCTTTATCCATTATTTCCTTGATATATTCCTCATCCATCATAATGGGGTCCATTGCTTCTTCTTCTTACCTCTATCCAGATCCCTCTCCATATATCATATTGTCCTTAGTGCTTCCCCTAGTCTCCCCATGCGTGCAAAGTTATTTAGTTGTTGGACTCCATTGTCATCATACCTTTATCATGTAACAAATACTGGTTGATGTATAAAGTTATCTAATATATCTTCCTCTTGTACCCTTCAAAAACTCCTTCTCTGCAGTAGTATATGAATTCTCATTATCGACTACAAACTTAGTAATAAATCCTACAGTAATGTTATCCAACCAAAAATCAACCATGCACATGAATTTATTATTGACTATTTCCAGACGTTCCATATTATCAATAGTCCACTCTACTGGTATTATTTGATTAGTCAAGTGATTATATTTTAATATCAATATACACTCTTGCAAAAACTTTGGCAAATAACAGAAAAATTCCTCATGAATATCAGTAAATACATACCTTCCCAAATATTGGCACGGTGTATACTTAGAACTCTTATATGCTTTTTGTACAAACTCAAGCTCCTTTATTTCCAACCATCTTTAGATCTCCTTCTTAGTCAGATTCCATGGTCTGAACATCCCCTTATACTACATTCTCTTCATTGTCCTTCTCAACAAGTCCCTTCTAGTATGTTCTTCGACGTTCCAACCTGACAATAGAAGCATTTTTTGGAGTGTTTGGGATGACCCGAGTTCTACTTTAGGTTTCCAAAAAAACCATGAAAACCATCAGCCCTTCCAGAGACCAAAATGAAACACTACACACAGATTTCACAATGAAGTCTCACCTGATATGGCTTATGGGTGACTGCAGGACCCAAATGTATGTAATCATGGAAGGGAGGATTTTGAGGGGATGCCAAACATTCCTTCTACATCATTATACATAATATCTAGCATTCTAATAAAACATTACATCCAAATCTACCATTATGTAATCAATTGCATTCATTAAAGTTCATCATGTAGTAAATATCATAGATATTATAGTGTGTGCTGCATTTTAATTCTAACTTCTCAATTCATTCATCATAACTAAGTAATTGAAATAAGTAAGACAAACAGTCCACAAAAAGACACAAAGTTTTATCATTGTTGGCCCCTGACCAAGTTTTGGGAGATCCTTGGTCAAGTTTGACCTATTTTGGGATATCGACAGCCTGTCTAAGAAGGAGCACAAGACGAAGCAGAGATCGGGGGATCTCAGCCCCTTTTTAGGTCCTTTTTGGGATTTGGGATTATGTAACAGGTATGCGGATGTCGACCCATGGGTTTACCCATGTTTAGGCCTATTTTGTAAAGT
>JZKD02S1997662.1:389102-426839 GCA_000966675.3 Picea glauca | reverse complement strand
TAACTCTTATACTATTGTTCATTTCTCATTGGATATAATTGAATGGTTTAATTATAAGTTGAAAAAGGTTTTAAATTGTACTTGATACTAATTCACCCCCCTCTCAGTATCAACATAACTAAGTAAGTAATGCATAGGGTTGCAATTTTCCACAACTTTTGTAGTGAGAAGAAATATATAATCGTACAATTTTTGGACTGCGAGAAAAATTGCCAGGGATAATTTCTCCTCACGATTATATTTCAAAGGTGTCTCTGAGAGGTTTTTGCTAATGTAGTAAATGACATTCTCACGCCTTTCATCACCTACCTATACTAGAATTCCTACTATTGACACCTCCAAGGTGGATAGGTACAAGATATACTATTTTTCAAGGAGCTTTATTGAGCACATATTTCAGTGAATTGAAATATTCTTGGGCATATTAATCCAATATAAATGGAATGTCATAGCGTATTAACTATAAGAAGCCATGAACACAAGTTTCATAATCTATGACAAAGCAACATAAGAAGTTGTCTTTTCCTTGAAGGATTTATAGTTGACAATTGTTTTTACGTGGAGTGATGATCTGAGCCCTAGGTGATATTGTTACTAATTATTCTTTGGTCTTATGTGACTTCTTGAAGGGTCAGTTTTGAGGGCATTTTTATTTACTTGATTTATTAACAAGGTGACATTGAAGTTTTTATAGGCTTGAACCCAAATTGAATTAAGACTTGGATAATCAAATTATTACATCTCATGTATCAACACTTGAGCATTCCATACTTAAATTGTAGAACAAAGGAAAGCATCATGAACATGAAATGAACAAGAAAATAGAAAGATAAGAGGTCATCATTTAATAATGGATTTCTCCCTAGATGGGCTACATCTCTGGATCCACTGGAAAGTGAATCACTTCTTTGCTTTTACCGAAAAGGGGTTGGTCCTCCTTTTACAAAGGGCTACAATTATTCTCCTAGTGAAGGGCTATAAGACTCTCTCAATATGAGTCATATCTCTCCCAGTGTGGGGCATAAAAATTATCCCATTAAAGGGGCTATGCCATCTCTTCATCTCTACATTGTCCATGTTTATATGTGAGTTTGAAATTAAGAGGTTTATTTCATTAAAATGGTTGTTTCTACCTTGATGAAACTCTCCATGCTCATCCTACAAAATAGAGATACAAAATAAACATGTTTACAATGAGCATTATTGAAATGATCCTTCTTATTTGTTTCCTGGATGTAGAAATGGATCGCATTGTTGCAATCATGGCATGAAATTGGTTAAGAATGATTGCCAATTCCTATCAAATGGACAAGGTCACCTCTAGGCCTCTGTGCATCTCTCTTCCTCATAAAATGTTCCTAGAGTTTGCACTAATTACTCTCTACATATAAATGTGTGCATGTACGGCCTATGGGCATGCGCGTGTGCACGACCTTGGTTTTCTCCTCTTCTCCTACCTGCAAATAATTCTAATACTCTACAGAAATTGTGTGGACTTTCTCCTCTCAAGTGGATGTAAAGGTTGATTTTGAAGATTGTTTCTTGGGTATACCTACCAATTCTTGCCCCTCCAATTCATTGGAAAATTATGAATAAATTAAGTAAGTGGTTGGGGAGGTCCCAGGGTCAAGCCCACGGGCCTCCCCTTTTAGCACCCGTTCGAATCACATTACAATATATTTATATATATGTATATGGTTTTGGAACCATATAATTAACCATTAGTTACAAACACCATTTTAAACTTATCTCCTGCCACCGGATCTGTTTCGCCCTTTTCCAAAACGTGTGTCTACCTCTAAATTTATCACTTTTCCAAGTTGGGACTTGACATGTGCATGGTCTGTCAGCCAAATTTGGTGGTACGCCCCACCGGATCTAGTGGCTAGATAAGTGATATTCCACTGGATTGTATTTCTTATTTTGTGGTATCAGGGTTTGGTTTTCGATCGACCCCCATTCTAATTTGATTTTTTTGTTTCCTAGCCCTCATTTCAAATTTCAGGGTTTCCATGTGGTGCCCTATCATTTGTTCTTCCTTCTGAGTCACCATGTCCTATCTGTGTTGAGTCATTTTCATGTGTCATTTTTGTGCGACCACCATGTGTCATATGATCAGGTGGCCACTTTTCTCTTTGTACTACTGCCACATGTCCTACTTTCATGTTGCCATTTAGCAACTCTTAGTGGTGCCATGTGGCACTTTCCAATTGGCCCAAGTGGCCTCTGAAAATGCCAAATCCAACTGCTCATGTATCATCACCTGGTGGTTCCACGTGGCATGTTGATGTCATAAGTAAGGATGTTAATTTCACCATGTATGTTCAATTGTATGAATGATGATTTCACCCTTTGACTTTGACCAGGTTGACTACCAAATTTGACTAGTTATAACTTCTTCATCCTAGATATATTTGAGGCATCGTTTGCACCATTGGAAATCTTGTGACGACCTCTTTGAATTGGTGATAGTTCGACCAGATTCCAATAAATTTTATTTTTCACCCATTTCTATCCTCTTGGACCATTATGAGTCTCCTAGAACATTCATGGGCTCCCTGGATCATATCCTAAGACTTATGTATCATTCCTTCCCACTGAAAGGACTTTTGGACCCCAAAATTATTACATTATGAGATTACAAATGTCTCTTGGACTTACGATAGAATGTCAAACCCAAAGCTACCTCACAAATGCCTAAACATATCATCATGTTGTGTAAAATAAGTGATGTTATACAAGTCATCACTTTTTAAAAAGCTCCCTTCTATGGGGTCTTAAAAGAAAAAAGCGAATTAAAATAATGCCCACTATCAAGTAACTATTTTTTTTTCCATCCTTTCAGTCATTAAGAAAAATTGGTCCTTCTCCTCAAGTTGTCTCCTTTCTAGTAGGTGAATTACTTTATGATTTTCTTCATCGTCTGGTTCCTGAATAGGTTCTTTCCTAACCTTCTTTTCCTTACTAGGACACAACTCTGGATGGAGGGTCCAACAGATGGCTTCACGGTGTCCATCTCTGTAACAATGGTTGCAATGGTTTTTCCTCTTCAGGGTTCTCTTTCTCTTCCTTTTCTCCTCATGTGGAGAAGGGTCTTCAAGTCTTGGATCCTTTCTGTTTGTCATAAATTTCCTGTGCAAATATTTTCTTTTCAAACACTGAGAAAAAACATGGTTATTCATACCACAAAACATGGATGGTTTATTATTCCATAAGCTTCGTTTTACATTATCAATTTGTTCATAATCCAATGGAAAATTAGAATACTGAGACTTCTTATACCTTGATGGTTTGTCTCGGGTGTTGGAATGGTGAGGAGAGACTTCCTTAGATCTTTATTTGGATTACTCATCCCCCTTTGGATATGGCTCACAATCACGATCATGAAATGTTATGCTCTCAGCCCACACTGATTCGGTTCCGTCGCTTGAAGAATCACTGGCTTCTGGGGTCTTGAAGTTTTATTCCTCTTTGGTTTTCAAGCATTCTCCAACCCATTCTCGAACATAACCTAGCCTGGTATATTGAGGCCATTCCACCAGCTTGATGGGATCCACAATTCCTTAGCCATTGGCTCCAAGGAATCCTCCTTTATACCCCATTTTATTTATAAATTTAAGTCAATGAATGCAGTATGATGTTTAAAGACTCCAAAATAGATATCAAAATCAATGAAGAAAGGAATTAAACATGGATCATTTACCTCCATTCTAGTCTGTGACTCTCAGTATTCTTCCTAAAATGTGTCCAATTGTTCCTCATGGTGGTAAGGAGTGATAAATGAAGATTCCAAAAAACTTCCTTGGTTCCCTGGTGCATGGATCACATCCTCTATCATATGACAATAGACACTGTTGTTCCAGAGTGTGTACTTAAGGCTATAAAGTATAGAGTCTAGGCATCCAGAAGAGGGTAAACGACGTGGAAAGGAGAAAACAGTTGGAAGGGAAACTATGGTTGGTTTCTAAGTAGTATATGTCTAGCTTCCATTTGTTCCTGAATGTTTATGTCCCGTTCAATAGATTCCCATGAACATTCGAGTTTGACCCGGGTGGTTGTAGTTCTTAGGATGGTATCAAAGAGATTTAAGGTGATGTTGGTTTCGTCTGAGAGGCTGGGTTCTACATGAGGTTGTGTTGCAACAGGAGCAACCATTTAAGGACCAAAAATTTAAGAGGTTGTTGCTTTTAAGTTGCTGATTCAATTTTAGATTATATGAGAAACATCCCGTGAAAAAACATAATAGTTTAAAAAAATCAAAGGTCATTTTCCATAACTGAGTTAAATTTTAAGATCATGCATGAAATGAAAGAAAACATATAGTTTTCAGACAACATGAGGCATCAATTCAAGAATAATATCATGCTGTAATAGAAGAAGAAAAAAGAGAAGAAACACTTTAATGAAGCATAAGATATAGAAATCTAAGTAATCCAGAGGTCTTGTACCCGCTGATAGTCGATACAGAGGAAAATATGTAAACGATTAGATAACTAGAAATATTGATCACCACAGTAGAGGTTGTACTAAATTGCAATTAAGCATCCATTAAAGATATATATGAAAAATGACGTGAAATATGAAATAATAGAGGAAAGAACATAAACCAATATTGATGGAATATGGAGTCTTCAATTCTCTTTGTATTAATTTTGGCAAAGGAAAATTTCTCTATTACAATCTGCCAAAAGAAAAAAGACACTGGCACATACTCTAAAATATGTATTTATACCAACATGCGATGTTACAATTCAATTATTCAAAGAACGGGGGTTACGAGCTAAGCATGTGGAGAAGGGTCTTCAAGTCTTGGATCCTTTCTGGTTGTCATAAATTTCCCGTGCAAAGATTTTCTTTTCAAACACTGAGAAAAAACATGGTTATTCATACCACAAAACATGGATGGTTTATTATGCCATAAGCTTCATTTCACATTATCAATTTGTTCATAATCCAATGGAACATTAGAATACTGAGACTTCTTATACCTTGATGGGTTGTCTCGGGTGTTGGACTAGTGAGGAGAGTCTTCCTTAGCTCTTTATTTGGATTACTCATCCCCCTTTGGAGATGACTCATAATCACGATCATGAAATGATGTGCTCTTAGCCCACACTGATTCAGTTCCGTCACTTGAAGAATCACTGGCTTTTGGGGTCTTGGAGTTTTATTCCTCTTTGGTTTTCGAGCATTCTCCAACCCATTCTCAGACATAACCTAGCCTGGTATATTGAGGCCATTCCACCAGCTCGATGGGATCCATAATTCCTTGTCCATTGGCTCCAAGGAATCCTTCTTTATACCCCATGTTATTTATAACTTTAAGTCGATGAATGCAGTATGATTTTTAAAGAATCCAAAATAGATATCAAAATCAATGAAGAAAGGAATTAAACATGGATCATTTACCTCCATTCTAGTCCGTGACTCTCAGTCTTCTTCCTGAAATGTGTCCAATTGTTCCTCATGGTGGTAAGGAGCGATAAACGAGGCTTCCAAAAAATCTCCTTGGTTCCCTGGTGCGTGGCTAACATCCTCTATCATATGAAAATAGACACTGTTGTTCTAGAGTCTGTACTTAAGGCTATAAAGTATAGAGTCTAGGCATCTAGAAGAGGGTAAAAGATGTGGAAAGGAGAAAACAGCTGGAACGTAAACTATTGTTGGTTTCTAAGTAGTATATGTCTAGATTCCATTTAGTCCTGAATGTTTATGTCCCGTTTAATGGCTTCCCATGAACATTCGAGTTCGACCCAGGTGGTTGCAGTTCCTAGGATGGTATCAAAGAGATTTAAGGGGCAATGCTGGTTTGGTCTGAGAGGTCGGGTTCTACATGAGGTTGTGTTGCAACAGGAGTAGTCATTTAAGGACCAAAAATTTAAGAGATTGTTGCTTTTAAGTTGATGATTCAATTTTAGATTATATGAGAAACATCCTGTGAAACAAATTAATAGTTTAACAAAATCAAATGCCATTTTCCATAACTGAGTTAAATTTTAAGATCATGCATGAAACGAAAGAAAACATAGAGTTGTCGGACAACATGAGGCATCAATTCAGGAATAATCTCACGTTGTAACAGAAGAAGAAAAAAGAGAAGAAACACTTTAATGAATCATAAGATATAGAAATCTAAGTAATCCACAGGTCTTGTACCTACTGATAGCCGATATAGAGGAAAATATGTAAACGATTAGATAACTAGAAATATTGATCACCACAGTAGAGGTTGTACTAAATTGCAATTAAGCATCCATTAAAGATATATATGAAAAATGACGTGAAATATGAAATAATAGAGGAAAGAACATAAACCAATATTGATGGAATATGGAGTCTTCAATTCTCTTTGTATTAATTTTGGCAAAGGAAAATTTCTCTATTACAATCTGCCAAAAAAAAAAGCCACCGACGAATACTCTAAAAGATGTATTTATACCAACATGCGGCGTTACAATTCAATTATTCAAAGAACGGGGGTTACGAGCTAAGCATGCGGAGAAGGGTATTCAAGTCTTGGATCCTTTCTGGTTGTCATAAATTTCCTGTGCAAAGATTTTCTTTTCAAACACTGAGAAAAAACATGGTTATTCATACCACAAAACATGTATGGTTTATTATACCATAAGCTTCATTTTACATTATCAATTTGTTCATAATCAGATGGAACATTAGAATACTGAGACTTCTTATGCCTTGATGGTTTGTCTCGGGTGTTGGACTGGTGAGGAGAGCCTTCCTTAGCTCTTTCTTTGGATTACTCATCCCCCTTTGAAGATGACTCACAATCACAATCATGAAATGATGTGCTCTCAGCCCACACTGATTCGGTTCCATCTCTTGAAGAATCACTGGCTTCTGGGGTCTTGTGAGTTTTATTCCTCATTGGTTTTTGAGCATTCTCCAACCCATTCTCGGACATAACCTAGCCTGGTATATTGAGGCCATTCCACCAGCTCGATGGGATCCACAATTCCTTGGCCATTGGCTCCAAGGAATCCTCCTTTATACCCCATGTTATTTATAACTTTAAGTCGATGAATGTAGTATGATGTTTAAAGACTCCAAAACAGATATCAAAATCAATGAAGAAAGGAATTAAACATGGATCATTTACCTCCATTCTATTCCATGACTCTTAGTCTTCTTCCTGAAATGTGTCCAATTGTTCCTCATGGTGGTAAGGAGCGATAAATGAGGCTTCCAAAAAACCTCCTTGGTTCCCTGGTTCATGGATCACATCCTCTATCATATGACAATAGACACTGTTGTTCTAGAGTCTGTACTTAAGGCTATAAAGTATAGAGTCTAGGCATTTAGAAGAGGGTAAAAGATGTGGAAAGGAGAAAATAGCTGGAAGGGAAACTATGGTTGGTTTCTGAGTAGTATATGTCTAGCTTCCATTTGTTCCTAAATGTTTATGTCCCATTCAATGGCTACCCATGAATGTTCGAGTTTGACCCAGGTGGTTGCAGTTCTTAGGATGGTATCAAAGAGATTTAAGGCAATGTTGGTTTGGTCTGAGAGGCTGGGTTCTACATGAGGTTGTGTTGCAACATGAGAAATCATTTAAGAAACACAAATTTAAGAGGTTGTTGATTTTAAGTTGCCGATTCAATTTTAAATTATATGAGAAACATGTCGTGAAACAAATTAATAATTTAACAAAATCAAAGGTCGTTTTCCATAACTAAGTTAAATTTTAAGATCATGCATGAAATGAAAGAAAACATAGATCTGTTGGACAACGTGAGGCATCAATTCAGGAATAATATCATGCTGTAACAGAAGAAGAAAAGAGACAAGAAACACTTTAATGAAGCATAAGATATAGAAATCTAAGTAATCCACAGGTCTTGTACCTGCCGATAGCTGATACAGAGGAAAATATGTAAACAATTAGATAACTAGAAATATTGATCACCACAGTAGAGGTTGTACTGAATTGCAATCAAGCATCCATTAAATATATATATGAAAAATGATGTGAAATATGAAATAATAGAGGAAAGCACATAAACCAATCTTGACAGAATATGGAGTCTTCGATTCGCTTTGTATTAATTCTGGCAAATTAAAATTTCTCTATTACAATCTGCCAAAAGAAAAAATCCACTAGCGCATACTCTAAAAGATGTATTTATACCAACATGCAACGTTACAATTCAATTATTCAAAGAACAAGGGTTACGAGGTAAGCATGTGGAATGCTTCGCTTGCTATCCATGTCTTATCCTTCATGCCTTTCCTCTCTCTCTGTCACCTAGCTCCAAAAATTTGAAAATACATGCAAATGCATTATTTGATTCCTGAAGATTTTCCTTTCCCCTGATCAATACGTATAAGACATCTGTCTACTAGCTAGATGATTGACTTGGAGGGCTCGGTTTGGTCATTTGCCTCAAATAAGTAATGCTTCTTGTCCAGTTGCGGGATCTTCCCTCCCACCTATCGATATTCTGTCATGATGGATAGTAACTGTAAATTCGGCTTAATCAACTATTTGTCAATCTGAGCAATGTCAACTTGGCTTACTTGAGAGAGATCGGCTTGATCCCTTTCCATACTTTCTTTAATATCTAACAGATGCTTGGTTATGTTGATTTTTCCTAACGTTCCAACGCTATCTTCTCTATCGAGCTCTAACAAATTTTTTTTTATTAAACCAAATATTTCTTCACATGAATCCCTCACCTCTTTGGCCCTTTTCCTATTTTCTGATATATTATGTTCCCAGGCCGTCAACAGGATATTCTGCCTTGTCTGTTCTTTAATGGACAGTATGGAAGCGATGGCTATCTCTTCTTTCACTACGGATATAACAGCTTCCTAGAATGTACTTCAGGCTACCAGGGCTTCCCTTTCTCTTAAAGTGATTTGGTCTAGGGCTTGATCTACTAACTGAACATGATCCTGGATGATTTCTATTTTGGCAAGCAAACTCTGCTGAGATGCTTCTATTCTCCTTCATATTTCCTAGGCATGGGTTTGGAATATTTTCATGTTTATGACTTGGATTTCGACGAGGTTCAACTCAGTCTACAATTGGTTTATCAATTCCTCCTGTCGCTTAGTCTACGTTTGGATCTCTTCGACTGACTACTGCATTTGCTCAAGATAAGTCTTGAGTTGTTGGATTTCCTGCTTGTCGACATCTCTATATTTCTCGAGTTCTTTATATGCCTCATTTTAGGCATTCATCTCTGATTCTAATATACAACATTGTAATTCGTTGATCAACTGCTCCTTGTGTTTCAATTGGCTCCTAAGGGTCCCAACTGAGTATTGGTTTTCCATGGCATAGGCCCCCAACATTCCCGCTATCTTGTCAATGAACTCTTCTTCTTATAATGCTTTGCCATCTGTCAATATTTTGAATTGTTTGGCCACTACACCTGCCTGTTGATGCGTTTCCCATTTCACTACGACTGTCCTTTTCATGCTAAGGAAAAACTCACTAAGGGGAAACTCTTCGGTGGTGATAGGCGTTAGGTCTTCTATGGATATCGTTACAGCATCAGGGTCCCCTCTGGTAGACTATAGGGGTGTGACAGACGATATGGGACTACCAATTTATGAGAGTATCTTCTTCGCACTAGCATTGGTATCTGATTTATTCAGTGTGAGCAACAATGGGTCTTTTACCTTCTTTGTGAGTATCTCAACTCTAACCTTGGTCTGCCTGTATGGATTATCTTCCCCTTGGGATCTTTCTTCGTAGCTTGGGCCTTCGTACTCTTGGTTGAGGACCTTAGTTTCCTCTCTGTTCCCCTGAGCTTCCTGTTCATCCGGGCTTGTGCCTATCAGGCCCTCGACTTTTGTTTTTTGAGACCCCTTGGGTTTTGAGACTTTACCTTGCAAAACGTTGGGGAGCCTGCTCCTCCGATGTTCCTAGAATTTATAAAAATTGAACATGTCTCTGGACTGGAGAGCTCGAATCTGGCTTAAAACCTCTGAGTAATTTCTTACCCCTCGGAAAAATTCATCATGGGGGGGAAATTCGTGCTTGTATATTTTCAGGCCGTATCTTGCCATGTGGTTTCCCACAATATTATGCGGGTCATGCTTCTTGAACTCGATGCCCACTAGTTTCATCTCGCTTAGGGTTGTGGCCTCTTCTTTAGCATGGCTGAAATATAATAAAGAATAGGTGTTAATGTGTACGGGGAAAGGTGGCCATACTTTATTCTGAACTCCCTTGAGCTCCTTGCTTATCCTGCCGAGCACCGTTTGCCTAAAAATCTTGCGACACACCAGCTTATCTGGTAAAAATAGAGGTAGGGCATATGGTGGAACAGAGCAACCAAAAACCCTAATATATGAAAACTCTCTTTCTATATACCAGTCTGCTACACAACTTAAATATTCCATGGATTTATCCAAAATCCTAGGGGGTGGGTGGTCGAAGATAGAAATATGCATGGGCACCACTACCCAATTGAAAATATTGTAGACGAACTCCTTGGATTTATCTTACCAGAGCTTCGAATGATATTCATGAATAGGTTGTTCATTGGTTGAAGTCCAACTCCATCTCATTAATGGGAAAGGCATCAAGAAGCACACAACATCCATAATGTAAGCTGACATAAAAAATGAGGATGCTTTCCCACTTGTCGTTTTCTCTCGATATTCGGTGATCCGCTCGACAGACTATCAGACAACAATTTTTCCCTATCGAACGTGAAACCCTCAGCCACTGTGTGATTAAGTAGCACCCATGGGAGAAAAAAGTCAGTTGTATCCTCCTTCCCATACAGTATACAAACCATCATCGCCAGATACATGAATTGTGGCTCCAACGATGAGATCAAATAGATTCCATTAGAGCAGGCCCTGAATTTCATGGGGTGTGAATACCATTCTTTAATAAGGTCGGATAAGCTTTTCCCATACTGCTCACATTCTTTCTTTTTAAAGACTTCTAAGAATTCGGTGTTGTGGGTGAATTTCGGTGTGGGAGACAATTTGTACATTTTTCGTATATGCTCTGGCCTTAAATTCCCAATTGCCACCTTTTTCTCATTGACAATTGTCCTGGTCGGGATGTCTGCATGGTCCAACACCCATTTTAACATATCGCAATACGGAAGGAGACGTGACCTTGCTGCAATCTTGTGTATGTATGCCTGAGTGACAAATTTATATTTGGTGGATATGTACTCTTTCTCATTATCGCTGGAATCGTCCGAGCAATATGATCAGCTCGTGTTGTAAAACATTGGAGACCTGGGTCCATGTTTTGACAGTATTGATGCTCCTAGGTGAGGTATCATAAATAATATCTTAACCTTGACCTGAAATCTCGCCAGTAGTCTTGTGCGTTTTACTCGGAGCCATAATATAAAACCCTGTAATTCGGCCACCTGTCACAGAAAGAGGAAACACAAATAGGGGTTACCTTGTTAAATGGCTCTGCAAAAAACTAGAAATAATTTCAAAAGAACGACGATAATCCTTTCATTTTGAGCACTTAAGTATTATGCGAGTCCTTGTTGACAGAATGTTCAAATCATTAAATGGAAAGATTTAGAGATAAAACTGGATCTTAGTATCCATCACTTCACAAGACCTTCTTATAAATTCCGTAAATGTTTTGATGATGTGACTAGGGAAAAACACAGAGACGTTTAAAGATTTGTCTGTAGGCTGTACATGATTAACAGTTGACTAAGGTGCTAGTCAATCCACTTTAGTCCATTTATTAAGTGCTTTTAGTTCTTAATCACTTTTTTGGCATTCACAACTTCGGATGTTTCCATCCTCAGTTTTGGACCATGAACCTCGAAAATCGTGAAATTGCGATTTGGCGGATTAACATTAATTACCTTTGGTTTTTAATTGATCAAGATTAATAAATGGATTTTGCGACCTTAGGTATCGAGGTTACGAGTATCATATCCTCGGAATTCATGGCATAAGTAAAGCCTGAATCGCAAACTCACGATGTGATTAGCTTAAGTGATAATCATATGTTTAACACCTTTAACTAATCATGATTAGGAAATAATATTCAAAACTTCGCGAATTCGGGAATCGGGATCTCGAGGGTTGAGAATTAGATAAATCTTTGACGCAAGGACTCCCGAATCATGAAATTGTGATGGGGATTATTAGCCATTAAATAGTTTTAGCTTGCAGCTATGCACGTTTAGAACAGGTTTTTCAGAGTTTCATAAATTGGGGCTTTAAGTAGGCTGGGATAGTGGCTCCTTATAAATCGTGAACTGTCGATTCCCGAGAAATCAAAACAAGCCTCTTAAAGATAGATTATTGTTAAAAAAGCAACTCCATAACTAACTTTTAGTATTGATTTTTTTAGAAAAGGGTTGTGTTCCAACATAGGCTTCATCTAGGGATCTTGTCTCCCCATGGGACAAGAAGAACAATAGACCATGTGCCTTTATTTGGGCAAATGCAGTCATTAGTTTGCTTCTGCGAGACTAGTTTAGAAAGAGGATACAGAAGAAAAAGGAGGGTTCCATCCTTATCTCTGAAATCCTTCAGGACTTTATTCCTTCCTTATCTCAATGTCGATCCACTTGGTAGCTTCCCCTTCCCTAACACTGAACTTGTGTCTGCTTAGGATGATCAAAGAATCTTAAGAATTTTAACAGGTTTTGTTGATTTTGCTTGCATCAAGGTGAAGTAGTTTTAACGTTTTTAAACAGGGATTCCTGTACAAACATGGGATGTAGAACTGGCTTCAAGTGAAACTGGTCACAGATAACAATATAATTCATGTATAACAACCTTACAAATATCTTGTACATTGATTCACTACCAGCGAGCCTATTCAGTATCCCAGTGAAGTTATCTGGTTACCTTTTATTGAATTTCCTTTCACCACTTCAATGTGTAACTTTGCATTTAAATGCTGAGATGAGGGCAATCATTTCATGAATTTCCTTTCATCATCTCTTTGGGACTAGATGGGGGAAATCGAATTTTCAAATTTCCTTTCACCATGTGTCTTATATTTTGTTTTGACATGAAGTGGGGGAAATCAATTAGTATAAAGTATACCAGGGGTGATATCTATGTATAATTGTGCTATAGAGGTCTGTTAACTCACTTTGATTATTCTGGACAATTTTCCCTTTGAACTTCAAAACATCTTAGTCCATAGGCAAACTTATGGGGAAATTAATTTATGAGGGCCTTCTTTTGATGCAAGAATGATCATTAAAACTTGTTGAAATAACTAAGAGAATTAAGATCATCCTACGCATATCTTAGTTCAGTAAGAGCCGAAGAGCTATCTGGGCTTCCTTTAAAATAATTGTTTTCTATCTTTCAGAGGTAAAGTGTAACCTCTTCATATTTTGTGGATGTCATAGGAAAACATTTGGTTTCAAGGGAGAAAGAACCGTAGAAAAGGGGGCAAGAGTGACAAGGAAAGTTCGGATTTCATAAGCACAAGCATTATAACGTAATTCTGATTTTGGGAACTTTTTATTTGAGGTTACTTTACTTCTGCTGTTTGTTTCAATTTTCTTTATCTTATTTGGGGGAACTCCTTGGAAACCATAGTGAAAAATGTTCTTTTGATGAGACACCCGGCGAAAATAATCACATTCGATGAGAACGTTGCTACACCTAGGTGATAATCATTTAAAAATCTAGACAGTTCGGGAAATCATACCTTTTCCTTACCATTTCGATTTCATCTTAATAGATTTTCTTTTATCACCTGTTTCAGGTAAATTGATTTCCTGATGCATGACCATCCATTTTCTTCTTTTTTCTATTGGGGCTGTAAGTCATAATCCTATAAGAAAACAACATGGGGAGTATCAGGGTTTTAAGATTTATGGATTTCAAGGTGTTGATTATTTCATATCCTTACTCCTAAGAGATTACTAACCTGTTTTATTTGTGATGAAGGTAAAACTTAACAAGAACTATAACACAAACCGGTATATACAATGGAAACTTGGAAATCATTTATTGCATATAATGCTTTAGATAACGCCCGTTAACAGGGGCATTAAATATTTTACCGTCCAAATTTTCTAATAGAAATGAATTCTTCCCCTCAGACGCTGTGACTCTGAACGGTCCATACCAGATATGGTCAAATTTACCATGTTTTTCTGAGTCTTCCCTCCTAGCATCCCATTTAAAAACCAAATCACCAAGGAGGAATTCCCTATCTTTGGCCTTATGATCGAACATCGCTTTCATGTTGTCCTGATATTTCTGCAGCCTTTCGTCCACTTTAGCCCTATGTTGTTGAACTTCAATCAACTGATTTATTCTCCTTGTGACATGGTTTGGTTCTTATTTATAATCTTGCTAGATTTTCATCATAGGGAGCACCATATTTATAGGTAATACCACACCCGTCCTGTATACCACTTGGAAAGGAGAAGTACCAATAAATTTCTTCGTACCTATCCAATTTTCCCACAAAGCGTACTTCAAATGCACATGCCAATATTTTTTGTTTTCTCTCAACAATTTCTTAATTATGGTAATTAAACTTTTATTTGATGATTTGGATAACCCATTTCCTTGAGGATAATATGTCATGGAGTGGCCTAATATGATATTATATTTTTGGCAAAAGTTGACCATTGCCATAGACTTGAATTCCTGTGCATTATCTATGACTATCTTTCGGGGACAGTCGAATCTGGACAATATGTTCTCTTCTAGGAAATCTATTACCACTAAATCAATCACCTTTCTAGTCGAAATAGCCTCCACCCATTTGGTGAAGTAATCTATAGCAGTCAGGACCCATTTATGTTGAGCGCTGGAATGTGGGTTTATTTCGCTTATAAAATCTAACCCCCATTGTTGAAAAGGTAGTGCTGGGAGTTTTTGCTTGCCTGCGAATAGCTAGCATGGGTTACTGGCTCTGACTTTGGAATTGACATATGAGAATAGTTTATGCCAATAATATCCTACTCTTAGGATTTTATAAGCTATTTCCCTCCATGCGTGATGTCCTCTGCATACCCCTTCATGAAATTTGTTTATGACCCTTTTTATTTATGATTCCACTAAACAAACCAGTAGGAAGCCTAATGGGTCCTTCTAATACAATTGAATTTCTGATATATAGTACTTCACTACATGCAGATTTAGTGTCTTGGCCTTAGATGGAGATATATCACTGGGGCACTTTAGGGTCAGTAGGTAAGACATTATGTCTTTATACCATCCCGATGAGACAAACTTCTCTTCGATTCTGGTCGCAGATATTTGGTCATCAAACGTGTATATGTCCATGCCTCCTTCATATCCCTGTAGGTTATTTATCCCGAGTGCTCTGAAATTTGATTTAGTTAAGAGCTTAGCCAAACCCTGTCCTTTTACTAGTTTTGTCGGCTTCACCTCTAAATCGAATTCTTGAATTTTCGCTGTACCAATATGTCTTTTACAGAACTAGTGGGTACGTATGTAATTACCTTGGAGTGTAACACGTAGGTTCTGAAATCCTTTAGTGCCTTGACCATAGCACATGCTTGATTTTCCATTATATCATATCTCAATTTTGCATCTCTAAGACTTTTACTGAAGAATTCTATCGGTTGCTCAAAACCTTCCTCATTTTTTTGGAGGAGTACCACCACAATTGTGTGTTCAGATGTGAATGAGAAAATCAAAAACTCTTTTAGATAATCAGGGCTTGCTAGTATAGGTGCTTCTCTTATAACTTTATTTATGTGGGAAAGTGACGCTTTGGATTCGGCTGTCCACTTGACTTCGCTATTCTTCTTAAGCATATCTATGATCAATTTCACGATTTTAGAAAAATTTAGAATAAACCTTCTCAAAAAATTTATTTTTCCTAGAAATGACTGAATTTCCTTAACGTTTCTAGGAATATTTATGGTGTCTATAGATTCAACCCATATAGGATCAATTTTAATTCTGTCCTGAGACACAATATGGCCCAAGCATTTACCTTCTTACATCGCGAAATGAGATTTTTTGGGGTTTAACGACAAACCAAATTTTCAACACTTCTCGAACGTTTGCTAGAGGTGTATCAGGTGGTCTTCGTCAGATTTAGAGAACATAGTCAGGTCGTCAAGATAAATAACAACGAATCTGTCTCTTTCATCGATGAAGGTGATGTCCATAGCTCATTAGAAGGTGGCACTTGCATTCATCAAACCAAAAGGCATTTTGTCATACATGAATGTACCCCAAGGCGTAGTGAAAGAGGTTTTTTCCTTATCCTCTTCGTTGACCACAATCTGATTGTACCCCGAAAACCCATCAAGCATTGACATTCTATTAACACCAACTACCTTCTCCAAGACGTGATCCATATTGGGTAGAGGATAATTGTCCTTGAGAGAGGATTCATTTAGGTTTCTAAAATCCACGTATAGTCTGATTTCCCCACTCTTTTTTCTAATCGAGACCAGGTTCTCCACCCATTCAGAGTACTTGAGAAGTACAATTATTTTGCTTCTAAAAGCCTTTTCACTTATTTTTCGACCATAGGCAATAAAATGGGGTTGATTTGTTTGATTTTCTGTTTGAAGGGTTTAACACCAGGTTTCAAAGGTATCTTATGATCAATCACAAATGTGTCATAAGTTCTCAGCTCATCATTAGACCATGCAAAAGCATCTTTATACTGCCCAAGTTTGTATACTTGATTTTCATCTTAGGAGGAAGGTACTTTGATATTTTCACTATCCTAGGCTCTTTAGTGGTGTCCACATCATAGTATTCGACCTCCTTTGGTTGGGGATTCAAGGTAGACTTCAGAGGCATGTCGTTTTGATCAAACAACCTTTCCAGAGGTATCAGGCCCTTAGGGATCTGATTATTCTTTAATACTAGCGTGCAATGGTTTGCGATCTTTTCTTGGAACTCTTAAGGCTCATCCCCCTCCCGCATAATCCAAGTATGGTCATTTTGGTTTTCCTAGTCAATGTGAGTTTCGACGAAATCATCCACCATTTCCAAGAACTTTCTGATCTATTCATCATCTTCGAACACCTGCCAGTATTGTATGTTGTTTGGTATGGAGGGTTTGTACCTCACCTCTATTTGGTATTTTAGTTTGAATGTAGTAGGGGGTGCAAAGGTTGAGGCCACTTTGGCTAATGAATCATCTTGCAGGTTTTCCGCATGTGGAATGTAATGAACATTTACTGACGAAAATAAATTTTCCATTAAATCCTAGGTGCAATTTCTGTAAGACTTTAGTCTTGGGTGCTTGGCCTAGTACTACCTATTTACTTGCTTCACAATCATCTCTGCATATCCATAGACTTCAAGGTTCTTTATGTTTAGCTTCCTGGCAGCTTCTAATCCCAAGACTAGGGCTTCATACTCACATACGTTATTTGTGTAGTCTATGTCTCCTTGTAGCCTGTAAGAAAAGGGGATAACAAATTCATTTTCAGGTGCTACGAAAAAGCACTCCTACACCTGCTCCTTCACACGATGAAGTACCGTCAATTTTTTTTTCCAAACTCCAGTGCTATACACATTTTTATCTGTCTTTTCAGATTTATTTTCATCTATACAGTTTTCTTCTATACAATTATTTACACTATCATCAAAATATAAAATACAATTTCCCAGATCTTGATCGGCGACATAAATAGGGTAATTGTTAGAATTTTGTGGATCGCTTACCATATATGCCAACCATGTTTCCTTGTATAACCGAGTGAACTACCCGCCAAAAACAAGAATCGTGGCATAGGTCATGTCTAGCTAAAGAGATACCTCTAGCTTGGATCCCCAAGATCTAGATAATAGAAAACCATACTTCGGGGGTATATTAGCGATAACTACATCCATTAGGACACTTTTCACCGGAACCTGGGCGAGAGTGTCTACTAAATATTTGATCATGCCCATGCACTTAACTCTCCTTGAATAGAATGAGTAAAGATCTCCATAGGGCCTGGTGATTTCAAGGCCTAGTCTATCCATAATAGATTTGGGCATTATATTATGAGAGGCTCCAGAGTCCAGTATGCAATTATGCAGCAACCAATCGTGCATGTTCAGGGTAATGTAGAAGGGGGCAACGGTATCTCTTGCACCTTCAAAATGTGGACCAAAAGAGATATTAGGCTTATCATCTTCCAAATTTATCACGTCAGATTGACTCTCTAAATCTAAAAAAATTATCATTTTGGTTATTTGCTTTCGGTACTGTTACACCTCAAAATTACTCACTTCGATAGTGTCGCAAGTGTCATCATTACAAGTGTTGCAAGTGTCACATCTTGTGCGCAAGTGTCACATATTAACTACAAGTGTTGCAAGTGTCACAAACAATATACTTCCATATTTCCCATGTCGTGCCTCTAACAACATCATAAAGACACTTAAGACACCCCAAAGACTAGTTTTGAAGAAGAGAAGTCACTTGACAGGGAGTACAAACCTTTTGACACTGAATGAACCACTAAAAAATAAATTTTGGAGAGGAGATCTCCCCTAACCACTGCCAGGGAGTGCTGGCGCTCCCTGAGCCTCTTTGGGGGAGTGTTTGAGCACCCTGTGCACCCTTTTGGGGGAGCACTACGCCTTTTTTTAGCAAATTCTGGGTTTGTTGAGGAAAATCAGGGAAGAATCCATCAACTCCTGAAGGTAGTTGGATTAAAATAGATGGTCAAGACATGATCTTAGGGAAGATCCTCAACTGAAGGAGAGGAATACTCAACTTATCCCAAATATCTCTCAAGTGGTTGGACCTCTCTAAGGTTATATAAGGAGGCCTTCTCATGGTGAAAGGGGACAATGGAGATTGAGAATTACATCAAACTTATGATCTCATGAGTGAGATTTCATCAAAGAAATCAGTGGATATTGTTTGAGCAAAAGGGGTTGGACAAGGAGAACTGGAAGAAGCTGCTGCACCTTCATTCAAAGGATTGTAAGTACTTTTACTTGTTCTCATTAATATAATCAATGCTTGGCTTGTTTCTTTTAAACTTGTCCTTGTTCCATATGAGTTTTTCTACAGTAGGTGGATCTATGATTGAGCTAATCTTAGTGGAGTAGGAAGTCCTTTGTACTTTTGTTTGTTTTGCTGGACCTATCAAGGAGCTCAGGATCAAAGCTCAACCAAGACTTTTCAAGGATAAATTTCGCTAATAAGGTTCATATATTTCTCCTTCTCTTTCATTTATTACCTTGGTTAGATCTAAAAGGAAGTCAGTGTCCATGTTAAGCACTTTTCTATCTTTGCCTTAGGAATCTAGAGGCCAAGAGGGAATCCACTTGTCCGCAGGGGGATTCACCTAGAACAGAAATTGGCGACTCCACTAGGGAGGAGCTCTGATTTTTGTTTCCATTCCTAGATCTTGTTTTGGCCCTTTTCCTACTGATTTGATCTTCTCCACATTGTATTTTTTATCCTTAGATTTGTTTGATTACCTATGTCATCATGATCACCCTGATTGATTGAATTTTCTTGAATTTTTGAGTTTTTGGGAATTTTTCTAAGATTTTGTAGCAGAGTGCTCCCCTTCCCTTGTTAGAAGAGCACCAACACTCCCTGGTGGTATTACATAGAGTGTTGGATTTCTCTGGTACCCCTTACACCAGAGTGCTATCCCATTTTCAGTGAAAAACCCTCTAGTTTTTCAATTTTCTGGGTTCATTTTTTTGCCTTTGCACTTGCTCAGGGTCTCATACTCTCAGTCCATCTTGGTATTGGATTTCAAACACCTTATTTCTGAGAATTCGTCCTCTTTTGTTTGGATTTTTTGACATTTGTCCTTACTTTTCAATTTGTCCTTCACAATTTTTAGTCAATTTGTCGTTTTCTTATTGTTTATGTGAATGAGTGAAAACTTTGTAAGGAGTTTCAAAGGTCTTTTGTACTTTTCTTTCTGATATTTGAGTCATCTTGTCCAATCTCTTTCTCCTTCCTTTTGAGTTTTTGTCTTTTTGTTTCTTGTTTGATCACAACAAGGGTGTCTTTTGGTTTATGTGAAGTTTTCTTCTAGATTTCTTAAATCTCACAACTCTTGAAATCTGATTAGCATAGGAAGATTTACATCAAATTGATTATCTGTCACATATAAACATTTTAGCATTGTATCAGATTATCGATTGAGGACTATTGCATGAGGTATTTGCATATTAGTGTTTGATAGTGAAAGGAAAATCCTTCTCCTTCCCCTAATTAGACATTCATTGAAAGAAAATATTTCTTATCATTTCTTATGCATGTTTTTGGAACTCAGTCATAATATCACCAGTATTCACTCTCATACACCTATGAGAAAACAAAAACCACTAAAATCAACACTCAACTAAAATTTATCAGACTTTTTACATCTTTGTTAGCAAACCTACATTAGTTTAAGGTGTAGGGATTTGGAATAGGTTGAAAGGATAACTTTTCAAAGCTATCAACCAAACTTAGCATCTTGTGATAGGGAGAGAAAATCCAATTGTCGTATAGGATTTCTGGGATCCCCCTCTCACACAGTTGTTACGCACGAGGTCACATTCAGGTGAGTTACAAAGATTATGCCTCCATGGTTCAATTGTTTGTAGTGGTCGGATCATATATTGGGGGTCACTTGAGGGTATACCCACAATTATGTGTGGGAGTCTGTCGAGTTGATTTTGGACTTGTTATCCTTCCCATACATTCAGATAAGACTGTCAACTGTACCCACCCAGAGGCTGACTGTGAATTAGTGACCTTAGTAGCCATAATCTTTAGGGTATTATACAAGGTGACGATGAAGGGAAGTCTCACTATACCTAGAACAGACGTTGTTCAAACTCACTGCGGCTCCTTGGAGGGTAAATCCACAATTACTACATGGAAGATTGCACCAAGGAGTAAGTTCATTAAGCAGGTTGCCAACATAACTGATCCACCCGCTCTATCCCTGCCTCTTCCTATTTTTATCTCGTGATGTTGGATTTCATCACCAACTATTGGTTTCATTGTGGGAAGGTTTTGTTTGATTGTTTGCTTCTCAGATTCATAGCGTGTGTTGGTTATGTTACTTAGTGGACCTTAGGTCAAGTCAATGTTAATGGAATCAAATCCTGAGAGTACTAATGGAGGAACCCCTTATCTTTGGGAACCTTATACCTTTCTTTCTTTTGGAAACTTTGGTCCTCCATACATTGCCACACTGAGTATTCTGAGACTCACCATCGAATTACCGGTTTGGTTGTTCCCCACTCCGGTGATCTTGAATCCTCCCAATGTTTCAACTGCACCTAATACTTTAGATGTCAGTACACCACCCACACATCAACCTCACGTCGACTTTTTTCCTTCTTCACCCATTAAGTCTCCTTCCCTTTCTCCTTCTTCGTCTAGTGAAATCTCTAAAGCAAGTAGCCAGGTTTATCAGCAAAAGAAGAAGAAGAGGACGAAAAACATCAGATGTTGGATCCAAGCAACCAATTATTGTTAATAGTACTGGGGGTGTTGATGAGGTCAACAATATTAAAATAAAGAATCCGAAACCCAAATTCTCTTGCAGTCTTTGTAAGGGTGACCACTTTATAAGGGATTTCCCTGGTATTCCCAAGGTCTTAGAAATGTGTTCCTCCACATCATTGACATCTATTGGTCATGCCAGTGATACCCCATCAACTAGTGACGTTAAGGTTGGTAAGAAGAAGGCAACTTTCAAATTCTCTTGCATGTTATGCAAAGGTGATCATTATTCTCACCTTTGTCCTCACATGGATGAGGCTTCTTCTCTTTTGGAAAAATTTCAACTTCCAAAAGGTTATCGTAAGCTTTCCCCCAACCCATCATTAGTTTATGAACTAGTCAATCCAGTTCCACCCCCAGTTAGTCTGATTGATCAGGTGGTCAATCTAGTTTCCTCATCGATTGAACCACAAACACAAGTAGCTGATCCAATGCCATCATCGATCATCCCTACTCTTCATCAAAAGAGTATAACCCAAGTTGTCGATCCATTTTCATCCTTGGTTGACCCCATTCTACCGTTAGAGAGTGACACCAAAGCAGTTGATCAGTTTCCACCCATCGACCCCATTCTCCCCTTGGATAATGAAACCCAAGTGGTCGATCCAGTTCTATCATTGGTCAATCCCACTCCTCCTTTGATGAGTTCCAAAGTGGTTGATCCAGTCCCTTCCTCGGTTAGTCCCACCCTTCCTCTACAGAGTGCCTACATGGTTGATCTGATCCCATCATTGATCAATCCCACTCTTCCTCTAAAGAGTGCCTATGTGGTCGATCTGATCCCATCATCGGTCGATCCTACTCTCCCTCTAGAGAGTGAACTCGATACTTCCCACATTTTTCTCGTTGATACATAATCTACCATGTTGGGGGGCATTCCTCATTCTCCCACGAAACCCCCTCCAAGCAATGAAGCCATCCTTTTTGATTTGGGTGCGCTAATTGGACCTTGTCTTCCCTCTCACATTCCTTTCCAGATTACAGTACAGGTTTGTGGTCGGGACGTTCCTCAAACGATGATAGGTGAAGGTGCGTCCGTTAGTATTTTGTCCTCTATTGCTTGGCACGCTTTGGGTTGTCCTCAACTTGCACTGGTTACACAAAATCTGTTAGATTTTAACATAATAACTAGTCAACCTTTAGGGACCCTTCCTCAGTTTCCCGTAACTTTGGGAGGAAAAACTGTCTTTGTTGATGTCTATGTAGTCCGAGACCCCTTGGATTTCACTTTACTCCTTGGGCAGGACTATTTCTATGCCATGAAATCTATTGTGTCCACTCTTTTGCATGTGATATCTTTCCCACACGATGGAAGAATGGTGACTATTAATCAACTTTCATTCATCAGTCCTTGCTAGATTACCTCCCTGAATGGTTCTTATATGATGACAATATCGCCCTCGTTGCATGTCAATTATGTGGTGTTGTATCCCATGACTTCAACTTCTGATGATTTGGATCTGGTAGTTGACATGGTGATCTCTTTGGTAGGGCTATTGGAGCCTGATCTCCTTACCCCTATTGCGACCTTCGACATGTGTTCCTTCCAGAGTGATTTTCTTCCATCCAGTGAAGATCTCTTGGAAGCCATACCCAGTTTTTGTCCCTTTACATGGTGTCCTTCCAGAGCATTATTCTATTGGAAGCCATGATCAAGGAGGGTCCACGAGCATAGTTTCTCTTTTCTGTAGAAAGATCATTAAAAAATGAAATGGAGGTCACAAGCATAGTTTCTCTTCTCTGTAGCAAGCTTGTTAGAAAATGAAACATAGGCCTTGAGCATAGTTTTCCTCTCTGTAGCAAGCTTATTAAAAAATGAAACAAAAATTCAGGGATTGAACCCGAAACACTGAGCATAGTTCTTTTCTTGTGTCAAGATTGTTAAAAAATGAAACAATCACCTCCCTTGAACCTTCATTTCATCTACTCTTATCCTTTTTCTCCATCTAGTAGAGAAATTGGTGACAACCTCAAAGTCGGTGAATGAATTGAATCTTGGAGGGCATGTCTCTAGCCTTTGATGATCATTCTAGAGTTAATCCCCAGATTTCAAGCTGAGGGCCTACCGAGCTTAGTATTTGTTCTTTCTCGTCCTCGTAAATACATGAGAATGCAACTGGGTAAACTTTTATCTCTTTTTTGTACCCACATGGTTAAACAAAAAAAGGAACCCCTTGGAGTTGTCTTTGAGCTCTTTTCAGACTCTCTAAACATGAAAAGATTGTCAAGTGATCTTGCTTCCTTTCCCACTCATTAAACGGTTTGAAAGGGAATCTTTCGAGTGATAATTTATCTCTTTTTCGGCCCCGCGAGACTAACATTACGAAAAAGGACAACATTGGAGTCTTCTTTAAGTTGTTTTCAGACTCTCTAAATATGAAAAACCATCGAGTTTACCTTCTCTGGACTCGTTAAAAAATCATACATTGAAGGGCTCATACGAGATCAAACCCTTATTTCTTCTAGTTCGTTAAACAAAGGAAGAGGAACTTATCGAAGGTGAGTCATATCGATCATGTGTTACCCTCCTTGATCTCATTAAATTAAAAAGAGGTACTCATCTATCTGGATGGGGGAAAAATTGAATTAAGCAAGCCAAGAAGTTCTTTTGAGAACACTACCAGTAGCCCTTACAGTCGCCCTTGAACATGACACTTTATCTAGTAGAGAAATTGGTGACAACCTCAAAGTCGGTGAATGAATTGAAGCTTGGAGGGCATGTCTCTAGCCTTTGATGATCATTCTAGAGTTAATCCATAGATTTCAAGATGAGGGCATACCGAGCTTAGTATTTGTTCTTTCTCGTGCTCGTAAATACATGAGAATGCAACTGGGTAAACTTTTATCTCTTTTTTGTACCCACGTGGTTAAACAAAAAAAGGAACCCCTTGGAGTTGTCTTTGAGCTCTTTTCAGACTCTCTAAACATGAAAATATTGTCAAGTGATCTTGCTTCCTTTCCCACTCATTAAACGGTTTGAAAGGGCATCTTTCAAGTGATAATTTATCTCTTTTTCGACCTCGCAAGACTAACATTACGAAAAAGGACAACATTGGAGTCTTCTTTAAGTTGTTTTCAGACTTTCTAAATATGAAAAACCATTGAGTTTACCTTCTCTTGACTCGTTAAAAAATCATACATTGAAGGGCTCATACGAGATCAAACCCTTACTTCTTCCAGTTCGTTAAACAAAGGAAGAGGGACTTATCGAAGGTGAGTCATATCGAGCATGTGTTACCCTCCTTGATCTCATTAAATTAAAAAGAGGTACTTGTCTATCTAGATGGGGGAAAAATTGAATTAAGCAAGCCAAGAAGTTATTTTGAGAACACTACCAGTAGCCCTTATAGTCGCCCTTGAACACGACACTTTGTCTTTGCACACATTTTAATCCTCTAAACCTTTGCACTGAGCCAATTCTCTGAGTTTTCTTTTACTCCTTTGAGTCACCTGACGAAAGTCACAACATCCACTACATTATCGTGTTTTGGTCCATGTCAAGTTTCTACTGTTGTGCCTCAGTGTTTAAGGGAAGTATCTGCCTTGGGAGTCATCCATCACAAATATCTTGTTTCAATACCTGTATCAGTCCGTGTTCATTTGATCTACCAATAACATCTCTATGTCATTTCCATGTTGTTGATGGGGGATACATCAAGGCCCTCCTTCGACGAGTCTATTCCTATCAACTTCAACACATTATCCAGGAGTTAGACCTAGAAACCAGTTAGTACCTTGGGATCTACATGGCTCAATGGCAGGCCTCCTCATGTCTGACAGTGGGTTTACATCATTGACCACTGATCAAATGATTCCACAAATGTTCGAATTCATCTCATCTATTCACATTCGTCGGAATGTACTAGAGTACCTTGGGAATCATTGACAACAATGGTGATTTCCATCACACTTGTTAACGGTTTACATCATTGACCGATAATCAAGTGGTCTTTGCCATGTTCGACATCAGGAAATCTATTCACATGGTTAGATTTGTACTACATTGGGATCAGTAAGAAGACCCTGGGTTGAGTTTTCACTCTTATGTATACTTTTCCTAGGTTGCGAAGGAGTTATTTTGAACTATGACACATATACTGTTACATAGATCCACTTTGTATTGGTCATGGCTATGTCTTGTCATCTCGTAGATCCACTGTGTATTCTTCATGGCTATGATCATTTCAGGTCATAGGATTATAGATCCACATTGTATTTGTAGTGGCTATACCATTTTGTCAATATAATTATGGATCCGTAGTGTATTTTATGGCAGCCATACCTAAAAAGTATTTATCACTCAAGCATAGGTATGCCTGCCTTGGGTTTGAAACATGTTATAATATTTGTTTGATGGTTGTGTGTAGATTTTTCGGGTTTCTATGCATCCATACCCTTGCTCGAAAAAGTCTACAAAGTACTTCATTCATCATCATCTTCTAACTTCATACTTTGGGGGGAAATCTGTTACACCTCAAAATTACTCACTTCAATAGTGTCGCAAGTGTCGTCATTACAAGTGTTTCAAGAGTCGCATCTTGTCCACAAGTGTCACATATTAACTACAAGTGTTGAAAATGTTACAAATAGTATACTGCCATATTTCCCATGTCATGCCTCTAACGACATCACAAAGAAACTTAAGACAGGTCCCAAAGACTATTTTTGAAGAAGAAAAGTCACTTGACAGGGAGTACAAACCTTTTGACACTGAATGAACCACTAAAAAATGAATTTTGGAGAGGATCCCTTCCCTACCCACTGTTAGGGAGTGTTGGTGCTCCTTGAGCCTCTTTGGGGGAGTGTTTGAGCGCCCTGTGCACCATTTTGGGGGAGCGCTACCCTTTTTTTAGCAAATTATGGGTTTGTTGAGGAAAACCAGGGAAGAATCCCTCAACTCCTGAAGGTAGTTGGATTCGAATAGATGGTCAAGGCATGATCTTAGGGAAGATCCTCAACTGAAGGAGAGGAATCCTCAACTTATCCCAAAGATCTCTCAAGTGGTTGGACCTCTCCAAGGTTATATAAGGAGGCCTTCTCATGGTGAAAGGAGACAATGGAGATTGAGAATTACATCAAACTTATGATCTCATGAGTGAGATGTCATCAAAGAAATCAGTGGAGATCATTTGAGAAAAAGGGGTTGGACAAGGAGAACTGGAAGAAGCTATTGCACCTTCATTCAAAGGATTGTAAGTAATTTTACTTGTTCTCATTAATATAATCAATGCTTGGCCTGTTTCTTTCAAACTTATGCTTTTTCCATATGAGTTTGTCTACAGTAGGTGGATCTATGATTGAGATAATCTTAGTAGAGAAGGAAGTCCTTTGTACCTTTGTTTGTTTTGTAGGACCTATCAAGGAGCTTAGGATCGAAGCTCAACCAAGACTTTGCAAGGACAAACGTCGCTAATAAGGTACATATATTTCTCCTTGTCTTTCATTTATTAGCTTGGTTAGATCTAAAAGGAAGTCAGTGTCCATGTTAAGAACTTTTCTTTCTTGGCCTTAGGAGTCTAGAGGCCAAGAGGGAATCCACTTGTTTGCAGGGGGATTCACCTACAACAGGTACACATGATTCTTTGCCACTTCAACCAAAGGTATTGGTATCTTGATCTTATTTATCTCATTTTCTAGGTTGAAACTTCCTGCAACTCTATCTGTTTCTTTGGCTGAAACTTCAAACCCCTGATTTTGCAATTTATTTGTTTGCACTATTTTATTTTTGGTGATTCTGGTTTCTAGTGTTTGCATTTCAGCTGTCTTAGTTATTCTCTCTTTGATTTCAGCCTCCTTTACTTAGGTATTCTGCGATTCTATCCCTTTTACTTTGTTATTTTGCATCTCGGTCTCTTTCGGGGTGGGCTCATATGTTTCACCTCTAGGAAACATTTTATTGGGTTGAGTAGTCGACACAGGTTTATTTTTAGGCCTCAGATTGTACTAATATTGGAGCTCGGCCATTATAGTATCAACCATTCCTTGATAAGTAGAATCATCAGCATTGTTTATGTTATCATCTTCATTCGACAATTGTTCTGTTTTTAGAGACTTCTCATAATATTCCTTAGTTAAATGAGGTTGCATACAGTCGTTTCCCAAATTTTTTACGTATTCTTCCAAATCCTCAAACTCTTGCATATCATTTCCTCCAATAAAATTTTCATTTTTTAAAGGGGTTTGAATTTTCTGATCTTCATTTTTAATCTATCTTTGTTCAATTTGAGGATTGAGGTTTCTCCCGAATACTCTCGTAACAAATTGATCAGCTTTGGATTGGTCTAGCCCCATTCTTGAGATTTTATTTGATAACTCTTTTATTATCCTATCCATATCATCCATTTTATCATCTGAGGACCTTCCAGATCCTGAGGGACCCGCTTGTTCTCTAAAATGTTTGGTCTCCCTGTTTCTCGTTTCAATTTTATTTTTTAATTTACCAGAAGCCATCATGTTTGATTCAATTTCTACGGTGTCATATTGCATTAGGGTTAAGTCAAACCCTCTCCTTTCTCTTAACAATAGTGTGGAATCGGGTTCGAAGGCTCTTGCAAAATTTACTTTGGCTGCAGGTTGGGATGGTTTAACTTCAACCGAGATATTACTATACAACTTGTTAAATCTCTGACTAAATTCCATAACAGTTTCTGAACCTTTTTTCTTTAAAGACCCGAACTCAGTCGGATAGTATAAATGATCCTTTCTTTCGCCCCATTGTCTGAGAAATAGGTCTTCTAGTGCATCATATGATAATATCGAACCTGGGGGTAGGCTCTGAAACCAACTTCTTACCTGTCCTTTGAAGGTTTGGAAAAACAACCAGGAATACACATCCTCATGTTCGATACATATTATATTTGTGAATTGATCGAAGAAGTTGATATGCTCGAATGCAGTTAGGTCTCCTTCCCCTGTGAAGTTGGGAAAGTTTTTCACATAGTTTTCTGGTAAATCATGAAGGGGCACTGGAAGGACCAAGGGGGCGTATCTAGCTGCTACCTTGGAGAATATTCTGGGGGGCGGTTGTTGGCCTTGAACTCCACCTCCCCCTGCTCCTCCTCTGACGATAGCCATGGATAGTATAAGAGAGGAAACAGGTGAATTATAAAGAGGGTTGGCGAAGATGTATAATGAATCTTTATCTTCCCCGTGATGGAGAGGAAAAAAATCAGAGAACTCTTTATTAGGGGGCGTGAAAGTTGAAAAAGGGGGAAAGGGTATACATGGACTTGGTTCCTCTGATTTGCAGGATATGTAAATGGGAGAACCTACCAGTGTTGAATTCGAGTGTGTGGTACCTTCTTCAAGGCCTTGAGTGACAGAGAAGTTTATTTTGAGAGTCGATGGGATATCAATAGGGATGAGCTTTATGGAAGACGTCTCACCCTTACTTATGCAAGAGGTAGTCAGAGAGGTTTCGATCTTAATCTCAGGTAGGAATAGCTCAGGGTTTACAATCTTAGCTTCGACAGTACTATTTGATGTTTTTCCGAGAGAAATTTCTCGCAAGGATGAAAGTTCAAGAGGGATATTAACTTTGGTCTGGGTAGATTTGGGTTGGTAAACCATAGTGGTTTGTTTAAAAAGACCTCTTGGTTTTAGTATTTTTTCAGGATTGGAAACTGGCACAGTCTGTTTAGCATCTGGGTTTTGTCTAGTGTTCCTTCGAACAGATTCCATCTTACTTAAATGTGGAGTCACCAAGTGAACGATAAAGTTTTATATTTAGCAAGGTGTTAGCTCTTTGTTCACTATCAAAAAATGAAACTTAGAAATGTCATTCTCTCAGAGGAAAGTGACTATGATTCTCTGTCCCAGGAAATGACACCATAAAAGATGTTGTTCCAGAGTCTTTACTTAAGCCTATAAAGTATAGAGTCTAGGCATCCAAAAGAGGGTAAAAGATGTGGAAAGGAGAAAACAACTAGAAGGGAAACTATGGTTGGTTTCTAAGTAGTATATGTCTAGCTTCCATTTGTTCCTAAATGTTTATGTCCCGTTCAATGGCTGCCCATGAACATTCGAGTTCAACCCAGGTGGTTGCAGTTCTTAGGATGGTATCAAAGATATTTAAGGTGATGTTGGTTTGGTCTGAGAGGCCGAGTTCTACATGAGGTTGTCTTGCAACAGGAGCAGTCATTTAAGGAACACAAATTTAAGAGGTTGTTTCTTTTAAGTTGTTGATTCAATTTTAGATTATATGAGAAATATCTCATGAAACAAATTAATAGTTTACCAAAATCAAAAGCCATTTTTCGTAACTGAGTTAAATTTTAAGATCATGCGTGAAATGAAATAAAACATAGAGCTGTCGGACAATGTGAGGCATCAATTCAAGAAGAATCTCACGCTATAAAAGAAGAAGAAAAAAGACAAGAAACACTTTAATGAAGCATAAGATATAGAAATATAATTAATCCACATGTCTTGTACATGCTGATAGTCGATACAGAAGAAAAGTTGTAAACGATTAGATAACTAGAAATATTGATCACCACAGTAGAGGTTGTACTAAATTGCAATTAAGCATCCACCAAAGATATATATGAAAAATGACGTGAAATATGAAATAATAGAGGAAACCACATAACCCAATCTTGATGGAATATGGAGTCTTCGATTCGCTTTGTATTAATTCTGGCAAAGGAAAATTTCTCTATTACAATATGCCAAAAGAAAAAAGCCACTGGTGCATACTCTAAAAGATGTATTTATACCAATATGTGGCGTTACAATTCAATTATTCAAAGAATTGGGGTTACGAGCTAAGCATGTGGAATGCTTCGCTTGCTGTCCCTGTCTTATCCTTCGGGCCTTTCCCCTCTCTCTATCGCCTGGCTCCAAAAATTTGAAAATACATGCAAATGCATTATTTGCTTCCTGAAGATTTTCATTTCCCCTGCTCAATACATTTAAGACATCTGTCTACCAACTGGGCGATTGACGTAGAGGGATTGGTTTGGTCATTTGCCTCAAATAAGTAACGCTTCTTGTCTAGTTGTGGGATCCTCCCTCCCACCTATCGATCTTCTGTCATGATGGATAGTAACTGTAAATTTGGCTTAATTATCCATTTGTCAATTTGAGCAATGTCAACTTGGCTTACTTGAGAGAGCTCGCCTTGATCCCTTTATATACTTTGTTTAATATCTAACAGATGCTTGGTTATGTTGGTTTTTCGTAACATTCCAACGCTAGCTTCTCTATCGAGCTCTAACAATTTTTTGTTTATTAAACCAAATATTTCTTCACATGAATCCCTCACCTCTTTGCCCCTTTTACTATTTTCTTATATATTATGTTCCCAGGCCGTCAACAAGATATTCCCCCTGGTCTGTTCTTTAATGGATAGTCTGGAAACGATGTCTATCTCTTCTTTTGCTATGGATATAACAACTTCCTCGAATGTACTTCGGGCTACCAAGGCTTCCCTTTCTATTAAAGTGATTTGGTCCAGGGCTTGATCTAATAACTGAACATGATCCTGGATGATTTATATTTTGGCAAGCAAACTCTGATGAGCGGCTTCTATTCTCCTTCGTATTTCTAAGGCCTAGGTTTGGAATATCGTCATGTCTATGACTTGGCTTTCGGTGAGGTTCATCTCAGTCTATAGCTGATTTATCAATTCCTTCTGTTCCTAAGCTTGCGTTTGGCTCTCTTCGACTGACTGCTGCATTTGCTCAAGATTAGTCTTGAGTTTCTCGATTTCTTGTCGATCGACATCTCTAGCTTGCTCGAGTTCTTTATATGACTCATTTCAGGAATTCGTCTCTGATTCTGATATACGACTCTGTAATTTGTTGATCAGTCAATCCTTGTGTTTCAATTGGCTCCTTAGGGTCCCAACTGATTATTGGTTTGTTGTGGCATAGGCCCCCAACGTTCCCGCTATCTTGTCAGCGAACTATTCTTCTTCTAATGCTTTTCCGTCTATCAATATTTTGAATTTTTTTGCCACTGCACCTGCCTAGTGATGCATTTATTGTTTCACTACGACCTTCCTTTTCTTGAAACTCTTTAGTGGTGATAGGTGTTAGGTCTTCTATGGATATCATTCCAGCATCAGGGTTCCCTCTGGTAGATTGTAGGGGTGTGACAAATGGGATGGGACTACCAATTTCTGAGAGTATCTTCTTTGCACCAACATCGATATCTGATTTATTCGGTGTGAGAAACAATGGGTCTTCTACCTACTTTGTGGGCATCTTGGCTCTAACCTCGACCTGTCTGTTCAGATTATTTTCCCCTAGGGATATTTCTTCATGGATTGGGCCTTCAGACTCTTGGTTGAGAACCTTAGTTTCCTCTATGTTCCCCTGAGCTTCCTGTTCATCTGGGCTTGTGCCTATCCGGCCCTCGGTTTCTTATTTTTGAGATCCCGGGGATTTTGAGACTTTACCTTACAAAACTTTGGGGAGCCCGCTCCTCTGATGTTCCTGGAATTTATAAAAATTGAACACATCTCTAGATTGGATAGCTCAAACCTAGTTTTAAACCTCTGAGTAAGTTTTTACCCCTTGAAAAACTTCATCATGGGGGGAAACTTCGTGCTCATATATTTTTAGGCCGCAGCTTGCCATGTGGTTGCCCACAATTCATGCTCATATATTTTTAGGCCACAACTTGCCATGTGGTTTCCCACAATATTATGTGGGTCATGCTTCTTAAACTCGATTCCCACTAGTTTCATCCCGCTCAGGGTTGTGGCCTCTTCTTTAGCATGGCCGAAATATAATAAAGAATAGGTGCCTATGTGTATGGGGAAAGGTGGCCATACCTTCTTCTTAACTCCCTTGAGCTCCTTTCTTATCCCGTCGAGCACCGTTTGGCTGGTAATCTTGCGACACACCATCTTATCTAGTAAAAACAGAGGTAGGGAATATGGTGGAATGGAGCAACCAAAAACCTAATATATGAAAAATCTCTTTATATATACTAGTCTGCTACATGGATTAAATATTTTGCGGCTTTATGAAAAATCCTGGGGGGTGGGTGGATGAAGATAGAAATATGCATGGGCACCACTACCCAATTGAAAATCTCGTAGATGAAATCCTTGGCTTTATCATCCCAGAGCTTCGAATGATATTCATGAATAGGTTTTTCATTGGTTGGTGTCCAACTCCAGCTCATTAATGGGAAAGGTGTCAAGAAGCACACAACATCCATAATGTAAGCCAACATAAAAAATGAGGATGCTTTCCCACTTGCATTTTTCTTTCAATATTCTATGATCCGGCTGGCTAGACTATCAGACAACAATTTGGCCCAATAGAAGGTGAAACCCTCAACCAATGTGTGAATAAGTGAGCGATATCCTCCTTCCCATACAATATACAAACCATCATCGCTAGATACATGAATTGTGGCTCCAACGATGAGATCAAATAGATTCCATTAGAGTCGGACCTGAATTTCACGGGGTGTGAATAACAATCTTTAATAAGGTCGGATAAGCTTTTCCCATACTGCTCGCATTATTTCTTTTTGAAGTCTTCTAAGAATTCATCATTGTGGGTGAATTTCGGCGTGGGAGACAATTTGTACATTTCACGTATATGATCTGGCCTGAAAGTCCCAATCGCCACCTTCTGCTCATTGAAAATTGTCCTGGTTGGGATGTCTGCATGGTCCAACGCCAATTTTATCATATCAAAATATGAAAGGAGATGCGACCTTTCTACAATCTTGTGTATCTTTGATTGAGTGACAACTTTATAATTGGTGGATATTTCCTTTTTCTCATTATCGCTGGAATTTTTTGACCAACTGATCAGCTCGCGTTGCAAAATGTTGGAGACCTGTGTCCATGTTTTGACAATATTGATGCTCCTAGGTGAGGCATGAGAAGTAATGTCTAAACCTTGACCCAAACTCTCGCCAATAGTCTTGGTCATTTTCCTCAGAGCCATAATATAAAACCCTATAATTCAGCCCCTGTCACAAAAAGAGGAAACACAAATAGGGGTTACCTTGGTAAAATGGCTCTGCAAAAAACTAGAAAGAATTTCAAAAGAGTGATGGTAATCCTTTCATTTTGAGCACTTAAGTCTTATGAGAGTCCTTTCTGACAGAACGTTTAAATCATTAAATGGAAATAGTTAGAGATAAAACCGGATCTTAGTATCCATCACTTCACAATACCTTCTTATAAATGCCGTAAACGTTTTGATGACGCGACTCAGGAAAAATGCAGAGACGTTTAAAGATTTGTCCGTAGGCTGTACAGGATTAACAGTTGATTAAGGCACTAGTCAATCCAGTTTAGTCCATTTATTAAGTTCTTTTAGTTCTTAATCACTTTTTCTGTTTTCGCAACTTTGCATGTTTCCATCCTTAGTTTTGGACGATGAACCCCAGAAATCACAAAATTGCGATTTGGCGGAGTAACATTAATTAACTTTGGTTTTTAATTGATCAAGATTAATAAATGGATTTCGTGAACTCTGGTATCGGGGTTACGAGTATCATATCCTCATAAGTCATGGAATAAGTAAATCCTGAATCGCGAACTCACAATGTGATTAGCTTAAGTGATAATCATATGATTAAAAACTTTAACTAATAGTGATTAGGAAATAACCTTCAAAACTTTGCGAATTTGGGAATCGGGATCTCGAGGGCTGAGAATTTGATAACGCTTTGACACAAGGATTCCTGAATCGTGAAATTGTGATGGGGCTTATTAATCGTTAAACCATTTTAGCTTGCAGTTAAGCACGTTTAGAACAAGTTTTTGGGGTTTCGAAAATTAGGGCTTTAAGTAAGCTGGGATAATGGCTCCTTATAAATCATGAACTGTCGATTCCCAAGAAATCAAAACAAGCCTCTTAAAGATAGATCATTGTTAAAAAAGCGGCTCCATAACTAACTTTTAGTCTTGAGTTTTTTAGAAAAGGATGTTGTTACAATAGACACAACCATCAGCTCTATCATAATTAGATCCATAATCAATATATCCACCATCACCACAAGATGGCTTCTTTGCTGCCCCTGACATGAATCCTTCTCCATCTTTCTCCTTCATGTCTTGTATTTGAAGTCACAACTTCTCATTTTTGTCTTCAACAACTTGCAACAATGTTTTCAGCCCAACAGTCTCTTCTTGAAGGCTTTGGTTGATCTCTTGTAGTTCATTGAACCACAACTTCTTTGGTGTTCTCTCCATATTATCTCAACACTTGAAAACTTCATCAATCCTTCTCTCATACTTCTTGATCTGATCCTAGGATGATACTATTACCAATTCTTCTTTGGTATTATGTCACTCCTTGAAGGGTTAGTTTTGAGATCGTTTTTATCGACTTTGTTGCTTAACAAGGTGACATTGAAGTTTTTATAGGATTGAATCCAAATTGAATTAAAACTTGGATAATCAACTAATTACATCTCATGTATCATCACTTAGATCATTCCATACTTAACTTTCAGAATAAAGGAAAGAATCATGAACATGAAATGAACAAGAGAAAAAAAATATAAGAGGTCATCATTTGATAATGGATTTCTCCCTGGATGGGATACGTCTTCAAATCCACTGGAAAGAGAATCACTTCTTTGCGTCTTCTGAATAAGGGTTGGTTCTCCTTTTATAAAGGGCTAAAATTCTTCTCCTAGTGAATGGATACAAGACTCTCTCAATATGAGACATATCTCTCCTAGTGTGGGGATCTATCCTCTCTTCAACTCTACACTGTCCATATTTACATGCGAGGTTGAAATGAAGAGGTTTCCTACATTAAAATGGTTTCTACTATCTTGATGCAGCTCTCCATGATAATCCTGACCTACATCTTACATGCATCTTCATACAAAATTTTATAAAGAAATAGAGATACAAAATGAACATGCTTACAATGATGATTCTTGAAATAATCCTTCTGATCTATTGCTCATATGAAAAAATGATTCACATTGTTGTGATCTTGGCATGAAATCGGTTAAGAATGACAATCAAATTGTCTCAAATGGACGAAGTCACCTCCATTCCCCTACTGGGCTCTTTGCCTCATAAAATATGCATGTAGTCAACAATAATTACTCTCTCGACATAGAAAGTCATGCTTGTATGGCCTCTAGGCCCATGCACTCATATAGCCTTGGTACACTCCTCTTCTTGTACCTACAAATAATTCTCCTACTCTGTATAAATTGTGTGGCATTCCTCCTCTCGAGTGGATGAAAATGATGAGTTTAAATCTTATTTTTTGGGCAGACTTACCAAGTCCTACCCCTCCAATTCATTGGTAACTTGTGATTAAATTAAGTAAGTGGTTGGGGAGGTCCTTGGGTCAATCTCGTGGGCCTCCCCCTTTTGGCACTCATTTGAACCACATTACAACATATATATATATATGGTTTTGGAACCATATAATTAACCATTAGTTACAACCACCATTTTAAACGTAGTTCCTGCCACTAGATTTGTTTCACCCTTTTCCAAAACAGGTGTCTACCTCTAGCTTTAACACTCTTCCAAGTCGGGACTTGAAATGTGCATGATATGTTAGCCATATTTGGTGGTACACTCCACTCGATATTTTACCCGGATAAGTGGGATTCTACCAGATTGTTTTCCATATTTCGTGGGATCGGGGGTTAAATGTCGGTCGACCCCCATTTTAATTTGATTTTCCATTTCCACCCCCAAAATGTAGAATGTGTTGGATTACTGAGCGGGGGGGGTGAATCAGTAATAATGTAATTATAATACTTTTCTTCAAATTTTATATCAATGTAGAATTATTATCCAATAATAAGAAGTAATAAATAAACAATCACACACATACACAGTACACTAGTGTTTTATGTGGAAACCCAAATCGGGAGAAAACCACGAAATGTTTTTTATTATATGTCTTGAAGAATTACATTCATTGGAAGCACCAACTTCCTTTGTTTTCTATCTGCAACTGGAAGGAGGCTCCAACCCCCTAGTTTCTCAAGCTACAACCCGAGGGAAGCTCCAATTCCCCAAATCTCTGGCTACAACCAGAAGGAGGCTACAACCCCCAATGTTCTCCGGCTACAACTGGAAGGTGGCTACAACCACCTATCCTTGCCACGTCCTGCCACCCTAAAGTAGAGGTAGAATGATGGAACCACTTTCACACTATCACTGTGAGATATACCGTTGTAAACCTGTACCAATAAATCTAAACCATGCATCCACCATGCATCAACCTGTAATCAACCTGTACCATAAACAAGTGCATCAACCATGCACCAACCTATACTCAACCTGTACCATAAACAAGTGCATCAACCATGTACCAAGTATGTTCCAATCATGTTTCAACTACTCATCAACTATGAATCATCAATATGTTCCAACATCATCAACTATACACTTCATGTATGTGTCAACTCATCAACTACTTGTCTCAACCATGTACTCAACATGTCCCACAACCAAAATCCCTCATCAATTTCATCATCCAAATCTGATTTGTATCTTTGTAATAGACCTAGTGTATATGATCACATTCCTGCAAACCTTCCTTAACTTTAAAAACAAGAGACTAGCATTTTCACCAAACTTTTCTTTAGTCTCACATTCCTCGTTTTGGATTAGTCAACAACCCTAACTTGAAGTAATCATAACTTTGAACCTGTAATGTATAAATATCTGAAACTGATACACAATTTTCTTTAGTGTGTTTAATTCAATTCCTCCAAGTGGCACTACTTGGAACCTCTCAGAAAAGGAGCTATAGCGATACTGGCATACCTTGCTGAATTCTGCCTTATTCTAGAGAGAGACCTTGTAGAGCGTGCCTTGCACAAAATATTAGATGAAATGATCTGAAAATATTACACAGAATACTACATACTGTACACTAACCAAAACATGTTGTCTCATGGAATGTGGATCTATTATGAAGAAGTTATGATGTTTTTACCTGAAACATCTGATTTTGACTAGTTTCAGGACTGGCCACAAACCCTATTTTCCACAGAGTGTAACTCCCAAAATACAATGACCCAAAAGCTTAAGTTTTAACCACAGATACTTGGATATGGTTTCTCACTTGCATAGAAATTTCAGTATCTAAATCATTATAGAAAAAAAGTTATAGCGAAAATGGTGAGATGACCTGAAAATAACATACCTTAGAAAGCACCATCAAAAGAATTTATCCTTCCTTGCATTTCGGCCTTCTTTTCTTCACTTTCCTCATAATTTAGGCTTAGATATCATTTTTATACCTCATACACCTATATATATTCAATATTCTCAAGTGTGATTTAAATGAGAGAGCCTTGCCTCTTATTTATACTCTCCAAGTAGCTTCCTTAAAAACATCTTCTAGGTCACT
>JZKD02S1997662.1:371619-389052 GCA_000966675.3 Picea glauca | reverse complement strand
GTCTCCAACTTCTCATGGCCATAACTCTCTAACCGTGAGGAATTATGTGATGTTCCACATACCACCGGAAATGACATGACAAGAACTATCCATCTAGGATATTTTCCTTGAAAAATTCACTTTTCTTCATCTCATTATTCCACAATTAAGCATGGGTTCTCTTACTCCATAAAGCGTCTTCTCATGAGGGCTTTCACCATAAGAGGACCACTTTGGAGTTCATCCATATTTACTTCTTATCAACCATGAAAAAAAAATAATGAGTCATATTTACATCAAACACTATTGATTCCATTACCCAAACCTTTGTGCTACGGGTCTTTCTTCAAGGGTTGACATCAATGAAAACCATCCTTAATCAACAGAATGAGGGTTTGGAAACAGAAAAATAAAATTAAAATGGGGGTCTTCTGACATCCAACTCTCAATCCAATGAAATATGGAATACAATCTGGTAGAATCCCACTTATCCGAGCACAAGATCCAGTTGGGCATACTACTAAATATGGATGACAGACCATGCGCATGTCAAGTCCTGACTTGGAGGATTGCTAAAGTTAGAGGTAGACACCATTTTTGGAAAATGGTGAAATGGATCCGGTGGCAGGCACTAAGTTTAAAATGGTGGTTGTAACTAATGGTTAATTATATGGTTCTAAAACCATATATATATATGTGTGTGTGTGTGTGTGTGTGTGTGTGTGTGATTATTGTACTTATTTATAATATGAACTAACATCTCCTCTAGAAGATATTTCTTGTTCTAGTTCGTAGGAAGGACACCTTGGTAATGCTATAATGAATTACCATGAAATTGATCTATTCTTATAGAAAATGATATTATATTGGAAATAATTTTTCTCTTGTTTTTGTTTTGGGAAGGTGATCCTACATATTCTAGGAAGGTTACCACACAAAAGAAATACTTGAAAGGACTTACAGGGAGTCAAACTTTAGAGGGAGTTAGTGATCAGGAAGAAGAAAGGTTTTGTGACACTTTGCAGGATGCATAAGGGCATGTAGCATATGGAAGTTTCGTTCATAGATTCTCTCAGTTAGAGGGAGTTATGGTAGGATTAGAAAAGAAGGATCTTGTAGGCCTTTGTGTTGAGTTGTAGGCTTCATGTCTAGTTGTAGGACTTTGTTCTGAGTTGTAGGACTTTGTGTCAGGTTGTAGGCCTTTGTGTCGAGTTGTAGGCTTCATTTTGAGTTGTAGGCCTTTGTGTCGAGTTGTAGGCTTCATTTTGAGTTGTAGGCCTTTGTGCCGATTTGTATCAATTTATTATGAGTTGTAACCCTTTGTGCCGAGTTGTATTAATTGTGCCAAGTTTTAGTATTCATTCTGAGTTGTAGGCTTCATGTCGAGTTGTAGACCCTGTACCAAGTTGTAGGATTTATGCTACATTGTAGGCTACTCCAGTGAGATGGGATGGTATGTTGAGTTGTTGCTATAGCAGTGAGACAGTCTGGTATGCTAGTGGCATAGTCAAGAACCTGTATGACTATGATGTTTTTTCTCTTAATATGATTTGGGTGATCATGAGATAGCATGTGTATCTCTAGTGATGCTATTGATCTGCAAGACCATGTAAGTATTATTCCATGTGATATGGATGGATAATGATGACAACAATGATGATACTCAATACATGGGTGTAGCCATGTGTGATGTAATTATTCTACCAATAGCATGGTATGCGTAACCATGATGAGAGGATCATGGCATAGAAAGTAAGGTTATGAATACCATAAGGGAACATCATGGTTAAATACCTCCATAGCTAAAATGGATTGTTGATTTTTTGGTAGCTATGAGAGGTATAATACCTCTCTCATTCTTATCTGATGATAACCAATCTTTAATTCTATTTTGGAAAAATAACTAGCTCCACTTAATAAATCCATTAAATCATCCATTCTGGGTAAAGGAAATCTATACCTGATGGTTATCTTGTTGATGGATCTAGAATCTATGCACATTCTCCAACCTCCATCCTTCTTCAGACTCAACACAATTGGTATTGCAGACAGGATCAAACTTTCCCTGACCAAACCTTTATGCAACAACTCTTGGACTTGCTCCTTTAAATATTCATTCTCTTGAGGGGTTAATCTATATGTTTCTTTGTTAAGAAAACTTGCTCCTGGAATAAGTTCAACATGGTGATGAATACTCCTGATGGGCGGTAAAGTGTGAGGTAACGCATCCACCACAATATCAACAACCTCATCCAATAACTCCTGAACATTTATAGACAAATCATTCATAGAAGTTCTTGTGAGAATGACTCTCAGCTTACCTTTAACAACAAATTGCATTTCCTAGTCTTTCTTGACTTCTTTCACGTGCTCCTTACCACTCATGAGAAGTATACTAGGACTAGCTTCCTCTTTGACTCCCTTATCTTCTATTGACAACAACATATGCTTACACCCATTTTTCTCAAGGATATAAGTATTCTTCCTCCCATCATGTCTGACATTTCGGTCATATTTTCATATTCTTCCCAATAGAACATGACAAACATCCATAGGTATGACCTCACATAAAAATTCATCCCTATTGTTATGAGGAAAATCTCTCAATGGCTAGGGTAAACCACAACAGATGGAAATGACTACAGAAATCAAATCTCTTCTCAAGTATGATATGAAAAAAAATATGCTAGCAAGATAAGATAAAAGGACTACCTCATCCAGATGTTCGATGAAGTCCATCATTGATCACTTGACCCAAATCAATATACCTACAACTAGTCCTCAACAACCAAGTAAAGCAAGCATATGGTAATAATAAATGATGTTATCACATTCAATAGCATAATCTATTAGTAAACATGACAAATACGCCCATGGAATAATAATTAAAATATTTGCAAGATATCAATTGGATGGGAAAAGAGTATTTCTATTAATATATGATCAATATAAGTGAAAATGTTACAGACTTCCATGTCGGTATAGTTCAAAACCAAGAAACTAAGTTGCTTCCAACTAGGCCTCCACCACTTCAATCCTCCACCAAAGTAAAGATCACAAGAGAGAAACAATGAGGTTCCAATCAATAAGGGAAGAGCTTGGGGGATGAATACTGTGTTCAAACTTAAAGGGCAAAAGGATGCAGACTCAAATGAAGTAAATAATTCCTCCAGAGTAACTTTTCTCTCAAAGTTGAATTCATTTTTTTTCTTTCCATAGCTTGGAATTGGCCCATTTATAGCCTTCAAAATGGAACTGAAGGGAAAAGTTGGAACATTTCTAGTATGTGGAAGGCCAAGGATCATAGATCTCCTGTCGTGACATGGAAACTCAGCATTAATTTTCATTCTCTAGAACAAATCGCGATGTACGCAGGTTGTAGTGGACAAGCCTGCGTATACACATGTTTTATGGTAGGCAAGATGCGTACATGTGGAAAAATATTTATTTTTGGATTTGTATTTTACAAACAGGGATGATAAGTATGCATGGGGAAATGGAAAAAGGACTTCTATGCAAGATTTCATAGGGTGATGAAAATATTGCTATAACAGATGCCCCCTAATGTGTGAGGTCAGAGGAGTATATGTTACCCATGATTTTGGTCATATTGATGATGTATTGATGATGGTGAACTCAGGCTCCTAATAAGAACTTTCTCCTGAGAAAAGTGACATTCAACTCTTCCCAAAAAACATACTTTTGAAGAGAGTTCACAGGTTTCTCATATCCTAGGGTGCGAGAATGACCCATTCTCGCAGGTTGCCTTCAACTAGGGTGCGAACTTGCTCTCAAGCTTGGAAAAAGATGAAGTCTCGATGGTTCTAGAAGGGAATCTTCTAGAATAATGGGTTGGAATTCGAATGGTTATCCTTTTACTGGTTTCCCTGATATTGTGGGATCATTCTTATCCAAGTAACCATCTCATCCTCTCCTATATATTGATGGAATTCTCATGGAAAAGGTTAAGAAAGATTCATTGGAGAATTGGTGAAAGAATTGTGTGAAGGACCTAGCTTGAACAAGAGCTTGGAGACTCTAGCAAGTCTATCAAGAGGAATTGGATCTTCTTCATAAAAGGATCGAGCAAGTGTGTGTGTTGGAGCCAAGAGCCACTGAAAGGAAGATTGCGACATCAAGGCGATCAGGTTGAATCTTCTACTTTCGATTAATATGATACAGTGGCATGTCCTTTTCCCATAAAATCATCCTTACTTTATTGTGTAATTCCTTAATCATACACATAAGTTGACGATTGAATATATTTTGCTATCTTCACTTTGGTTGGTTTGTGTTGTCTTGGTCTTGACCTCACGAGATCACCGAAGTGAAGCGGGAGCAACAGAGACCCTAGGAAGTGATACAAAGGTATGTTACGTGTTCCTCCCTACTAGCTAATTCAATGGTCTCAACTTAGGGAAAGAGTCATGTCTCGTCCTGTTTTTTTCTAGATCCAGGTGGATATAGGGAGATCTGTTAGTGTCCGCACCTACCAATTAGTCTGATAACAAAATTGGTGACTCCGCTGGGGAGATAACCCGTTTTATTTGTGGTTTTTGGTGTTTTTCCCTTGGCCATTTTCTCTTGCCTTACCTTTCTCCATTCATATCAGTCTCTGAGTCTTCAGGATACCCTGATAGACCCTCTGGGTCCAGAGGCCTCTTCAATTTTTTTGTCTTTTTCCAAAAATTTGCTTAGTTTTAGACATTCTCGCACTACACCCCATAGTGGCCTGCGAGAATATATTGAGTTCGCACCCTGCTTTTAGGTCCAGTGCGAGGTTCTCACACTCTGCTCAAAGCTAGCCTACAAGAATGACTCATTCTCGCACTGTGTAATACTGTTAGCCTGTGAACCCTCTTTTCAAAATTTTGGATTTGAGATTTTTGCATGTTCAGTTGCCTAGATCAGTATAGGTACCTGAAAAGAGCTTCTTGGACCATTGGTTGATGTTTTCTTGTCTTTGGATTTTGTGCATGATCAGTCTTAGGAAATCAAAGGTTGTTCCTGCCCATCTTTTCTTGACTTTTCTCGGCAAAGATATACTCTCTGATTTTGGAATCTGAGTGCTCGTTTGGTTAAGAACCAGTGATCGGTTTGAAAGTTGGGATTCTTTGTCTTTATCATTTTCTCATTATTTGGAAGATCACTTTTCTCATGCAATTGAAAAGACTAGTTTGGTCTGCTTGTTATTTTTGTTTCCATTGAAAGATTGGTTTGGGTTTTTGTCTATTGCTTGTTCATTAGTTTTTGGTTTTCTTCACTCTCACCATCATGGTGTAGGTCATTTTTGAAAAGTGAACAACTTTTTTCTTTCAAAATCATTTTCGTCTTCGAAAACATTGAAAATCAATTGTTGAAATTATTGAAAAAGGAACAATAGAGAATTGTTATTATTGCGTGATTTGTTGCAATTGCATTTTAAAGGAAATTGTGTATCGTAGTTCAAGTTTGATCTGGAAAACTTCTCTTTCCCTCCCGTACATAGGATTCATTGAATGAAAACTGATATATTTCATTCCTATCTATGCATCATTGGGTTAGAGTCTCATACAACATCAGTTTCATCTCCGCTTCCTTTGAGTAACAACAACCCTTAATAACACTGTGAAATCGTAAAATTTAACTAGTAACTCTTTTCTAGGGCTCTATTACACCAACATTTAGCTAGGCTAGAGCTTTGGAATAGGTAGAGAGATACACTCTCCAAAGCACAAAACACACAATAGAATCTTGTGTTAAGGAGTGTCAAATTCCATTTACAACATCTTGTCTTGGGAAGCCCTTCTCACACAAGGGTCAAACATGAGGTCGCATTGATATTGACAGAGTTACTCACCCTCCTTTGTTGATATCGGTGTAGAGATTGCATGTATTATGAGGGTCACTTGGAGGTATACCCACAATGATGAGTGGAAGCCTCTTGAGTTGATTTTGGGCTAGATACCCTGCCCTTGCGTGTGGATTGGACTGTCGACTGCCCCCCTAAGCTTTATTGTTGTCGGTGTTAACCTTAGCGGCCTATCTTTCTAGGTTCTTACACAAGGTGACTGTGAAGGGGAAAATCTTCACGGTACCTGGAATCGATGTTGGCCAAACTCACTCAAGCTCCTTGGAGGGTATACCCACGATTATGTGTGGGAGCTTGCACCAGGGTGTAAGTTCGTTAAGCAGGTCATCATCGTAACTTTTCCACCCTAGCCTAGCCCCTTCTCGTCTCGTTGTTGCAACGTTGGATTTCATCACCAACTAGTGACTTCAGAATTAGAAGGTCTTGTTTGCTTGGTATTGTTTCCTAGATTTTTTTTACTAGCACGTGCTGTTATTTACCCAAGTTGACCATAAGATTTTCTTCGTGAGGTTGTAACTCGTTCACAATAGATCCTCCACGTCGTTCACATAGAATGCAGGGTTTATCTCTAGAGCATCTGGAAGGTTCTCAACCCCTGCCTACAAGCTCACTTGAGGGATCTCCTCAACAGAGTGAAGTCTAAGACATTTCCACACCAAAAGTGGAATGCACTGACTCTCTAGAACATTTCCGAATTACCAATACTCGAGAGGAATTTTGACTTCACCTCGATTCTGAGCGACAGTTTATGCAACTGAATTCTTTTGGAGACTTAGTTGTTGTGTCTTCTGGATCACTAGTTGGACCCTTTCCAGGCATAGAAGGCCAATATCCTTTTTGGTCTACGGGCGTTTTTAGACGAGACCTTTTTGGTGTAGGATCAGGTGTTGGAACCATCATCTCATCTGTGGTTTCTGAAATATCCAACCCAGAGACAGTACTGTTTACTACTGCTTATTATTTTCCTGGTACGAACGCCCCGCGATCTAACCACATCTTGACCATCCCTATAGAAATGGCCCATCACATAGATACTACGAGTATTCACACCGATATTATTGTGGTTAGTCAAGCCCCCATCGACACACCACTCATGCCCAGTATCACCCCGATGCTACCACCCGGATACCGTGCGTTGAATGCTTCCATTTCAACTACTCTGCAAACCCCATCCGACTCTCCTGGTGGTCCCTCTTCTTCTGGGCACTCTCTTCCTAGTTTTATTTCGACACTTCCTCAACCCCCTTTTGGAGGACTTTTCTCATCCTCTACTGGTATAATTAATCCTAGTGGCACTATTCCATCATTCACACCAAATTACCAGATTCCCGTTGGTGGAAAATTTCACCAAGGAGGTATGACTCAACCCCCTCTCAGCAGTCAAATTCCTATTGGAATACAAATCCCAATTAGAACACAACCCCCAATTGGAACGCAACCCCCAATTGGAACACCACCTTCGATAGGAGGACCGACCCCACCTTATGGACAAAACATACCTCCGTCCTTGGCCCAGTATTGGAATCAATTGATACAACATCCTCCTCAATCGACTGGGGGGAAGCAGCGTCCAACTGCATCCATGATACCCCCTAGTATAGGCCAACCATATCCAGGTACATCCAATCCTATTTGGGGTTCGAATTCTCAAACTCACATCCCTGTTCAAGGATACAATCCCATGAGCTACTATTCTCTACAACCACCACCGAATCTGCCTGGGTCTTAACATTATATGCAGACTGCTTATGGTCCTACTGGTTTGTCGACGGGGCTTCCTCCCCAAAGCCACCAGTACCCGTATGTGAATCGACAGTTACCCTTCTTGACCACTTTGGATCTCCCAGACTTGTCGAGGTTTTTGAATGATCCAATTCGTCACTCTCCCCAATGGCTCTCTATACCAGCCAAGCTACCATCAGACATCCCTAAATTTGATGGAAAAGAGGGAGAGAACCCGAACAATCATGTTATGACTTTTCACCTCTGGTGTTCATCGAACTCGTTGATGGATGACTCTATTCATTTACGTATTTTTCAATGGACCCTCACAGGTTCTGCTACGAAGTGGTATATAGAATTACCACGAGGTTTTTTCGCTGACTTCAACACCCTAGCTATGGCTTTCCTCACTCACTACCAGTTACCGATCCATTATGAAATGGGGACCGAGATTTTGAGTTCTTTCAAACAAAATAAAGCCACTCATATCTCCAATCACATTCATGAGTGGTGACAGAGATGACGTCTCATTAAACTCGAACTCCCCGATCAGTTGCTGGTAGAGTGGTTCACAAAATCATTTGTGAACGACATCGGTTGTGACATCGCCATGGGTGGAGTAGTCATGGAAGATCAGGCCACAAGTCGTGCTCAATAACTTGACCTTGTTTACTCACAAACAGGTACCCTTTACAACTTACTACCTAACTTACCTCATCCTTCCACTTCCGCCACTTCAACTACTCCGACTGCTTCTCATGCAGTCGATGGTGTGATTGGCACTTTCCAGGTCCAACCACATTCCACCTCAAGCATAAACCCCAAACCTGCTTCTTCTAATGTTCAAAATGATCTGTCTCCTACCCCTCCCACCGAAAAGACTTATGAGGTAAATGCAGTTCAATCTACCCTAGCTGGTAAAAACAAATCCAAAAAGGGATGAGGTAAGAATAAGGAGGAAAAAAATACTTCTCAAGAAGAGCGAAACAAAACTACACCTGTTGACGATCGGGATAAGCGCAAACCTCGATACCCTTGTCTTATCTGTGGTGATGATCACTACTTGAAGGATTGTCCATGACGCGTCGAGGTCACTAAGTTCCTTCAAGGATCCCCAAAACCACCTGCTCCAGCCGTTTTGTCCCAACCCTTCCCATCTCAACAATAGGCTCAATTGGTCATTCATGACCAACCCTCACCTTCTACTATGTCCTACGTCTTAACGTGTACTGGCAATTCAAAGTAGAATGAAATTGCACTCACCACTCGAGCCAAAGATTATTCTCCCTCTAAAGAGAAGGTTGATGACCTACCTCCTTTATTGGTACAACCCTCTCCCGTGACTCCACCTACCAATGGTACTCTTCATCTTGAACGACCAAGCCTCGACATAGTTCTTTGACCCCCCCCAAAGGGTGTCATTCAGAAATCGTCTTTCAATCCTCGTGCTCATGCTGCCCAGAACTACAACATTGTTGAAGATCTGGCCCAAGCACCTTCTGTAATGTCAGCCCTCGAAGTCCTTCAAAGTTGTCCCACACAACGGAAGACATTGTTGAAATATATCGGTGAAATTGACCCGACGGATATGAATTTAATAATTTTTTACTTGGAAGATCACATTCCAAGGTTACCCCCTCAACTCACGTTCCAGATCCAAGTGATTGTCTCTGACAAAAACATTTGTCGAACCGTTATCGATGAGGGTGCCTCGATGTGTGTCATGTCTCTTATTTACTGGAAAGACATTGGCTCTCCCTCATTGAATGAATCCTATAACACTCTCAAAGCCTTCAATGGCTCCAGGTTTAAGCCCTACGATGTCCTTCCTTCATTGCCAATTATGTTAGAAGGCAAAATGGTCCAAGTCAAAGTGGAAGTCTTTGATGCTCCTCTTGATTACAATCTTCTGCTTGGTCGCAGCTGGATCGATTCCATGCATGCCATTGTGTCGACCCTTTTTCGTGTGGTACGTTTCCCACATCAAGGGAAGGTAGTCACCGTCGACCAATTATCCTTTTTTAACTCTGATACCCATACTGGCAATGTATCGTTCATCGCTAAAACCCCACCGGGTTATGAGAACATCAGTGTAGGCCTTCTTAAAGACTCTTTGTTAATGGGTACTTTACCCATTCCACCACCCGATGTTCCACGCTCGTCTGTTGCTTCAATCAACATGATATCCAACTCAATTCATGGAATTGCTGCATCTCATGACCCATGGATAGTACCTGACCCTGGAGATCATCTCCGTTATGGCGACGAAATGCTATTAAGTCCAATTGAATCCACCTATTAGGCCATTCAATAGACAACCCCTTCTACCCCCTCTATTGGTGAGTTGTCTCCAGATCCCTTCCGTGTCATTTTTCCCACAGACGAGATGATCATGTCTGTCATGGAAGACACCCCTTGGGACGATGGACATCATCGTTCCATCCTCTTTCTGGAGCAACATACCATTGAGAACTACCAATGGATCTTGACCCCGTCGACTGTTGTCGTCATCTCAACCGTTCCCGATTCCACACACGATGTGTTTTCTGAAGGGAACTTAAGCAATATCTCCCTCACTATTCCCCTCGACATATCTATCAAGCCTAGAATTGTCGAAAATGTCCATATCAGAGCTTCGTGTTCCCCTGATGAAATTGTCACCTACACGTCCCTTTTCAAAGAGTTTCATGACATCTTTGCCTAGAGCTACGAAGAAATGTTGGCTATCGACCCTGACATTGTGATACATGAGATCAAGACATACCCCAATGCTAAACCCGTCTGGCAATGCCTTCGTCCCGTTCACCCACGTAAAGTGGTTGCTATCAAGCTCGAAGTCGAGAAAATTCTTAAAGCTGGCTTTATTTACTCAATGGCTCTCACTGACTGGGTTTCCAATCTTGTCTCGATCGATAAGAAACAAGGCACAATTTGTGTATGCATTGATTATTAATGATATCAACAAAGCTTGTCCCAAAGACAACTTTCCTACCCCCTTCGTCGATCAGATTGTCAATGATTGCGCTGGCAGTGAAATATTCTCTCTGATGGATCGTTTCTCCGGGTATAATCAAATCAACATTGTTCCTGAGGATCAACATAAGATTTCTTTTATTTGTCCTTGGGGCACTTTTTCCTATCGGAAACTCCCCTTCGGGCTCAAGAACACTGGCGCAACTTTTCAACGCGCTATGTCTTATGCTTTCCATGATATCAAGCACATTGTGCAACCATATCTGGATGATCTATATACTCACTCACTGCGTCAAGTCGATCATCCAACCCACCTCCGAGCCATTTTCGTTCGCTGTCGGTTTTACCGTATACATTTGAATCCTCATAAGTGTGTTTTCTGCGTGGAATCCGGTCGACTTCTAGGCTTTATTGTTTCGCGTCAAGGGATCAGGGTAGATCCTTTAAAGGTTGAGGTGATCCTTAATCTCCCTCCTCCTTCTACACTTCTCCAGTTACAAAGTTTGTAGGGGAAAGCAAACTTTCTTCATCGTTTTATTCCAAATTATGCCGAGATAACTCGTGGATTTACGCGGCTCCTAAAAAAGGGGTCTGGTTTTGTATGGGATACCATTGCCAACAACACTTTTGAAGCTTTGAAATTGTCTCTAACATGTGCTCTGCTTATCTTTCCCCCCGATTATAGTCGCGATTATTTCCTCTACCTTGCTACCTCAGATTACACCATTGGTATGGTTCTCGTCCAAGAGGATGATGCTAATGATGAACATGTTATCTACTACTTGAGTCGAAGTCTAATGCCTACCGAAATCAAGTATTTACATGTCGAAAAACTAGCCTTGGCCGTGGTCCAAGCCGTCCAACGCTTCCGACACTATATCCTCTCATGCAATACTATAGTGATTTTTAACTGCAACCCTATGCAACACATTCTCACATGTCAATTTCTAGGGGGAAAATACTCCAAATGGATTGTGATACTCTAGGAGTTTGACTTGGAATTCAAACGCGTCAAGTCCAAGAAGTCCTTAGTGTTTGCTGAGTTGATATGCGACTTTCCCTATTCTGAAATAGAAAATGTAGCAGCTGATTCATTACCCAATGAATCCCTTTTCCTCATCAATACTGATGATATTTGGTATGGTGATATCATCATATATGTCCAAACCCAGACTTTTTGGCCAACTTTTTCTAGTACTGACCGACGTCAAATACGCTACCAAGCCCATCAATATATTATCCTCAGGGATACTCTTTATCATTGGGGGATTGACTCCATTTTTTGACGCTGCCTAACATTCGACGAAGTCGAGAAAGCTCTGAATGACTACCATTCTGTATCCTATGGTGGTCATATGTATGGGTATAATACTGCCCAAAATATCTTACGAGTATAGTATTTTTGGCCTTCTTTATTTAACGACTGCATAATCACCATTAAAAAATGCCTGCTTGCCAGACCTATAATCATAAGATCCGGTCACATCCCGCTCCTCTTCACCCTATGGTATCCATTGGTCCCTTTGCGAAATGGGGCATCAATTTCATGACATGTCACCCCCACTCAGTCGGGCGGCATGGATACATTATTGTAGTCGTAGATTACTTTACGAAAATGGGTCGAGGTGATGCCGACATTTGAAAACACTAGAAAGACCGCAACATTATTCATTTTTAATCACATCATAGCTCTTATTGGTGTCCCCTAGGCTATCATCACTGATCACGGTAGCCACTTTCAAAACTTCATGATGTCTGAACTTACTAAAAAGTTGGGTCTTCACCATGAAAACTCAATGCCCTATTACCCACAACCCAATGGCCAAGTTGAAGAAATTAACAAATTTCTCATAACTATGCTCTGACGAATGATAGGTATTCACAAAACAAGTTGGAACACAATGTTGTTTTCAACATTGTGGGCTTATTGGATATCCATCAAGCCCACTACTGGGTTTACACCTTTCTAGTTAGTCTATGGTTTGGAAGCCATTCTCTCGATTGAATGCGAGATACCCTCTTTAAAACTAGTTGTTGAACTCCTACCGAACACTTCTGCTGAGGAAGAACGTCTATTGTATCTTATGCAATTAGATGAAACTCGACGTGATGCTACCCTATTTATAGAAACTCAGAAAAAACGTGTCAAGGCCCAATACGACAAATATGTCAAGCCTCGTGTTTTCTCCGAAGGAGATCTCGTTCTCCTCCATGAACAAGATCGAGATATGCTAGGAGATGGAAAATTCAAAGCCATGTGGCGAGGTCCTTATATCGTTAGACGAGTGTTGGAAAAAGGGGCTTATGAGTTAGTAGATTACGATGGTATCCCTTTGAGTGAACCCAGGAATGGGTTGTACTTGAAGAAGTACTATGCATAAAATCACCTGTGCACGAGTACTTGTATTTTTATTGTATCATACTTCTTGTGTGTTATTGTAGCTTGGTTTTGTCATTATTTGGTCTCTACCCTTATGTGATGTTGTGCTTGATTTTCAAATGTCGGAGTCTTTGCTACCCTACATTGTCTTCGCTGATGGCGCTAGCTGTAGTACTCAGAACCTTGCTTCCACTGCATGGGCAATTTACTCCCCTACAAACAAACTTGTCTCGTTACGAGGTGTGTGTCTCAGCCATGTGACCAACAATATTGCAAAGTATAGGGCTATTATTGAATTGTTGATTGATGCTATCTTGCTCAGAATCCATCATTTGGTTGTGCGACTCGATTCGCAACTTGTAGTACTACAGTTAAGTAATGTCTATACTATTTGAAGTCCTACTTTGTTACGGGTGTATTTGTGAATTCGCCTCTTGGAATGTTATTTTGATTATATTGAATATCAACATATTCCTAGATGTCTAAATACATTAACTGATGCATTGGATAACTATGTATTAGACAGACATTTGGATCATTTATAAATCAATCACATCAATTTGCATACAACACAAGATAAACCTGTAGAAGTCGTATGTATATATAATGATCAAAAGAGTTTTTACAACAAAGTTCTGTCCAAGGACCAAAATTTCAAAATCTGAAGCTCATAGCTTCTACAAAGTGATGTCATGGATGACGTTCAGGGTAACATATGACTACCTAAGCAAACCTATGAAGCAATCAGCCAATGGACTCTGACACTCTACTGTATGACACTGATAACATCGTGGAACCTCTCCAAGAGGCATGTCTGGAATATCTACTGTCAAACCCTCTAGGTTTTGTTCCACCGCTTCATAATCCTCAACGTCCCATCGTGGCACTGGCGCTACCTCTCCTCATCGCTGAATAGGAGAAGTACCAGGAGGTCGGTAAGGTCCCACATCTGTGTCATCAAAAAAGAATTTTTTATTTGGACCTTGGATGAACATTTAAAAAAAAATTGCATATGATAAAATTCACAAAAACATTTAAAAAGAAAAAATGTGTACTTCTTACCAAGTTCCCCCCACTGAGCACCCTAGGGTAGGGCCAAGTCTGGATCTCCTCAAAAATCCAACCCGGCATAAGCATAATCATCGACCATCAACATCTGTGGTCACAACTAGTCGAAGAAGGTATCATCATATTTGATAATTGGTCCAGCTACGTGCCGGGCCATGAGCTGACACCATCTCAACATTCTTGGATCTGTTGGAGCCGGTAAATCCCACTCAACTTATAGCCTCAGCAAGGGAAACCTCTCGAGGAAGAAGAACACTAACAAAGACCCATAGCCAAATTTCTTTAGGTTACCTCACCTACATTTGGTCAACTGCCTATTCATGCTACAAAACACTACATCTTCCCAGTTAAAAAACTGAGGCTCAGTACATTCTATGGCATACTGAAAGTAGCTCTGATGAGCCATGTGAGGAGCAGAGATCCCAACCATGTGAGAAATGGTGAACAAAATAGTGTGGAGGGTCAAATCCCGCACTCCCCAAATAGCTACTTTCCCTTTGCTCCTCTCTGCCTCTAGAACACAGTGCAAATGATAGTACTCACTCATAAGAAACCCACCACCTCTGCTACCAGTCAGGTTCACGTGGTACCCACGTCGTGATAGTCCTGTCAAGAAGTAAATGTCCTCAATATCCAAGGACAATGTGTGGACCCCTACATGGAATACTTGCTGATCAAGATCCCACATATGCACAAGGTACTCCAATAACCTGACTTGGGCCCTCATGCCTGAGATACGAAAGAAATTCAGAAGACCACAGTTTCGCAAAGCAACAACGGTGGGAGGATTATTTCCGAAAATGGCATTATCTTTTTCGTGCTCCCTTTCATGCCATTCCAGAACCATGGTGATGGCCAAATACTTGCATAAGAAGCACAAGAAGAAGAATAATAACTCTATTCAACATTTGGTATCTTTTCATTGAGCAAAACTTCAAAAAAAAATTACACTTTGCAGTTCTTGCAGGTGCCCTTTAGGCACAGTGCGAGGTTCTCGTAGGCACCCTTGGTCTCACCTGTGACAATGACACATTCTCGTAGGTCCCGTGTGGCTCACCCATGAGAATGGCTAAGCACAATAATAGCCCCCAAAACAAACTCAAAACGGTGTTTTTTCCAATGAAAATGAAAAATTAAGCCATGAAAAGGTAGAGGCCAAAGAGCCTACCTCACTGCTAGCGACAGTTTGTTGAATGGATGCTCATAACTCCCGCAATCTGACGCTGAATTTCAAGGGTAAAATAGGGGTTTTTGGGCTCAAATAGTGGTAAAGTTAAAATGATATGGTAAAAAGAGTTTTTATCTCTTTATATTTACTTTTACCATGTTATTGGATTTTATAATAATTTATTTATTAAAACCTAATGCCTAATGCCTTTTTTAGTACAACTTTTGCAGGCGTAACGACTTCGATGTTCATGCACATGGATGCAGATATATTTTTTCTTCTTCATCACATGTTTTGATTGTTTTTTATGGTTTTTGTACAAAACCTTGAGCTTGGTCTTTGTTCGTTCTCACGCTCAAAAATACATGAGAACATGATCGATCACACTTTTATCACTTTTTTGGGCTCAACAAGGATATACGAAAAAGGAACCCCCCTGGAGTATTCTTTAAACTCTTTTCAGACTCTCTAAACATGAAAAGATTGCCAAACGACCTTGCTATTTCCACGCTCGATAAAGTATTTGAAGAAAGCATCTGTTGCGCGATAATTTATCTCTTTTTTGGTCTCACCAGACTATTTTATGAAAAAAGAACTGAGAGAGTTCTCTTTTAAGTGTTTTTCCAGACTCTATAATCATGAAAAACTCTCGAGTTTTCTATCTTTGGACTCGTTAAACAAACATCGACAAACTCGTAATGGGACCAAACCACTCCTTCCTAGGTTTCGTTAAAAATACTCCAAAGGACTCATCTGAAGGATGAGCTTATATCAACAAGCATAAGATATCCTCCTCAAGCTTGCATAAAAATAAAGAGGTACTCGCCAGAAATGGTGGGGGAAAATTTGGGAAAGGGATGTGTTCTCGTATTCATATTAATTGGAAGTAAGTGTCTCTCTTGAACATGACACCCCCCTATTCATTATTTGAAGCCGGTTTGGGAAATCCAGTTGTCTCTCATTCGATTTGCTACAAGGTCATACCATGCATCATCTTCGAGTCAATGCTGCCAAATCATTGGTCATGTTATTCATATGTTCAAGAGAATTTTATCTGAAACCTCTATTGAGTTGGCCATCTGCAGTTGTCCGTTCTCTTCGTGTCGACCTTCCCTGTGTCCAGTCCAACCTTCAAAATTTGTTACTCATTTCATGTCATTGATAGGGGATACATCAAGGCCCTCCTGTGACGAGTTTTGTTCCGTCGACTTCAACTCATTATCCAGAAGCAAGACTTAGAAATTATTTGGTACCTTAGAACTTGCATGCCTCAATGGCAGGTTTCCTAGCTTTTGACAGTGGGTTTACATCATTGACCCCTGATCGAAAGATTCCGTCGGATGTTCGACCTCAACTCATTCATTCACACTAAATGGATTGTACTAGTGTACCTTGGGAGTCATTGACATTAATGGTGATTCCGCTCGCACTTGTTAACAGTTTCATCAATGACCGGTAATCAAGTGGTTTCTACCATGTTCGACTTCAACACATGTAATCATATGGTTAGATTCGTACTTTTGGGTGACGAGATTGAAGACCCTGGATATCATCTCTTTGTCTAGGTTGCAATGGAATATGTGTAATTTGTGACACATAGATCCACTTTGTATGTCTCGTGGCTATGTCGTCTCAATTTGAATTTTCTCGCATAGATCTACAGTGTATTCCTGGTGGCTATGCTATATTTTGACATCATGGATCCATAGTGTATGATTGGTGGCCATGACCTATGCTTATAATTTCATCCTTCTGTGATATGAGTATGGGAATGCCTACCTCAGAATTAATATGATATTTTGCATATGCTTGGTTGTTCGCAGGTTTCCGATTAGGTGCACTCCTGGTTTCCGACATACACACACAGACAGTTTACAAAGTATTTTGGTTGTCAGTGATTCCAACCTCATACTTTGGGGGGGATTCTGTTACCCATGATTTTGGTCATATTGATGATGTATTGATGATGGTGTACTCAGGCTCCTAATAAGAACTTTCTCCTGAGAAAAGTGACATTCATCTCTTCCCAGAAAACATACTTTTGAAGAGAGTTCGCAGGTTGCTCATATCCTAGGGTGCAAGAATGACCCATTCTCATAGGCTACCTTCATCTAGGGTGTGAACTTCTCGCACTGTGCTACATAGCTAGGGTGCGAACTTTCTCTCAAGCTTGGAAAAAGATGAAGTCTCGATGGTTCTAGAAGGGAATCTTCTAGAAGAATGGGTTGGCATTCGAATGGTTATCCTTTTACTGGTTTCCCTGATATTGTGGGATCATTCTTATCCAAGTAA
>JZKD02S1997662.1:337925-363534 GCA_000966675.3 Picea glauca | reverse complement strand
TAAAATCCACGAGTGACAAATCTTTCCTTATACTTCTCAATTCTTCTATCAGCAACATGTTTTATTTTGAAGAGCCATTTGGAGGATACCATGTCTTTACTCTTCGGTCTATGAATTATTTCCCATACATCATTCTTTATTATGGATTGGTATTCCTCGGTCATGGCATCTACCCATTCTTTCCCTTAAATGGAGTCTTCAAAGCAGATAGGATCCTTCTCTAGGAGGGTCACACATCAAAGCTGTATAAGTGGAGAATGGATTTAGTATTTTCACTTGTCCCATGGTTCCTTGGGGAACACCATACTTCTCTCCATCTTGAATGAGATCTCTATCCCAATCTGGATTTCTTTTATGGAGGATCGTCATCTGAGGTGGTTCTTAAAATTCTACCATGTCATGGTATTCTGGAATTTCCTCATCAGGGGAAACTACGTCTTCCCTCACTGGTTCTGCATCTCTAGGAACCTCCCTCACTTATTCTGCAATTTTGGGGATTACGGGTTCCTCTTCACGTACTTCTTCATGCTGACATCTTCTTGATTTCTTGAGATCTGCATCTTCATCAAAGGTCACATCCCTGCTGATCTCAATGTGGCAGTGACCTGGTATGTAAATTATGAAGGCCTTGGATACCTCACAATATCCCACAAATATTCCCTTCTTTCCTAAAGTTTCCAACTTGTTTCTCTTCTCTTTCGGAATATGTATAAAAACTGGGTAGCCAAATATTTTGAGATGGCTTACCTATGGATTCTTTCTAGTGAACATCTCTTCAGGGATCTTGAACCCAAATGTTTTGAGATGGCTTACCTATGGATTCTTTCTAGTGAACATCTCTTCAAGGGTCTTGAACCCAAGTGCACTCTGGGATAATCGGTTTTGCACATAAACAATTGTCATTGTTGCTTCTTCCCATAAGCACATTGGAAGATCTTGATCATGGATCATAGTCTTCATAGATTCCATTATCGTTCCATTCTTTCTTTCAACTACACTGTTTTGTTGATGATTATAGGGAGTTGTGAGTTCCCTCTTGATCCCAACATCTTTGCAGAATCTCACGTACTCTTTTGAGGTATATTCTCCTACATTATCCGACCTGAGTATCTTGATCTTTCTTTCGGAAAGGTTCTCTATCAAGGCTTTGAATTCCTTGAACATGTTGAACACTTCATCTTTAGATTTCAAGAAATACACCTAGGTTTTACAAGAATAATCATCAATGAATGATACATAGTATACATACCCACTAATGGAGGATGATGGAATTAGGCCACACACATCTGAATTAATGAGTTCTAGGACTCCTTTTTCTTTGTTGTCTCTCTTTGGAAAAAGGGTTCTTGATGTTCTTCCCTTGTGCACATCCATTGCATACGCCTTCATGGTCAACCTTGAGTTTTGGTAAACCTGTGACCTCTTTGCATATGTATGGTAGTGCCTTGTAGTTAATGTGATCTAATATTCTATGCCAAAGTTCACATGGATTCTCAATGGTCTGGGTCATGGCAGATTCTGAGTAACCCTTTAGCTTATGAAAGCCACCTTATTCTTTTCCAATGATGATTACTTCATTTATGGTCTCTCCTTTAGCATGTTTCCTTCTACAACCTTCACTATAGCTTCCTCAAGGTTATTACCTATGACCTGGAGAAAGGTCAACAAAACAACAAGAAAAATAATATCCTTTTGATAATATAAGGAAATAGCACGAACAATCATCACAATATCTCCTTTAGAGATATCATTTGTAACTTGTCTGAATCCAATATTAAAGGTAATGAATACAATACAAAAATGAGGTCAACACTCTCATAGTGTTGTGATCAAACATTCTTCCATGGAAACCTGGAACTAACACATGAGGTTTGTCCTAGAGGAGGTGTTAGTTGTATCAGGCAAAGCATTTACCTCTATATGCTATCAAGTATAATACTTTACAAAGTCTACTATCTCAATTATAGTCATCAACTTATCATGTGTACCTTTGAATCTTATCAACTTGATTAATCAAACTTGGAGCCTTGTCCTCAAGAATCAGTGCTTACTTTTCTTCCGAGTCTCCTTCACTCAAGATGACGAGTTCTTTCTTCGACCTGTCTTCTATACTAAGACAATACGCTATCTTGACAGAAGGTTGGGTTAGGGGATAATCTCTATGATCTCAACTTTTAATCCATCTAATAATTTGATCATAGCTTCAATATGCAACATTGATCAAAATAATGTTATAACAAATAGGTTCATATGGGAATAATCACACCTGGGTTGCATCATTCCTCTGAATGTGTTGGATCTTGATATCCTTCTTGATCTATGGCAAGATATCCCTTCTCCTGCAAATACTCTTTAGATTTTAACCATTTAAACATATGTGAGTGCATACCTCTAATGGCATTTGCAGGTGGTGGCTCCATCTCGTAGCAGTGGTAATCATTACAAACTATTAAAAACTTCAAGGGTGTTTTCAACTGGTGCTACGACTGCAACTGCAACTTATACTGGTTTTGAGACTGTAACTGCAACTGCAACTTAGGGTTTTATGAGAAAACCCTAATTTTTCAAACTTCAAAATTTGAAATTATGATCAAGGGGATAGATGCGCTGAGCTGAGGTGAGTAAGCTGGTGCAATCAGATTTATGAAAATCCAACTTTTATAGCCTCAAACTTGATCTACAGATTTTTGGATTGGTGCTTCTAGTTTTTTGGTACTTCTGGTACTCTTATACTTCTGGTACTCTGGTTTTCTGGTACTTTGTGAAACTAGGGTTTCACTTTCTGGGAGATCTAGCCACTGAAAAGGTGCGCTGAAGGTGCCAAAATGATCCTTGGGGTAGGGTGCACTTTTCTAGATTGGTTTAGGGCTAAAATACCTCTCCAACAAAAAAAACCTAATTTGCATGTACGACAACAGTGACGTTTTTCACTTTTCTCTTATGAAAGATGTTCTCTTTAGCTTGTCTATGATACCATGTTAATGTTTAAGAAATTATTAGAGTTCTTTGCCTTTCAATAGATAACAATAGCATAAGACAGGATCACTGAGAAATACAGAATCACAAGAAACACATCATTTATCTTGGGAAACCCTCATGGGGAAGAAAACCCAACAAAACTTCCTTAATATATATAGCCAATACAATGCCAAGAGATAACTCAAACAAATACATAAATTCCTCTCCAAAATATGCACCTCTCTCTCTCTCTCTCTCTCTTCTCCAACTGCAGCTCCAAAACTTGTCTCTCAATGAACAAGTGAGGTGTGTGTCTAAGTGAGGCGCTAGCCTCCTTATTTATACAAGACTGGCACGTGTGGGAGTGTCCTTTCACTGGTAGGGATGAATTCTTATTTTAGGTGTTTATGACCACCTTTATTATATTTTAGGGCCTCTCTGATATATTATGGGGCCGACTTCTTCTTTTGCCTATTACAATTATATTATGACCAATCCGCAAAAGGGGATTTGGTCCTTTTACAATAGCCGACATGATCAATCCACAATGGGGATTGATCCAATGAATAATATATCAAATAATAATAAGAATAAACTTTGCAGTTACATTAATTCAACAAGGTGAAGAAAAGAGGGGTGGAACTCAAGGGAGGATAAATTCTTTTGATGATGATTTCTATGGTATGTTATTTACAGGTCATCTCACCATCTTCGCAATAAATGTTTTTCTATAATGATTCAGACCGTGATATTGATATGAAATTCAGGAAACAAATCCAAGTATATGTTGTAAAACATTTATCTTGTGGTTCGTTTTAGTTTTGGAGGTAAACTCCGTGGAAAATATGGTTTGTGGCTAGTCCTGAAACTAGTTTAAAATAGGTGTTTCGGGTAAAAACTTCATAACTTATTCATAATAGATAAAAATTTAGTAAGACAAAATGTGTTAGTTAGAGTACCATCTATAGTATTCTTTGTAACAATTTCATATTGATTCAACAAATATTCCGTGGGGCACACTCTACAAGGTCGCTCTCTAGAATAAGCCAGAATTCAACAACGTATGGCATTTTTTCTATAACTCCTTTTCTGAGAGGTTCCAAGTAGTGACACCTGGAGGAATTTCATAAAACACACTTAAGAACATTGTGTATCCATTTCAAATCTTTATTCATTACAGGTACATAGTTACGATTATTTCAAGTTAGGGTTGTTGACTAATCCAAAACTAGTCATGGTTGAGACAAGCAGTTGCTGAGTTGGCACATACATGAGGTGTATAGTTGATGATGTTGGTACATATTGATGAGTCATTGTTGATGATTAGTTGACACATTATTGGCATATACTTGGTACATGGTTTGATTCACTTGTTTATGGTACAAGTTGATTACAGGTTGTTTGGTACAGGTTGGTGCATGGTTGATGCCCTTGTTTATGGTACAGATTGATATTTGTTGAGGATTGTTGTCTCATCTCAGTTGGTGATGAGGGTGTAATATGAGTCTTGCATTATAGAGCTGGTGCTCTTGTAGAGTTTTACTCTATTCAGTTGTTGCTGAAAAACCCCAAGGACTGTAGTCCTTAATAAAAAGAAAATTGTACATACATCTTGTGTTGTTTGTGTTCCTTGTGGTGATGGCTTGTTGATGATATATTGCTGATATATGTTGATGATATGTGTTCACATATAATTGGTTATAAATGACATCAATGAGTAATTATTTAATGGTGATTGTTAACTAAGAAGTTTTATGTAAGAGGGAAGTTTTAGGAAAAATATCCCTACAATTTAGTCGGTGTGTCCAACAATTGGAATCAGAGTGGGCCTTCACTATAAGCCTCAACAAACTTGGAGGAGATCCATGGACATACAAATGGATGATGAAGTTTAAATCCTTGATGATGAAAACTATTCTACTTGGAGAATAGAGATGAGAGTACATTTGAAGGAAATGGGAGTAGGTATTTGGAAGGAAGCCATTGGTGGATCAATTTCCATGAAGAACAAGTCAAAGTTTGCAGCTGAAAGGGAAGGAAAGAAGAATGATTCATTGGCTCTCAAGACCATTCTTAGTGGTATCTAAAGCCCTATCAAAGAGAGAATGGGACAATGCACTTCCACCAAGCATCTATGGCTAAAGCTAGAGAAGACATATCAAAACAAGAAAGAAGATATTGAAGACCAATCCATCAAGATCATCAAAGGTAAAGAATCTCCAAAAATTCTTGATTGCATTAGTTCTAAATGTAAGCTTGAAAAAATTTCAAATGAAGACAAAAAATCAAGTGATGATAGCACGAAGGAAAATCTTGAGGACATTTCAAATGAAGGAAAAGAATCATGTGATGATGTTGGCAAAAAGGAAGATCTTTAAGACATTTCAAATGAAGGTAAATAATTATCGAAAACCCTTGATTGCAATATTTTAAAAGATTATGATGTTGGATTTTTCTATACAAGTGAAGAAGAAAATCTAGAGAAAGTTTATGTAGAGTTTGATGGTAGTTATCCCATGGAGAGAATAGAAAAAAATCTATTAGAACTTCAAAATAAGGTTGAACATGGTTTATATGACTATAAAAATGACCATTATCATATAGACTATAGCTATCTTTTAGATAACACTAAAAATTTTCTTAAGAAGAGTCAAAGGAACATCTTGAAATAAAGGGAAATGCTCAATGAACAAGAAGAGAGTAATAAGACTCAATTAGAAGAAATGGAAGAAGAGATAATAAGAATAAGGAATGAAAAGGATGATAAGTAGGTAGATGATGATATTGGAAAAAGTCTTGAAACTATTTTCCATCTCAAGACCCAAATTGAAGAAGCCAAAAGGATAGAGGAACTATTGAAGAATCAAATAAATGAAAAGGAAGAGTCATGTCATAAGTTAGAAGCTGAAGTTGTTGATCTTAGAAGTAAAGTAGAGAAGTCAAATAAATTATTTAATAACTGACAAATATTGAATGAGATCTTGGAAAGACAAAGATCACCAAATGATAAATCAGGTCTTGGATACAAGAAAGAATCTACACATGTTGAAGCAAGAATCTCAAAGAAGAATGAGGTAAGTCCATCAAAGGATGAATACAATTTTGCAAATCAACCATCTACACAAGGCAAAGAAAATTTCAAAAGAACAAAGAAAGGAAGACATCAAGAAGCTATATTTGGGACACCAAAGAAAAGGTATGAAAGTATTTTTCATGGGCATTGTTATTCATGTAGTGAATATGGTCACAAATATTTTGAATGTAGAGCTTATGAAAGGAGATATAATGGAAGATTTTATAAAACCATAAGGTGTTGGAGATGTGATCAAGTAGGACACATTGTTGTTCACTGTAATACCATGAGATGCTACAACTGTAGTGGATTTGGCCACAAATCCCAGGATTGTTGGAACACAAGAAAAAAAGTCCATGATGAGAACTTCACATAGCATGGCTAGAAGAAGGAATGAATTAAGGAAGGGAGACATCTTTGAAAATATGGATGCTCAGAGCTCAAGTTCTGAGAAGCAGGGACACCTTCAGAAGTGGGTGAAGAAGACTAAGCAACCATGACATAATGGAAACCTTAAGGGAATCTCTAGTAAGTCATCTACTGAAGCATACGTGGGTGACAGTGGTATCAGTTGCGTACATACGCAGGTTGACCTTGAATAGGTTGCATACATACACGAGTTGTTGTGCAACATACCATGTATATGTGGTAAATCCTTGGGAAAAAGGCAATTTACTTGGGTTGCAGCTTGATGTGATGGTATAACTCTTTGTTACAGGGTCTGACATGGTTTGTTGCAGGTTCTGACATTGTTTGTTGTAGGTTTTCACGATCCTATATTGATTTATGCAAATTGATGATAAAAATTAATGAAAGGCCATCTTGGATACATGGCACTAACCCATGAGTGTGGATTGAGACATTTTCTATTAAAAAACAATGTTGGTTATTACAGTGAAGTTATGGCACCTTGGTTATATGATGATGATGCTAGCTATATATGTCATTGATCTATTGAAGCATACTATTAGTAAATTGGTAGAGGGACCTACTAGAAGTTTTTATTGACACATATTCTATGGTGGACTTGGCATACATGTATGAGGATTCATCTTGTTGTGGTATTGGTGCATGGTTGGCATACTTGCTTAGTACAAGTAGTGATACATGTTGATGTACATGTTTGGTATATGTTTGGATGATGAGTACTTGGATAAAAGTACATCATTGGTATTACTTGATTAGCATATATTTTGGTACATGAGGCATCTGATGATTGAGGCACTTGGTTCATGGTAGAGACATATCATGAGTGATATGACATTTGTTTGGCATGTTGGTAGATGCACATGGTTGGCATATTGGTGGATGCACATGGTTGGCATATTGGTAGATGCACATGTTGACATTTTGATAGAGTCATATGGTTGATACATTCCATGGATCATATCTTTTGGCACATTGTATGATGTTGATGTACATGGTTGATGTACATGGGTGTTGTGCATGGTGGGAACATTTTGGTACATGATGTACTTGGTTGATATTTTGTTCACGATTCTCTATTTTATTGTTGACATATCTTTTGTTTCATGATGTATGGTATGGCACAAGTTTGATGCATGGACATGTCCAAGGATTGTCAATGAAAGAGAAGTTGATCTATGATCTGGTTGAGCAGTAGAAATTGCATGTTGATGATATTGTAGAGGTGATAGGGGGAGACATACCCATAGGGAGAGTCATTCTTCTTCCCATGATCCTAGGAGGATATATTTATCATATGCATATATAGAAAAGAGACCTCTATTTGAAGAAAGATCACAGAGGCATAATTTCAGGGGGAGCGATGGTCACAGGGGGAGTATGAGCGATGTATCTTCAGCATTACATCAGAGTGATATCCCTTGTTCAAAAGGGGAGAGATTATTCAGAGGAAGATCAAAGGCATTCGAACAGGGGGAGCCTCCCCAAGGAGAGTTCAAGCAAGGGGAGAAACCCCAAGAGGAGAATGACCCTTTTCCATTGATGTCAAAGGGGGAGAGATAGTCACATTTATGTGATTGATGAGGGGAGATAGTAATATTGATATGATTAATGACTATTGATGTATATCATGCCTTGTCTACATGTTGACATCAATAATTGGTGTTGACATCAATAATTGGTGTTGACATCAATGTTGGTATTTCCATCAATCCCAAAGGGGGAGATTGTTAGATCATGTTGTCATTGATGCCAATGGTTTGATTGATTGATGTCAAATGATTTATTGAGTCCAAAGGATTGATTGATTGATGATTGATGTCAAATGTAGTATGTAGTGTCCTTGATGAGATTATACAGATGTCAAGTATATGATGCATATGATGTCATGCATAGATGAAGATGGATCAATGAGTTTTCATTGATACATGATGAAAAGATGAAGATGGTTCAATGTGGTTTCTTTGATATATGATGCATAGTTAGATTGATTGTTATAGTATTATCATGGTTTATAAGGTGCACAAATGGGTGAACTCCAAAGTGGTCCACTTATGGTGAAATCCCTCATGGGAAGACACTTTACGGTTGAGTTATCCTAGATGAATGGTTGGAGGACCCATGTGTGGAATAATAAGATGAAGATCAGTGAATTTTCAAGTGAAACTATCCTAGATGGATATTTCTTTTCATTCCATTTCTGGTGGTATGTCAAACGTCACATAAATCCTCACGGTTAAAGAGTTATGGCCATGAGAAGTTGGAGAACCCAGGTTTGGGTAATGGACCCAAGTTTGTTTGATGGATAATGGTATGAGTTTTGATATATTTGTAGGTATGACTATTCTATATGGATAGTACATGTCATTCCATTTCTGGTGGTATGTGGAACATCACATAACTCCTCACGGTTTGAGCGTTATGGCCTTACGAAGTTGGGGGACCCTCATATGTTGGCTTGAAGCCCCAAAAGGTCAAAGAAGTCAAAGAGATTGCAAAGAAGATATTATTATTTAAATGATAAATTAAAGTGACAAAGTCAAGAAGGATTATTTAAATAATAAAGTGAAGTGACAAAATCAAAGAAGATTATTTAAATGATAAAGTGAGGTGACAAAGTCAAGGAGGAATATTTAAATGATAAAGTAATGTAGAACTATCTAATTATGGAAAGTGGTTATCCCTAAAAATGAGGAAAATAGGTTAAGTGACCTAGAAATGGGTTAAGTGACCTAGAAATAGGTTAAGTGGCCTAGAAATGGATTAAGTGACCTAGAAATAAGTTAAGTGACCTTGAAATGGGTTAAGTGACCTAGAAGATGGAGAGTATAAATAAGAGGAAAGGCTCTCTAATTTTACATTACACTTAAGAATATTGAATATATATAGGTGATTGAGGTAACCAAAGGATATCTAAGCTGAATTTCAAAGGGAAGGTGAAGAAAAAAGGGTCAGAATTCAAGGGAGGATAAATTCTTTTGATGATGCTTTCTATGGTATGTTATTTACATGTCATCTCACCATTTTCGCAATAATTTTTTTTCTATAATGATTTAGACCATGATATTGATATGAAATTGAGGAAACATATCCAAGTATATGTGGTAAAACATTAAGCTTGTGGGTCATTGTATTTTTGGAGATACACTCCGTGGAAAATAGAGTTTATGGCTAGTCCTGAAACTAGTCTAAAACAAGTGTTTCAGGTAAGAACGTCATAACTACTTCATAATAGATAAAAATTTAGTAAGACCAAATGTTTTGGTTATATTACAGTATGTAGTATGTTTTTTAACAGTTTCATATCAATTCAACAAATATTCTGTGTGGGGCACACTCTACAAGGTCACTCTCTAGAATAAGCCAGAATTCAGCAAGGTATGCCATTTTTGCTATAACTCCTTTTTTGAGAGGTTCCAAGTAGTGACACGTGGAGGAATTTCATAAAATAAAATGAAGAACATTTTGTATCAGTTTCATATATTTATTCATTACAGGTACATAGTTATGATATTTCAAGTTAGGGTTGTTGACTAATCCAAAACTAGTCATGCTTGAGACAAGCAATTGATGAGTTGGCACATACATGAGGTGTATAGTTGATGATGTTGGTACATATTGGTGAGTCATTGTTGATGATTAGTTGAAACATGATTGGTATATACTTGGTACATGGTTGGATGCACTTTTTTATGGTATATTTTGATAACATGTTGTTTGGTATAGGTTGGTGCATGGTTGATGCACTTGTTTATGGTACAGATTGATATCTGTTGAGGATTGTTGCCTCATCTCAGTTGGTACTAAGGGTGTAATCTAAGTCTTGCATTACATATTTTTTTATCTTGTAGAGTTTTACTCTATTCGGTTGTTGTTGAAAAACCCCAAGGATTGTAGTCCATAATAAAAAGAAAATTGTACATACATCTTGTGTTATTTGTGTTCCTTATGGTGATGACTTGTTTATGATATATTGCTGATATGTGTTCACATATAATTGGTTATAAATGATAGAAATGAGTAATGATTTAATGGTGATTGTTAACTAAGGCATTTTGTGTAAGAGGGAAGTTTTGGGAAAAAGAGCCCTACACTGTTCACCCCCCCTCTCTCAGTGTAGTCGGTGTGTCCAACAACTATATAGTAGGCAAGATGCGTACATGTGGTAAAATACTTATTTTTGGCTCTGAATTTTACAAAAAGGGATGATAAGTCTACATGGGGAAATGAAAAAAGGCCTTATGTGCAAGATTGCATAATGTGAGGCAAATGTTGCTATAACACCTATAACCACCTATTTTAAAATCAACTTTACATTGTTGACTTACCATGACTTGATTTCCTTTTTTGAAAACTTGACACTTTGTAAGGATTTGGATGTGCATTCGTCTCCAAATTCATATTTTCCACCATCTCCATGGATACCAAGTTATCAGTGCTCCCAATGTCTATGATCACCATGCCTGCCCTATCTCTGGTCTTGCAAGTAGTTCTGAACAAATTATTCCTCTGGACTGGTTATCGTACCTCTTTCTCTATATTTATGAGATATTTCCTCATCATAAGTGAAATTCCTTCTTTTGTTGCTTCTGCCTTCATCTATGTCTCCACATTCTTCTATTGTGCCTTAGAAATGTGAGCTTCTCCAACTCCTACATTTTTTTTTTCAGGACATTTCCAAGACACGTTCCATGTTTTTTCATAGGCATAACACTTCACTTCTCCTCCTTTGCCTCTTCCTCTATGGAAATAATTTCTTCCTCTATGGTTTCCTCCTATAGAACTTCCTCCTCTCTCTGTCTGACTATTATATCTTCCAGCTTCTCCTCTGGACTTGTGGAACTTTTCTCTCATGGTTCCTCTTCCTTTCTTAGGACTCTTTCCCTTGTTCCGTTGCTCTTCTTCCTTGCCAACTTTTCTTCTACCTCCAGGGATACTTGATAAGCATCTTCGATAATTATCATTTTCATCATGATAATCACATTCTAGATTTCACAACTCAATCCTTTAATGTGCCTAGCAAATTTTTCTTCATCGTTCTCCCCGTGTCCTGCTCTTTTGTTCAACTTATAAAATTCTTCAGTATACTCTCTCACTGACAAACCTTTATGTCTCAGATTATGCAACTTTATTAACATATTTAACTAATAATACTTGGGTATGAATTTATCTTTGACCTTAGCTACCATTCTATCCCAACTCTTAATCTTGAACTTATCGTTCCTCCTTTTTTTAGCTTACAACTTGTCCCACCATAAAGCTGCATGTCCCTTCAATCTGGTCACTGCATGCTTTACCTTCTTCTCATCATCAATTTCCTCATAGTCAAAGTAATTTTATAGTGAACTTATCCATTCCAACAGTTCTTCTACATTTAAACTACCTTCATACATCGAGATTTCCATATTTTATTTAGTTCCCATCTTGATAACGGCCCTCAACAATCTCTCATCTGTTGCTTGTTATACTACAACTTATTTTGCTTCTACATATTCACTTTCAGCTTCACTAACATCACCAGCTTCAGGTGCTCTTCTTTTTTCCATCTCCATGGTATCCAAATTTGCACTAAGTTGTCTCATTTCCTCTTCCATAGCTACATTGAATACAGGTCTCTCCCCACGTCTTCTAGGTGGCATGATTCTAAATTTTCTTTTTCTCATAGAGCTTATTTCTCGCTCTGATACCAATTGATGGTATCATAAAAAAAAATTATCTTCTCTAATACCACTTGATACAAACCCCCACCACTCCCAGGGGCTCACACTACCTCTTGGTCTAAGGATCGTTCTTACAAGGGAGTTGAATTAGCTCTTGGGGCCTCGCTAAACCCTTAGAATTCTTTACCACATGACTTTCCATTTTTTCCTGCCCACAAATTTTCATTCACGAGGGTCTTATAAATTCAACAAAGAAATCTGGGTGACCTTGGGCCAAAACCATAGTCTAAACTCTTTAACTAGCAGGAACATCAACACTTCAGAGCTCTAGGCTTCAGGATTTCTAACAACACACTACGATTCCCCCAAATTCCAAATTCACAAATAATCAAGCAAAGGAGAGGATCAATGGGTCATGCTATGCACCATGATCTACAGTTCACATAAATTTTAGGACTCTGGGTTTCGAAGCTTTTCACATATTTCACCAACAACCTTCTGAAGTCTATGTGTCCTCGCCAATGGACGGTCAATATGGACTCTAGCCTTTATGCCTCGTGGATTTTTGACCTAGAACAAATTACACCCCATATCTTTTGGATTGCCAAACTCTGAACTACTGTGATCTTTCGACATGTACCCCTAACGCCAACAGTCAAGATCTACTCTAGGCTTCAAAGATTTAGGAGTTTTTCTCACTCTTGCAACAACGCTTCAAATTATCCAAAGAGAAAAAGTCTAAAGGACTTAGTAGGTTAATGGCCATGGTCCTTTCTCATATCTGATGGATTATGAAATATCTAACAGCTCCTTGAGAAGATCTCATCCATTCAATTTAGAAATGAAAAGGATTCTTCTTCCAATGAATTTTACTCGTTATTCTTCTTGATATTTGTCACTCTAAGTGACTTGAACCTTGGCACATGTCTGGCTCTTCTCTCCTAATATTGAGACTTAGAAAAATATCACGTGCACTCCTTACACTCGCTCTCCTATGAACCTTTTCAACAATTCTCTAAGTGTTGGCCTTGTGCACACCTTGTATGATTCTATCCTTCGATATTTTATACTCAAACTAGTATATGTGCACTCCTTGCACTCACTCTATGAGATTAACATTATCTCTCCTCTTGAGCTTCCTCAACACTTAATAGAGTGTTGACTTTTTTCACGCTTTCCACTGACCTTGCCTCTGGGATTTTATACTCCAATGAGTATAGGCACACTCCTTGCACTCGCTCTAGTAAACTTCTACAATATCTCCTGAGCTATGGAGTCTGTAAAAGACTCTACCTTTGCACTCCTTGCATGAGCACTGTGCACTCCTTGCACTAGGACTTCAGAAGAAAAAAAATTGAAACTTACAGAACATCATAAAGACATATAGACATATAAACACAAAAAATAGATAACATAACATTACCCAAATAACTCATAGATAACAAAACTCATAAATATGAAGAAAATATCCTCTATTATATTCCTTCATCAAAACATTTAAAAGAGTTCTAATAGCTCTCAACAAAATAACAACAAATCTCTACAACTCTCTTCAACAACTATCACAATAACCTCAACAACCTCTTTTCAGCATAGATTGCATGTATTTATACATGAGGGGGCTTCTCGAGCCTTCCCTCCAGACTATATTAGTGATTTCATATCACAATTAATTTTCCTACCACTAAGGATTATTACAATAAATAAGATATTACAGTCTATATATGATTCAATGCTCAAAATATGTAGAATTCTACAAGTAATTAAAGCAATTACAATCTCCTGGATTGTTTACAATGGCTCTTGTTTCAAAATATTACGAGACCTTTAATTACAAAGGTTCAAAAATTTTTGTGAGGCGCCCTCTGGTGCAAAGTTGGAACCCTCACAGTCCAACCCACTCTCACCAGGACCTTCTCTCACACAGGCCTGAAGAGTTAAAGAACTCTTCCAACTCCTCTCGGGAGTCCTCTACCCACAGTTCTCCTTTCGGCGATCTCCCCTTCGGTTATCGGGAAATCGGGTTCCGCGGTATCGCGAACCTGTGTGCACGTTGTCGTGCAACTCCAAACCCCGAACCCCGATGGGTCAACGGGTCAACGCTTCCCACTCTGTCGGGGATTTCCCTATCGAGAAATCGGCACTTGCGATGCCACGATTTACTTGCACCGCAAAACTCCGAACCCCGAACTCCGATGACACCTATCCTCCATTATATCTCATGGTACCACACTGCCACGTCACCTTCGAGATTTCATGGATCACGAATCCATGATGCAAGTGTTCCTTGGTGTCAAAAACCCTGAACATTGAATCTTGACCTTCTGGGATCGCGTGCCACCTGTCCCGTGGAAATCAACGGCTCCGATTAATTCGGGAAATCGCGACTCGCGATTTCAAAGAGTCTGCGCCTCACCTCATCAAATGCCAAATGCCGAACCTCGATGGGCTTTTATCCTTCTTGCGTCCATGGGTTAACTTCCTCACAGTCGCTCCACAATCCAACGGTCGGCGGTATTTCGCGAGTTCCTTCTGCGAACCCTGTCCGTCAATTCTCCTCTTTGGTTATTTCTTCCACTCGAACCTTCTCCCTGGTCTGTTCTCACAGTGTCACCAGGAACTATCCCTCCTGAGCTTAAGTCCTCTGACTCCTTCAGAGACTCTTCACCCAGGCTTTTCTCACTCAATCTTCAACAAATATCAAAGTGTTGAAGTCACACGGACTCTGTGCACTCGCAGCCACAGAATCCCTGGTTCCCTCCACTCAGGCAAACTGCTGAGATTTCTATCCAACCTGCACTTCTCTTGCATGCTTGCTCGACCCAATTCAACTTCTGGGAAGATGAGAATAAAGGTTCAATTGTCTAGCCTCATCAACACACTCTATGCGGATGAATTTGACTGCACTCTATGCAGGAATCTCCTGGATCAGACAGAGAAGCAATTGAAACTCATTTTTCTCTCTCTCTCTCTCACAGAATTCAAATCAACTATGAAATCTCACACGCAACATATTAAAGCAAACGCATGACAGAAAGCAAAAACATACATGAGCATAATATCAACACAGAGAAACAACACAAACCATGAAGCTGAATCAAAGACTCTTTTCTATTAATTCAATCTGTACATGGGTGTTCTACACAGGTTCTTTGCTCTGCTCTTCTCTTACTCCTATTTTCAATAATTCTGAATGATACAATAATACAAAGGAGGGTGCCTATATTCCGTTTTCCCTCTCGAAATCTGAAGCTATCAAATCTACAATAAATTCCTATCTAACAACATTAAAACTAATAAATGCATTCCTATCTATAATACAATACAAGTGCGCTTCATTATATTAGCTCATTAATGCTTGGCGCAACAAATATCAAGGTGAAATTCAAAAAGAAGTTTGTTGGCTTGTCCAGTTGTCTTTTCCCTGCTCCACGCGCTGGCTCGCTTAATGAGTGAGCGATGCTCCTGCATCATACTCCTCGGCTCAAAAGATTTCATGGGCTCCTGTCCATGAGCTCCTGCACAGTTTGTCCATGGTTTTGGATAACTGCTTCTGTCTCCCAGCTGGCATCCTCCACTGGGTGATTCTTCCACTTCACCAGGTACTCAAAATATTTCTTTCGTCCGGTCTTATTTCCTACCCTTCTATCCAGTATGCACTCCATCTGAGGCTTCTGTGCAACTGGTAATTGTTTCTTCCATTGGATCACTGGTTCCTCCGTTCCAGCTTCTGCTTCATCAGCCCTATATGGGTATAAATCCGAAATATTGAAAATCGGAGATATCCCGATGCCCTCTGGAAACTCAATTTCATATGCATTCTCCCCGAATTTCTTCAGGACTTTGCATGGCCCAATTTTCTTCATCTTGAGCTTGTTATATGTTCCCCTTGGGAACCTTTCCTTCCTTAAGTGTGCTAGAACCATGTCTCCATCTTCAAACTGAAGCTGTCACTTTCGCTGATCGGCTTTGTGCTTATACTCTTGATTTGATTTCATCAGTCACTACTTCACTTGACTGTGAAGTTCCTGCATCGCCTCAGCGAACTCTTTAGCGCTAGCACTGCTAGTCACAGTCTGTTCTGACTCCCTGAGTTCAGAAACTCCTCTCGGCCGTGTCCCATATAAAATCTGGAATGGACTCCTTCCTGTACTCCGATTCACCGAATCATTGTACGCAAATTCTTCCTGTGGCAATATCTGGTCCCAACTACTGTGGTGCTCCATCACCAAGCTTCTCAATAAATCTCCCAGACTTCTGTTAACCACCTCGGTTTGGCCATCCATCTGTGGATGATAAGCCGAACTAAATGCCAAATTAGTTCCCAGCTTCTTCCATAGCGTCCTCCAGAAATGACCTATGAATTTTGTATCCCGATCTGAGACTATGCTTCTCGGCAATCCATGCAATCTAACTATTTCCTTGAAAAACAGGTTTGCGATGTGAGTCGCATCGCTAGTCTTATGACACAGAATAAAATGTGCCATCTTCGAGAACCTATCTACCACTACAAAGATGGAATCTACTCCTCTTTGCGTCCTCGGCAATCCCACAACAAAATCCATACTGATTTCCTCCCATGGCCTCTCAAGTATGGGCAATGACTGATATAACCTAGCATTCTGCTTTCGGCCCTTCGCATGTTGACATATCCTGCATCTGTCAACAAACCGTTTGACATCGGTGTGCATGCCTAGCCAATAATACGATTCTCTCAGCTTGGAGAATGTTTTGTCATGTCCAAAGTGACCTGCTAAGCCTCCGCTGTTCTTTTCTCTCACCAAATTCTCCCTCATGGAGCAATTCGGTATGCAGAATTGATTGCCCCTGAACAACAATCCTTCCTGGATCATATATTCCATCCAAGGACTCCAATATCTGAGAACCAGATTCTCGGCTACTTCATAAGCCTCCCCGAAATCTGCATCTCCAGCATACATGTCCTTCAGATTCTCAAAACCCAGCATCTTGACTCTGAACTCCTGCAATAGCAAAGATTTCCTGCTCAAAGAATCAACCACTTTGTTAGCAGTTCCTGAAATGTGCTTAATGACAAATGTGAAATTTTGCATGTACTCTACCCATTTTGCATGTTTTTGGTTCAACTTATCCTGTTGACTTACGAATTGCAATGCATGATTATCACTGTATAGCACAAATTCTTTGTGTATCAAGTAATGCCTCCACTTTTTCAATGCCTGTATGATGGCATAAAACTCTTTATCATATGTGGAGTACTTCATCTTTGCGTCATCCAGCTTCTCGCTGAAATATGCAACAGGTCAGTCATCCTGACTCAAGACCCCTCCAACAGCATATCCATTGGCATCACATTTCACCTGAAATGTCCTTTGAAAGTCATGCAGCACTAACACTGGCTGCTTTGTGATCTTCCGCTTCAAAAGATTGAAGCTCTTTTCAGCCTCTACTATCCAATGGAAAACCTTATGCTGCTTCTTCACCGTATCCATCATCGCTACGCTAATTCCACTGAAGTTTCGAATGAACTTTCGGTAGAAACTAGCCAACCCATGGAAACTCCTTACCTTGAAAACATTTCTCGATGATGGCCAATTCTTTATCACTTCCACCTTTTTAGGATCCATTTTCAACTCATTCGCTGAAATTACAAAACCCAAATAAATGAGTTCTGTCTGCATGAAGGAACACTTCTTCAAATTGATCAACTGCTTCTCCTGCTGTAGACTTCTCATTACAATGGCCAAATGTTTGAAATGTTCAGCCCTGGTCTTACTGAAAATCAATATATCATCCAGATATACGACCACAAATTTGCCAATGAATTCCTGTAGGACTTCATTCATCAGCCTCATGAATGTGCTCAGCGTGTTTGTCAAACCAAACGGCATGACCAGCCATTCATACAAACCCTCGTTTTTTTTGAATGTCGTCTTCCATTCATCTCCTTCTCTCATCCGGATCTGGTGATATCCGCTCTTGAGATCAATTTTCCAAAGTAATTTGCCCCACTCAGGCAATCCATCAGATCATCCATTCTTGGCAGTGGAAATCTGTACCTGATGGTGATTTTATTTATCGCCCTGGAGTCTGTACACATTCTCCAGCCTCCATCCTTTTTCGGACTTAGTACCGTCGGAACAACACATGGACTCAGACTCTCTCTGACCAGTCCTTTGTCCAGCAGATCCTGTACCTGCCTTTTGACCTCCTCGTTCTCCTGAGGTGTCAACCTGTACGCTTCCTTATTCGGTAAACTTGCTCCGGGTATGAGATCGATGTGGTGACTCACACTCTGCATTGGTGGCAATGAACGAGGTAGTTCATCCACGATGATATCAGCGAACTCTCCCAGCAGTTCCTAAATTTCATCTGGCAATTCGTCCACTCTTGTGCTAGTCAGGACAATTCTCGGTTTCCTAACCACAAAGAATTGTGGATCTTCATTTTTCTCCATCTCTGTGAGAAGCTCCTTCCCACTCATAAGAAGTATGGTATTGTTTACTTCCGGCTTCACTTCTTTATCTTTTATCGGAAGCAATATATGGGTTCTCCCATCTTTCTCCAGAGTGTATGTGTTCATCCTCCCATCATGAACAACATTTCTATCATACTTCCATGGTCTACCCAACAATATGTGACATACGTCCATGGGAATGACATCAGACAAAATCTCATCATGATAATTCCCAATTTTGAATTTAACTAAGCATTGTTTAGTGACACTTACCCGGTGTCCTTTATGTAACCACGAGACTTTATATGGACTCGGGTGCTTAGTCGTTTTCAGCTCCAGCTTTTCCACCATCTCGGTTGAAACGAGATTATCGGTGCTCCCACTGTCAACTATGACTTTGCATTTTCTGTCCTTGGCTGTGCAAGCCGTCCTGAATAGTTTGCTCCTTTGCACTGAGTTGTCCACCTCTTTCTCAGGTGTCAAAAGAATCTTATGCATTCCAAGAGACCTTCCGCTGTCTGCACATTCATTCTCATCATCACGCCTCCGCGCCTCAGAGATGTGAGTTTCTCCTCTGTCCATCTTCCTGTCTGGACAATCCACGGCTTTATGTCCATCCTTTCCACATGTAAAACATGTGATGATTCCTCCATGGCCTCTTCCTCTACCTCGGGTACGAGGAATAGCATTGGCGTCAGTATATCCGCCACCCTGCTCTATATGCTACCTCCTCGGCTCAGCATATTGCCGCCTTGGTTGTGAGGTTCCACCTCTTTCAACCTTTCCCTGAGGTCTCTTCCATTCCTCTTTGGGTTTCTAAGTTCTTTCTTGGGCAATTGCCTTGCCTCCAGGCTGACTGACCCTGCTTGGGTTTCTAAGTTCTTTCTTGGGCAATTGCCTCGCCCTCACTGACCCTGCTTGCGGCTCAACTTCTCTTCGGCTTTCAGAGCCATCTGGTACGCATCCTCAACTGTTCGGATGGTAACCATGCTCAACTCATCCTGAATGTCATACCTTAAACCATTCAGGTATCTCACCACCTTCTCGTCATCACTCTCCCGATGACCAGCTTGAATGTTGAGTCTGTAAAATTCCTCGGTGTACTCCTTCACCGTCATCATCTTCTATCTGAGGTTCTGCATGCGCCTGAACAGTGTGATCTGATAATCCCTGGGGATGAACTTCGCCTTCATCTTAGCGATCATCTGATCCCAGCTCTTAAATTTCTGTTTTCCTTTGCAGCGCCTATCAGCCTGCAACTCATCCCACCATAAGGTTGCATGTCCTTTCAGCTTTGTAACTACATGCCTTACTTTCTTGTCCTCTTCGATATCCTCGTAGTTGAAGTAAGTGTCGAGTGCTCAGATCCAATCTAGCAACTCTTCTGCATTTAGACTCCCCTCATAGACGGGAATGTCCATCTTGGTCTTTGAGATCATCTTGGAGATGGCTCTAATCAACCTCTCTGTCGAGGCATCCTCTGTTGTGACCTCTTCTGCATTGTGTCCAGCTTCCTCTTCCACCTCGGAATCACTGAACTCTCTAGTTCCTGCTCCGCGTCGTTGATTTGTTTCCATCTCTTCGAGTCTCACCCTGAGATCTCGTATCTATCGCTAAATATCCGGGTTCCCTGCCGGCCTACCTCTTCTTCGAGCGTCCCTGTCTTCCTGATCAGGTGACTGCCTCTCTCTTCTGGGCGGCATGATGGAATTTGCTTCTCTCTGCTATCGGAACAAAGAGAACTTTTCAACCTGCTCTGATACCACTTGGTGCAAAGTCATAACCCTCACAGTCCAACCCGCTCTCACCAGGACCTTCTCTCACACAGGCCCGAAGAGTTAAAGAACTCTTCCAACTCCTCTTGGGAGTCCTCTACCCATAGTTCTCCTTTCGGTGATCTCCCCTTTGGTTATCGGGAAATCGGGTTTCACGGTATCGCAAACCTGTGTGCACATTGTCGTGCAACTCCAAACCCCGAACCCCGATGGGTCAACGGGTCAACGCTTCCCACTCTGTTGGGGATTTCCCTATCGGGAAATTGACACTTGCAATGCCACGATTTACTTGCGCCACAAAACTTCAAACCCCGAACTCTGATGACACCTATCCTCCACTATATCTCGTGGTACCACACTGCAACGTCACCATCGGGATTTTGCGGATCGTGAATCCATGATGCAAGTGTTCCTTGGTGTCGAAAACCCCGAACGTCGAATCTCGACCTTCTGGGATCGCGTGCCACCTGTCTCGTGGAAATCAACGGCTCCGATTAATTCAGGAAATCGTGACTCACAATTTCAAAGAGTTTGCACCTCACCTCGTCAAACACCGAATGTTGAACCCTGATGGGCTTTGATCCTTCCTGCATCCACGGGTTAACTTCCTCACAGTCTCTCCACAATCCAACGGTCGGTGGGATTTCGCGAGTTCCTTCTGCGAACCTTGTCCATCAATTCTCCTCTTTGGTTATTTCTTCCACTCGAACCTTCTCCCTGGTCTGTTCTTGCAGTGTCACTAGGAACTATCCCTCTTGAGCTTAATTCCTCCGACTCCTTCAGAGAATTTTCACCCACGCTTTTCTCACTCAATCTTCAACAGCTCTCAAAGTGTTGAAGTCACACAGACTCTGTGCACTCACAGCCACAGAATCCCTGGTTCCCTCCACTCAGGCAAGCTACTGAGATTTATATCCAGCCTGCACTTCTCCTGCACGCTTCCTCGACCCAATTCAACTTCTGGGCAGATGAGAATAAAGGTTCAACTATCTAGCCTCATCAATGCATTCTATGCGGATGAATTCGACTGCACTCTATGCAGGAATCTCCTGGCTCAGACAGAGAAGCAATTGAAACTCATTTTTCTCTCTCTCTCACAGAATTCAAATCAACTATGAAATCTCACACGCAGCATATTAAAGCAAACGCATGACAGAAATAAAAAACATACATGAGCATAATATCAACACAGAGAAACGACACAAACCATGAAGCTGAATCAAAGACTCTTTTCTATTAATTCAATCTGTACATGGGTGTTCTACATAGGTTCTCTACTCTGCTCTTCTCTTGCTCCTATTTTCAATAATTATGAATGATACAATAATACAAAGGAGGGTGCCTATATTTCATTTTCCCTCTCAAAATCTGAAGCTATCAAATCTACAATAAATTCCTATCTAACAGCATTAAAACTAATAAATTCCTTCATATCTATAATACAATACAAGTGTGCTTCATTATATTAGCTCATTAATGCTTGGCGCAACAAATATCAAGGTAAAATTCAAAAAGAAGTTTGCTAGCTTGTCCAGCTGTCTTTTCCCTGCTCCACGCGCTGGCTCGCTTAATGAGTGAGTGATGCTCTTGCATCACCCTCCTTGGAATCCAAACCTTGGATGTTGAATCATCTTCCACTTGACCTAATTGAATGTTGATGGCGATTCTCATGCATCAGATGTGTTATCACATGAATTTGTCAGAGTCTTGTGGGTTTGTGGTTTCTACCTGTAATGATCCCAAGCCAAAGGTTTCGCTTGAATCACTAACTACCACTGATTTGTTGTTGTGCAGGTGTTTATTGAGTTATCTAGTTATTCAGTGCATTCATACAAGATTCATTCAACACATGAAGATCACATTACATTCAAGATATAAAAGCACAAGCAAGATTTGACCTTTTATTATGAGCAATATGAAAACCAATACAATAGATAGCCGATCTGGAATAATCCTCAGATGGCTTGGAAGACAATAGATATGAGCTGCTACAAAATGGTCTGCCGATACAAAATAAGCCTCTGAAGGCTGGATAAGAAATGAAGGTCACTATAAATTGTCAAACCCTCCAGCTGAAGAGTGACACGCTCCCATAGAAGACTGAAACCCTCAATAAATTGATCCCATTGAAGGAAGACTCCAAATGAGTCCAAACTCAACCTGGTGATAGATCAGAATGATGGGATCCCCCTCCTGAAAACTCAAGCTGAATGCCCACGGAAAACTCCTCCAATTTCTAAATCTTCTGCTGACGTTGTGCCCTCCTTGATGCCTGAAACCCTAGGTGATTTGGCCTTGACAAGGAAAGCCTCCAAATGCCCTGAAACTCTCCAAGAATGTAGATCGGGCTATGTGAACCCTATAGGAGAAGTTTCAGATTCAGATTCTAAGTGTATCCTTCTAGATCTGAGTTTTACTAAATCACAGGATGCCTCCTTTGCCTCCAAGATGTACCAATCTACAGACAAATATATGATGATGATAACCCTCTAGAAAATCCCTCAAACTTATGGTCTTGTCCTTGCAAACAAAACCCAAGTGTTGGAATGGCCACAGGCCCTCTGGATAAGCTGGATCAAACCTCCCTCTAGATGATGTTGTGCCCCTGTTGGAATCACAAGAACAATACGGCCTGCTAACTTCTGAAGTGCTAGATGGAGATGGGATGAGAATAGAATGGTGTGGAGGAGTCTTTCATCCCCGAGACCAAGCTGTGGAACAAGGTGAGTGGATATTTCACCATTGAGTTGCTCACAAGGGTTTGTACAGCAAAACCCCCAAACTAAATGCTCAAGAGAAATAACAAACACTAAACCAAAACTAGAATGCGTAATAGGTGCACCCCAGCCTCTTACTTATACTTTTCCTTTTAATTCTTTGTTGATTTAGGTTAACTCCCAGGGTTAACTTCTATTCTTCTGTTGAGTTATCTTTTACTCTTTTTGTTCTATTTCTTTCTCAAGTCAACTTAAAAATATAACTTTAGTCTAGTTGACCTTTCCCCTCAGTGTGAGACTATGGCCTAGTGGGGACACCTAGACCACTACGTCTTCCAAACCTCTTCTTCAAGAGGTGGTGGACATTACACTACTCGAGCCTATAAATTGTTTCCTTGTCTCTCTCTTTTTCATAGGCCTGGTCTTGAAGCTTTCCCCTTTAGAATGGTAAAATCATTTTCTATTTTCCCTAGTTCATTTGTGCACCTTGGTTTCCCTTAAAGGTCTTACCCGAAGTAAATGTCATCCCCAAGATCCTCTTCTTTTCTTCGAGGATGACCATTCACCTCATGTGTTCCAGTCACTAGTCTCCCTATTTTCTCAGCTCACAACCAGTCATCCAAATCCTTGATCGTGCAGGCCACATCCATGAAAACAAAGAACAACTTTCTTAATAGTCTATTTCAAGATTGAAGCATAAGAAGAAGGTAGTTTTAATATTTCAAGCGGTGAATATTCCAAGAACATTCTAAATCAATGGCTCATGGACGTTCAAGAGTGAAAACTTGCACGAAGAATAACGCCAAAACAAAAGGCCCCAAAGTGAATATGAACCGTTGATCTTAAAGGGGTCAAGTGGAAGTCTATCCAATCCTTCTGCTAAATGAGCTTAGAGATATTTGAAATGAGAATTACTTATAAATCCCGAAGAGGTGAACCCTAAAGTCCCGAAGAGTCGAAACCCGAAGTTCGAAAGAGTCAAATTCGTTGAAGCTCCGAATTTGTCGAAGTTGTCGAAGTGGCCGATGGCCCAAAATGGATCTAGGTCATTGATCAGCAAGAGCCACGTGTTGTCAGATCCATAGCTCTAGGTAAAAGTGCATGGAAGAGTAAGTGAGATTTGAGTTTTGGTTTTCCTGTAGCCTAGAGACCCGTAGTGGATCTCAGTCATCCAAATCTAGGATGCCATGCGTCATCGGATTTGTCACTCTAGGAGTTTTACTTCGAGAGTTTTAAAATGAGAAAAGTGTCGAAGTCCTAAAGACCCAAATCACCAAAGTCTCGAAGGCCCCAAAGTCCCAAAGACCCAAAGCACCGAAGTCCCGAATACCTGAAGCACGTGATGCACTTTCATTAGGCATGACACATGACACTCTTTCTAGGTCATTCGGTTGTGTCCATGTCACCCTCCTTATCATGACACATCAGTAGACATGCCATCATATGACATCATCTGGACCACCCATCAACAGGAAATGTGGCATAAATCCATGAGATTTGGCTAAAGGCCCGAAGTAGTCCTTAATCGTTCGATTCATGAAGACACGTGTCAGTATATTGCCAACTACAAGTAAAAGATTTGGGGATCCCAGGTTTGAGATTTTATTTTTTCGAAGCCCAGAGAGACAGAGGGATTTCATCCATCGATCTATATAGGGCCATGTGTCATAATATCCATGGCTCCGGGTAAAAGCGCTTGGAAGCCCAAGTTTGAGATTTGATTTTCCCAAAGTCCTGAGACCTAAAATAATCTCAGACGTTGATCTTAGGGAGCCATGCGTCATCATATCCCTAGCTCTAGAGATTTTCTTGGAGAAAATAAAGTTTTGATTATTGAAAGGCCCGAAGCTTGAATCGCGAAGCAGATCTCAGTTGTCGATTTAAAAAGGGAAGATCTGATCCATCAATCTAAAAGGTGCTAGAGTTGGGTCACTGATTAATAAGCCTCATCTCAGATCACAAGATCAATGGTCATGCTCCATTGCGGGGTCGAAAAGTGCACACATTTTAAAATTTCAAGGGTGGGATGCAATCAGAACCATGGGTTTTAGAAAGGGATGTTGTTGGTTGTGGAGCTTGATTATCTTCCTGATTCATAGGTCCTTGCTTTTAGCCGTGTTTATACCCCATGAAGTATTTACACCCCAGAAGTATGTACACTCTTCCACGCGGGGGAGTGCAGAGGGGGGGTACCCCCTCTGCGGGGTCCGGGGGGCCTATCCCCCCGGCTAGGGGGTCTGGGGGCAAGCGGGGGTTCGAGGGCAAAGTCCCCGAAGAAAAAATTGCCTCATAAAAGTATATTGTAATTTCATTGTAAATCTGGACCGTTCATTATAAGGTCGCAAATCTAACGGTAGAGATTATGTTAGGTTTTTTTTCCCTAGAAGGAAACCCTCTTTTATGAGGGAAATGTATTGTGACTATGGTTGATGGAGAATCTTGTATTCTAAGAGAGGAGACTATGAGAGAAAGAAGAGGAAGTTACAATGGGTTTTGCTATAGGTTGTATCCCTTCATTTGCTGGATAATAATAAAGGAAGGACCTGGCAATTTCTCTGGTGGAC
>JZKD02S1997662.1:307633-317836 GCA_000966675.3 Picea glauca | reverse complement strand
TGGCCTCGGAAGTGAAAACCTGCTAAAAATAGTAAATTGCCAAAATGGCCAGAAAATTGTTTTGAGCCATTTGGAAAATGTGGGTGGCCCCCGATATCCACCTGGATCAGGGACTAATATTCCACAGAGTGGGAAAGGGATTCGGGGCTAGAAGGTGGGAAAAGGGGCTAAGTGTTGAGACTAGGGGCTAAGCCTAAGGGATAAGACTAAGGGCTAATCCTAAGGGATTAAGCCTTGGGAATAATATTTTAATATTATTCCAAAAAGAATGTGAATAATATGCTTTATCCTAAGTTCTTTTGGAAGGATAAGTAACTTCCAAATGAATGGAATGCACGCAGTTGCATGGGTGACAAGTGTCAACCCAGGTGCATGCAAATAAAGTGTCTGAGATCAAACGTGTTGGGGGGTTCCTACACCATTCGACCCTCAAATGCCTAGGCATGAACCCACCCGACCCCTGCAAGAGACCTCGTGCCATTCTGAAACCGAGGGGGGGAAGTCTATGTGTTGATTTCGGGGATAGCCTGTGTTGATTTCGGGAAAAGCTAATGCATACTCTATCTGAGTAGATCGAGCCTGTGTGTGGAGTCTCTGTCCCAAATCCATAACCATGAGACCATCCTGTCATTGATGAGCCTGTTTGGAAAGCCCGTCTTTGTTTTCCCCGTTGGATGTTGTGGCCATGCAGTGCTGGACTATGTATGGCTTGTTGGCCAGTTAGTACAACACTCTCTCCATATGAGAGAGGTGGTGAAGTTGGAAGAACATGTTGCTTGGCCTGTGAGTGACTCTCTCCATGTGAGAGAGTGTGCAAAGGAAGGAGAGAACTCCTGGAAGGAACCCTATAGCTTCCATAGAGCTCAAAGATTTTCGATCCGGTCTGTTGCTGAAAATCCAAGGCAAGGGAGGTTAGAAGCCAAAGGACTATCTAGGTGATACTCTTGGGGTGGAACAGGCATGTGGGGAAGGAGATTCTATGGGCAGTGGGCAAATGTGGTTCCTGGGAGAGAATCCTTCCTTGTGACTGTGTGTTTTCCCTGTAACATCAACTTAGTCTAGGATTCCTTGCCTTAGGGTGGAGCTTAGTCCTAGCTCGGGGGTGACCCACTGCTGAGCTTGAAGAGCAATGTGGTCTAAGGCTGGGAGGTTCATGGAAAGCCTGCACCTGGTTGGTGGAATTACCACCGTTTCAGAGATAATTTCCAGATGATGTTTTAATTATGTTTCTGCATGTTTGTGTATTTATAATTATCATGTATTATGTTGTGCATATGTATTAATGTTAAAGCCATTGATTATTTATAAAAGCAATAATTCTTATGCTTACTCTGATTTCTCTATTTAACCTTCTTTAAATGCATGATATATATATATATATATATATATATATATATATATATATAATTAAGTATGAGTATTTTTATTCCACGAAGTAGTGCCTTCCCTGAGTGAAAGGGGGTGTTACAGTATGGTATCAAAGCCAAGGTTTCAACGCTGAGCCTAGATGGGCCGGATAATTGGTCTTTGGACCAAAAGTTTTGAGAATAAATTGTGTCAGGAGGGCCAATTTCAAACCCCAGAATGTTCCTGAGTGTGAAGGAGTCATTTGACCGTGTTACAAACCTCAGGAGGTTTAGCGGTATTTTAGAATTGCAACTAGTGTGGTATATAGCCATTGGGAGAGAGAGAGAGAGCTCAACGCATGAAGTGTTCGAGCCGTAGAATCTGTTCGAGAGGAAAGGAGAACCCTCACGACTGTCAGATTTGGAGAATGTGCATGAGGTTTAAAACCCTTTGAAGTTGCACAGGAGTGTGGAAATCGCGGTACGCAAAATCTCGAAACGATCTACATCGTAGATCGTAAGAAAGGAAATTGACTGTTGGATCAAGTGGAAGAGTAGACAGTAATTTCTAAATTTCGACAAGCGAAAGTTTGAGATGTGTGGATGCACGAACTCCCGATGCCCGAAACCCTGAAATGCCGAAAGGATCTACGCAGTAGATCCAAGAAAAGTCTAACTGTTGGATTTTCGATTGGAATGGATGAGGACACATGGATGTGCACCACGTGCCACTGAGTCGAGAAGACAGGTGAGAATGGTGGGACCCAATGATGTCACCGAAGGTGATTTGGACCCTTCTAAGCATGCCATGCGCCATCGTGGTTAAGGGTGACAATTGTACAATGGGCCCAGAGAATAAAGTAAATCGGAATTTCAGAATTCGGGAGTTGGAGTGACAAGGGGTTGGGAGTCACTGCATCATGAACTCCTGGGTACTGAAGACCCAAAACTCGAAAGTGAGTGTGAGAGCCTCGTGGACCAAAACCCTGAACCTGAAGTCCTGAAATCTTCAAAGATGGAAGAACCGAAACATATTTTAACCGTTGGATGTTGGGTAAACGTAGACCATCGATCCACCCGATTTACGCAAATTCGGTAAATCGGAACTCCAGGAGATAACTGTGTGTGCCTTAAACTCTTCTAAGGCTGAAGACTCGAGTAGAAACTAATAGTATATCACTTGGTCATGACCCTTAGTCACATGGGTAGGGACTAAGAAAGAGGGAGATATCACTCAAAATTACAGAGCCGAGCAGAGCTCGGAAAATTCATGAAATTGAAACATTTTCTTAAATTGGATTGTTTATGAATGATGAAGGAATTTTCAAGAAATGAAGGCTTGAAAAATTCTAGTCTTCTTCACATTTGTATTGTAGAAGGTTGATGAGTGCCATAACTGATTTGAATTGCCACAAAGTGAAAAGAAATGGAAGAGACACATAATGATTCCAGTTCAGAAAACGAAGCTCAGAAGAGATAGCATAGAACTTTTGTATGTAGAGTGTGCATATCAAGCACAAGGAGTGCTTATAGAGGGAACTTGTTTTAAGTTCGAAAGACTCCAAGAGACGATCATAGAGGGTGCTAGGAGGGAACCAGAAAGTCTTTTGGAAAACACCATTGAAGCCTTCGAAATATTCGAAATCCTTCAAGTTAGGGAGGAAGTCAAGTCTAGAAGAATTGACGCCAAGATATTTGGAAAGAAGTCATTGAGAACCTGGACGGATGGTAGGAATCCTTGGAGGTAAGACTGTGCAGAGGAAAGGTACAAGAAAATAGAATCACTAAGGCTTCTGTGGAAGCTCTGCCAGGAGAGCATTGAGCAAGTGCATAGAGTGCACCTTTAGAAATCTATTCTGAGATCAGAGGAAGGAGAAGTGTCGATAAGGAAGACAAAATTTATGATAATTCCATGAGACTCTGCCAAGAGGGCATTGAGAAAATGCATAGGATGCAATGAGGAGAACTCTATTTTGAGTTCAGTGAGAAGACAAAGTCACTGAGGATTCTAGAGAAATTTTCCAGGAAGGGCATCAAGTTGGTGCAAGTGTGCACAGAAGGAACTCTTTCGAGTTCTAAGATAGGAGAAGTGTCACAAGAAGACACTCACAGGGTTACTGAACACCCTGTAGGCTAAACAAAGTGTGCTTGAATAAGAAGTTTCCACAGGGCACCAAGCTCCGTTTGAAGGAGAAGGAAAGGGTTGAATCCCTTAGAGGTTCAAGTTCCGAAGCTCAGGAAGGATAGTGTTGTTGTGAAAAGAGTAACAACAAAGAGGAGTAGGAGGTCGAGAAACCCTTTGAGGTTTCAAAGTCGACAAAGATCAGAAGGGACAGCGTTCCTAGAACATAGGTGAGATTCAAAGGAATTGAGCTCATAGGGGAAGCGAAGGTCGAGGCCTTTGGAACTTCGGAAAATATTCCAAGGGGAAGGAATAAGTTCTAAAGCTCAGGAGGGAGCATAGCTGTCATTAGATCAGCTGGAGAGGAAGAGATCTGGGTCGTCAGATCTAGTGCAAAGAACTGATAGTCATCGGATCCAGAGGAAGGTACATGAAGTTTAACCTCTGGAAGGTCGCAAAGGAGAGGAGCCATATGGACGGTGGAGACACTTCATGGAGGAAGTGTCGAAGTTGTGAGAGTCATTGGATGTTGCAAAGTAGCGAGGGGATTAAGGCCGCGTATCTTCCGATACTCTGAAGCTCAGAAAGGATAGCGACCATCATATCTGGGTCAACGATAGACATTGATCTCATTTAAGAAATCATGAATTCGGGGTTCGTGAGTTCGGAGGGCAGACCAAATTCTTGGTTCCATGAAGTTTCGAGTCACGAGGAGCAGGGAAAGAGATCCAAACAATTGGATCTAAGCCACGAGAGAACCATTGGATCAGAACCTCCGTGTGGTATCACGTATCGGGGGTTCGGGGGTTGAAAGAAATTATTTTTTAATTTGAGGTCATGAAGTGCCAAGCATTAAGGGCTCGTAGAACACGTGGCACATTCATTAGGTGGGGACCGTGTGGTTGACAGGTGGTGTAACAATAAGTGCCTAGAGAAAGGGGAAGCAGGTGACAAGTGATGGACACATGTCACTTGGAAAGGAGTCAACTCATCGCTCAACACTCCAACTCGTGAAGTAACAAGTTGCGAGTAGTGCTAGCACTTAGCCCTAGATGGTGGTTATGTGTAGAAGGAACTAACAAGGAGGAGCCATACCCATATCACATCTCGGGTATCGACGTTTGGAGAAAGAGGAGTCGAGGGACTTCGACTCACAAACTCGTGAGTTGTGAGAGCCACTTGCACTAAGGTAAGGTCATGGTCACATGGAAATGTGAGGCTCACACCTGGCATCAAGTTGCAAGGGGAAGGTTTTCGTGAAGGACCTATGGATCAGATTTGTTGGAGGTTCCAGCAAGGAATCAAAGGAGCCGCTTCATCTCGAGGAGAATTTAGAACGATCCTGTGCAGATCTTGGTCCGAGGGTCAGAGGTCTGCGTCAGAGCTGAAGTGTTGGTTATAAGTTTGATAAAAGAAGAATGAAATATTCTACTGCTATCAAATATTTAGGTAGTATAATTTTTAATGCCAACCATGTAGGCATGAGTTTTTATCACTCTTTTTGCATAATTGTTGAAAGGAAATTTTGGTAAGAATTTCCTCAGCCAGAGATATGTTAAAAAAATCACATGATTATATGATTGAATGCATACCAATGGATGTGGTAAAGGCTATAGGCCTGTATTAATTCAAATATTTTTAGCTTCTGAATGCACACATCTACATAGTAGAATTTCATGTTAATTTGGTTATGGGGTAATAAACAAATAATTAAAGGTAAAAACTGGTTGTAATAATAAATGCCAGTAAGCTAGTCATGTATGAGACTAGGACCTGGTTGAATATGACAAGGTATGGAGAATGTGGAAACACATTGGCTAGAATTCCAACTCATGGATCGTGAGATACATGACTGAGATAGAGAGAATTATGTAATTCAATGCAATGTGCACTGAATAAGAATGCATTGAGAATTGCACTCATGCATAATGAGTGATAGAACTGTATACTAAATGCAATGGTTGAATATATTATTGCATGGAAATAATTATACTAATGGCTGAAATGTTGCTAACCCCTGAAGTTGAGAACATTTCATGAACTGTTAAACATTGCAACAGGAAAGTTACAAGCCAGGTAGTTACAGGAATAGAGACTACATAGAATTTTAAGTTCAGAAAATTGAAATAATGAACTTATTGTTGTTAATTATAAACATGCATATGCATAGAACGACGAGTCATTCTATTTGGTCAAGTTGTTTGGTAATTATGATTGAATTTCTAGGTGTAGGAAATTATAAGATTATTGCATAAGATGTTGTACATGTTGAATTGTGATATACAAAAAACACTGACAATTGTTGGCAGTATGTAGGATGAAGTTTTGCAAGAAAATCATATGCAGTTTGATGCCTGTGGAAAATCACAAGGATGGTTGGATTCATAATGTGGCAACAACCAAGATGAATCATGAAATAGAATGACATGTTTTGGGAATAAAATTTTAATTTCCTTTTGAACTAATTGGAATTCCTTGATGTTCTCTCAGGATAATTGCATGTGGTTGATGCAGATGAGATAATGTTGATAAAAGTTAAATGTTGGCTACAAAGAGTATCTTGGGAATATGCTGCTTGTAAACCTTAGAAGGTAGTTGGAACTCCTGGAGCCATGATGCTCTAAGACTTCCGATCTGGCCTTTTGCTAAAGCCCAAGGAAAGGTAGGTGTACCAGCGATGGACTGTGCTTGTGAAGGTGTATACTCCTGAGTGGGACAATCATGTGGGTATTGAGAGATCGTTGGTTGGATTACTGCCGAGGTTTGAATGGTTGGAGTGCTGCTGAGGTCTGGTACCTTGGCCTAGACCATGTGGATAAGGATTGTGGACCATGGCTATCTTGGGAAGCCATTTCCCCAATGGATTCATATCCCTACTCTGGGGTGGAAGGTCTTCTCACTCAAAAGATAAGTACAATTCTCTATTTATTGTATGTTGTGTATGTTGTATACAGTTTTAATGTTATTAAATTTGTTTGTATATACATATATATACATTGCATATATGCTTGCATTACTGCATCCATGATTGTACCTAAGGTGTCTCATATTTCATTACTTAAGAAATATATATACTTGATGTTAATCATGTAATCGATTGGAATATGATTCAGGTGGAACCAGAAGGTGTCCTGCAAGTGCATCCTGTGCGCATATTGGACAAGAAAATAAAAAAGCTTTAGAATCAAGCTATTGAGCTTGTAAAGGTCCAATGGACATGGTACGGTCCTGAGGACATGACATGGGAGCATGAGGAAACTATACGGGCGTAATACCCACATATTTTTGAATATTTTGGAAATCTTGTTGATGCTGTGTGAAAGTTGCACTGAGGATAGTGCAAAAATAAGGGAGGGGCATTGTAATGTCCCCAAGGTCGAACCCTGTTGTAAATCATGTTTATGAAGTGAATTGTAATTATGTTTTATAGGTTGGTGAGCCAAGTTAATATAAGCTGGTGGGATTATGTGATTATTAGGCTAGAGAGCCTAAGTGTTGAAGGCCAAGAGACTGATTTTGTACATGTATCTATGCAGAACATTAATAAAATTATAAACACCATTGCGTGCAGACCAACCATGATGAATGAGTGATGGGGGACTAAGCTTCCACAGAGTAGGAAAGGGATTAGGGGCTGGAAGGTGGGAAGAGGGGCTAAGTGTTGAGCCTAGGGGCTAAGCCTAAGGGCTTAAGCCTTAGGAACAATATTTTAATATTATTCCAAAAAGAATGTGAATAATATGATTTATCCTAAGATATTTTGGAAGGACAAGTAACTTCCAAATGAATGGAAGGAACGCAGTTGCATGGGTGACAAGTGTCAACCCAAACGCATGAAAATAAAGCATCTAAGATCAGTCTTGTTGGGGGATTCCTCCACCATTTGACCCTCGACTGCCTAGGCATGAACACTCCCGACCCCTGCAAGAGACCTCGTGCCATTCTAAAAATGGGGGGGCGAAGTCTGTGTGTTGATTTCGAGGATATCCTGTGTTGATTTTGGGAAAAGATGATGCATCCTCTGTCTGAGAAAATTGATCCTATGTGTGGAGTCTCTGTCCCAAAGCCATAACCGTGAGGCCATCCTGTCATGATGAGCCTGTTTGGAAATCTCGTGTCTATTTTCCCCATTGGCTTTTGTGGCCACGTAGTGCTGGACTACGTGTGGCTTGTTAGCAAGTTAGTACAACACTCTCTCCAGGTGAGAAAGTGCGCAGAGGAAGGAGAGAACTCCTGGAAGGAACCTTGTAGCTGTCACAGAGCTCAGAGACTTTCAGTCTGGTCTGTTGCTGAAAAACCAAGGCAAGGGAGGTTAGCAGCCGAAGAACTGTCTAGGTGACAGAGAAGGTGTATACTCCTGGGGTGGGACAGGCATGTGGGGAAGGAGATTTTATGGACAGTGGGCATAAGTGGTTCCTGGGAGAGAATCCTTCCTTGTGACTATTTGTTTTCCCTGTAACCTCAGCCTATTCTAAGATTCCTTGCCATGGGGTGGAGCTTAGTCCCATCTCGGGGGTGACCCACTGCTGAGCTTGAAGAGCAGCATGGTCTAAGGTTGGGAGGTTCGTGGAAGGCCTACACCTAGTTGGTGGAATTACCACCATTTTAGAGATAAGTTCCAGATGATGTTTTAATTATGTTTCTGCATGTCTATGTATTTATAATTATCATTTATTCTGCTGTGCATATGTATTAATGTTAAATCCATTGATTATTTATAATAGCAGTAATTATTATGCTTACTCTGAGTTCTCTGTTTAACCTGCTTTAAATGCATGATATATATATATATATATATAATTAAGTATGAGTATTGTTGTTCCACAAAGTAGTGCTTTCCCTGAGTGAAAGGGGGTGTTACAACCAATATGCACTTATATCAATCCTCCCCCCTTAGGAATAAATGGTATCCATTGCATTGAGTGTTTGAGGAAGAGGGAAATCATTTTCTGAATCTAAATCTTGGTGATATATGTGCCTTGTTGGAGAATTTTTGTTGCTTGGTCTGTGGAAGGCTATCACGAACTTGTTGCTAGAGGGGTTGAATCTGTTCCACCAACCTATTGTCTCTGGGATTGATAGGGCATTGTGTAGGCACCATAGTAGGTGAAGAAACAATATCTTCTTTCTCTTTTGCAATCTGCTTCTGCTAGATAGAAGGTGTTGAGGTTGTAGTGGTTGTAGTGGCCTTCTTTGCATACTTTGAATAGACTGTGAAGAGGATGAATTTTGCAGTATGATTGATTACCTTGTGGAACTATTTTGGTGGAATAGTATCGGAACTATCGTTGGTATCCTGTAGAGATGACCCCCAAGAGTAATAATGGCACTATAGGGTCGAGACTCATAAAGAACATGACATTTCCACATATACGGTTGGCCCCAAAAAACATCATAGACACCAAGAGGGGAAACATCACACACTACCTTATCCTTGAAGGAATGGATGCCATAGGAAAGGTGACATTGTTGGCTGACACGAAGATCTCTTCCCTGGTGAAACCACACGATGTTGTATGGATGTGGGTGTGGTTTTGTCAACAAGCCCAACTATTTGATGACCTCGACTGATATGAGGTTATTCTAGATGCCACTATCAACAATGAAATGAAATGTGGTACCCTTCACCCACATCTGGGAATGGAAGAGGTGTTGGAAGATTGGTTGTTGTCGTTGATGCCAACCCTAGTCATTGGTTTTGGACCAAAAGATTGATGAAGGTATTTGGACATGAAGGACAATATACATGTAGAAAAAAAAACCATGGATGGATATTATACATCAAGTTGTTTCCGGTGGTAGTTGGAACATCACTTGGATCCTCATGGTTCAGGAGAAATGAATTTTTGAAGATGAAAAAGTGAATTGAAGAATGAAGTACATGTAGGCCCTGAATATAATTAAAGAAAAGAATTACAAAATAAGAAAGTGGCAGGTCGGACCTAATGTTAAAAGGAAGTGACATAAATGGTATAAATAAATATCATTATACATTCATTTGATACACAAGTCAAGTTTCAGAGGAAATCATAAGTAAAGAAGGCCATATTTCAAGGGAGGATGAAGTCTTTTGGTGATGTGTTCTAAGGTATGTTATTTACAGGTCATCTTACCATTTTCGCTATCACTATTTTTCTAGAAAAAATCATATGGTGAAATGGCTATGGTATTTAAAATACATATCAAGGTACCCATGGGAAATGTTTTAGCTCTTGATTCTCTACAATTATGGAGATACACTCTATGGAAGATAGGGTTTTTTACCAGTCCTGAAGCTAGTCAATAAATAGGTGTTGAGGGTAAAATGATCATAACTTCTTCATAGAGAATCCAAATGAAGTGGGAACAATTTCATTGGAAATAGTATGGACTTTAGTTTCTTTTGTACATGTTTCAGAATATGATGTTAAATATTGAGCGTAGGGAATTCTGTACAAGCTCGCTCTCCTGAATTAACCAGAATTGAACAAGGTCTACCATTCTCTCTATAACTTCTTTTTGGGGAGGATTCAAGGAGTGAAACCTGGAGAAGTTTCAGAGAATACATTGAGTAATATTATCTACATGATTGGAGTATTCCAATAATTGAAGAATTTCATAAATTGAAGAAGTCTCAGGAGGCATTATTAGGTTCTATGTGATGGTTGGTTGATGGTGATGATTTAATGTAAAGTTTTATTATCTCTCATATATTCTTGGGTGGAAGGAAGGGGCAAGGATGGAGAGTTAAAACCT